>VWZD01002983.1:740050-845127 GCA_013396695.1 Sakesphorus luctuosus
AAAAAAAAAAACCCGCTTCCTCCCCTTCCCTAATTTTGCTTCTCGATCTCGGCTCCGTCTGGTTCCAAGTTCAAACTTACGTGTGATAATCTCTCTTTGTGACAAGTGCTGCGGGTTTCCCTGCTTGCGACGGGACATTGCCCTGGCATTTACACTGGCATCGCCTGGAGAGCTTCACTGGTTTGGGGAGATGTGCTGGGGGCCGATCCTCCTCCTCTTTTTCCCCCCCCTCTTTATTCTTCTTCTTTATCGGGTTCTTCTTTAAAAAAAATCAAAAACAAAACAAAAAGCCTCCTTTTTGTTGCTGCTGTGGTGCACTGGATGGGATTCCCTCTCAATTAAAAATCATCATCATCAGGAAAAGCTCTTTCTCGCTCTTTTTCTCTCTCTCTTTCACACACTCTGTCCTTTCTCCACTGCTTCTGCCACTTGGACTTCCAGAGCTCTTCTTGAACTTAGAAGGATATGCACCGCAAGTGACACTTTCCTCTTTCCCTCTTTCCACAGTGCTTGGCAAATTGGCAAGTGCGCTTTTCCACCAGGACGGTTAAAGAAAAAAATAAAATTTAAAAAAACCAAACAGTAATTAAAAAAAAAAAAAGAAAAAAGTACTAGAATTGGGATAGCCCACACACACACAAAAAAAATTGCCAAAAAAAAATGTTTTTCAGAGATTGACCCTTGATGGGTAGATCTATAGAGCGAATTTTTTTAAAAGGGGTAGCCGAAACTATGTCTCCTCTTCCCCAGTTCAAGTGGCACTGCTTTGCCCTGGTGCTTTTAGATTGCCAGTGCTCCTGCACCACTTTGCACTCTTCCCCCCTCGCCTGGCACTGGGACTGGAAGGAAGCAAGCCCCCAGTGCAGCTGGGCTGGTGCTGGCTATTACTATTATATATTGCAATGTGAAGATGGCGGAGTCCTGGTTCTCTGGGAGCGCTCTGTCTCTCTATGGCTGGGGCTGCCTCTGTACAATGGGATAAAATTCAAGTTCAAGTGCGGACGTGACGTTTAATCTGCACTAGAGACAAAAAGACCCAGAGAGTAGGAGCACTGGGGGCGACTAGCGGTGGCTTTTTAACATTGTACCCTGCAAGAGAACAAGAAACGCCACTCGCACACACCGCACACACCGCACACGCACACACACCGCACACACACCAACTACGGCACTCGCAGGGCTCGCCGCCGCTTCGGGCTTTGTGCTGCGCCGCTTTCAGTACGCGGAGTGCCGGCGACCAGGGGAAGAGCGGGAGGAAGGAATAAATCTGCATTCTCACGCACGGCCAAACTTCCCCGAGCCCGGCGCCGGCCGCAGCGGGGGCGGCTCGGGCGGGNGGTGCCGCCGCCTCGCCGTTATCCATCGCGGCCGCCGCTCTCCGCCGGCCGGGCTCGGCTCTAGATCGTCCTCCCGCCGTCCGTGCCCAGGAGCGGAGGATCCCCAGGGGTCGCGGGCTGCTCTTCCTTCCCTTCAGTCGCCGCCGCAGCTCCTCGGCGGCGAGCGCGTTGCCCCTGCATTTCTTTCAAACAGTTTTACAACAACACAAATATCTGTGTGGGCTGGGGAGAGGGATTTTTCCCCCTCCTCTCTTCCCTACCCGAAGCGCGATGGTAACGGGACACGCGCGCACACCCGATCCGCACACGCATACACGCTCCGAGCTGCTTCTCCCACCCCCCTACCCCCCTTCCCTTAAAATCCTGGCAGAGAGTATTTTTTCTCGGAGGAATTAAGTCTCAGCCACGAATGGAGACACGCCGAGTTCCCAGGAACCTCATCCCAGTGCACTTGTCCTCCTATTTCACACGCAGGTAAATGCCCACAACTGCGTGAGCGTCTAACTTGGAAGATTCTTGGTAACCAACTTTTTCCCCCTCTATCTTCGCTCTCCCAGCCCATCTTTTACGATTGTTTCTCACTTTCCCCCCTCCTCCTCCTCTCCCGCTAAGTAAATAGTTCGGTGCAAACAGCTTTTCAGCACCAAGTCTGGCCAGGGCGAGGGGAAGGGGGAGAGGGGAGGCCTGGGGACTCGTAAGCAGATGGAACAGAAACCCAAGAAACCAGCCTGTATCCGAAGCCCAATTGGAGAGTCGCGCTGCACTCTTGTCATTTACTTTCCACGTTAAATGAGTAAATATTTTTTTATTTAATCGCATGAGAACATTGATGGGACTAGAATTCATCTCGATGCCCTTAATCAGCTTTGAGAAGAATTTGGCTAAACAGCACTGCTCTCGCCTCCACCGGCAAATTTGCCTCTCCCTCCCCACGCCTGCTCGCCCGCTCACAGTTCGCGTTCCACCGCTGCCAGACCCCGGCCCCCCAGAGCCCAGCCTGGCGGGGCGCCGAGGGCGGCTGGGACCCCCAGGGTGGCCGAGACTCCAGCCCCGGCCGGGCAGTGGGCACCGGAACAGCCTGACCGTGCTATGCGGTGCCCGGACTCGGCCCTCCGCCTCTGCCAGCGCTCGGCAAACGCGTACAGGACCTTTAGCGGCGCTTAATCTGCGGCGATTGTTCGCCGTGTGTGTTTGGTTTGCCGTGCTCGGTCCTGCAGAGGGAAATGACCGTGATGATGGCAGGGCCCCCTCCGCCACCGCCGAGTGGGGAGGGAGGGACGGGGCCGTGGCCCCGAGTGCCGAGGGAGAGCCTCCTGTCCAGCCCTTCGGGGCAGCTGTGTCCGAGCCGGGGCAAGGGATGCGGCAGCCTCGCGGAGAGGATAAGGGAGGGAAAGGGGCTCCCCTCGACGGGCTCCGCGCGCACCGGGAAGGCGCTCGGGCGGATCAGCGGGGATAGGGTTGCCCGCACCTCTGTCCCCGCTTTGACTCCGCTCTACTCCCGGCTGGGAAGGCCGAGAGGCTTTGTGTGGCTGTGCTGCCGTGCTCAGCGCGGCCCGTCCCCAGGACACGCTGCGGCCGCGGGGGTGTTGTGGGGTGCAAAGTCCGGCCGCCGGTGGCCGCGGCCCTTCTTCGGCGAGCTTCAGGAAGCTGCACCCCTTCGGAGCGCGGCTTATCGGGAAGTTACTGCGTATCATCTGTTGATTAACTAGTGTCTTCTAGTGGGCACCGAGAGCAGGAGATAAGGGCCGACAATGATTGACCGGGCGGAAGCCCCGGCTGCCCGGGGCGGTGGGGCCACCGCATCCCCCTCCCTCCCCTCCGGCTGCCGGCAGGGCTTCGGAGGTTGAGCCCCCAGCCTGCCTCCTCCTCCTCCTCCTCCGAAAACACATCCCAATAGAGGAAAAAAAAAATCCAAAGTGATTTCTCAGTCTTCTCTTTCCTCCCCTGTCTGGCACTTGTGATCATTAGCACTGAAAGCTGTTAATGTCTTGTCTCACAGCTCCCCCTTTAGTCTCTCTGCTCTCCCTGTCTCGCGTTCAAAGCCAGATCAATAGCAGGCTCTTTCTAACCTTGACCTATCCCTCGACCTGCCTCCATCTGCAGCTGGCCCTGAGCTTCTATGTCTCCCCCACCCGCCGCAGCAGCCCCGCGAGAGGGCCCGGGGTCCCCGGGGGCTGCCCAAGCGGCGCCCACGGCCCCGGATCGCCCCCCTTTGTCCCGGTCTGCGCTGCAGCGCTGGGAGCCCGCGGCCGGTAAAGGGGCCTGAGCCCACTCAGTCCCCCACTCCGCTGTCATGGGGCTGCAGCTCAGCTCCAGCCTCCGACACTGGTCTGCAAACTTGGGGCCGCAGCTCCCAACGACAACAACAAACACCTAAACCCCCTACAAAAATATCACCAAAGGAAAGAAAAAAAGCCCAGGCAAAACGGAGCATAACCTGCAAGAAGAGAGCAAGCGTTTCGTTAGCTTTAGTAGTACTATGGTCCCTTGTTTTCAGTTAGGGGGGAGAAAGCACTCTGCTGCACAAAATACCTCCTATTAAGATAATAAGCTTTTCTACATTCATAATATATAAGGGATTTGAGGAGTTCTCATCTAGAAACACTGTTCTTATCATAGGGAAAACCAAGCTCATCTAATGTCAAATATTCCATTTTATCCTATATACAACACAGCATGCTGAGTCAAGAACTCTAAGTACACACATGCTCAGCTTCTGGGTTTCTTTTTTTTTCTTTTTTAATCGTACAATATCTTTAGCTAAAATTTGCCACTGATATAGATGCATAAATAACAGTGGCTTAAATGTAAAGAGGAAGTCCGAATATCCTCATGGAGGATAAGCACGATGTGTCACTTGGACACATTTTGTATGCATTTCCACTTTCTCCCCATTTGGTCAAATAACTTTTCAGTGGAAGAAAAACTGGAGCTGCAGATTCTGTGTGATGTGATTTTGGTTTCTTCCCAGTCTTTAATGAGAAAGCTTATGCTAAGTTAGAAGTAAATTGTTTTTGATACAGGTCCGGGTGTTGAGCTGGGAGTGTTGAAGGGGGGAGAAAAGAGGGAAGGAAAAAAGGAAGGAGGTTTGAGACAATCTTGACATAAATGAGGCTGCTGTCTTCATTCTGTTTGAATCTTTAAATGTTGCCTCTTGAGAGGGGAAAAAAAAAAGAAAATAAACACAGGGCGTTGATCTGTTCGGCTTATTTAGCCACTCCACCTTGTGAAACGGCACAGAAACACAGGATCTAACCAGATCATATTTACATACATATTAATAAAGCTCCCGAGGTGGCAGTTCAGCCTTCACATACAGTGCAAGGATCTCTGTGAGTTCTCATTTTAGACCCATAAAAACAGATAAAAGAGGTCTTTTGGGCTTCCCTGAATATTTTTCTGCAGTGGTTTTATATCATTTCTGAAAATTACATAGTTAAGTGGCATCAAATTTCTGGGTGATACAATAACTCAAAATGTGTAATTTTTTTGTATCAAATCACTTTGCAGCCATAAACAGAGCTTCAGAACCTCAATTAGGGGAATGATTTGGTGGGGTTTTCATTTATGGCAAACAGTAAAATTGTTCTTGTTATCTATTCAAATATATATAAATTGCAACATTTATTCACTTGATTTTCTTTTCCATGACACTGGTGTATTTGAGAGTGCAGTGAAATGAAGACTTAAGAGGATAAGACATTATCCCCTGCCCCATTCTCAAGACTTTTTGGAGTGAGGCAGAAGAGATGAGGATGTTTGTGTGTTTTGAAGACATTTGTTGTCCCCTTATTTTTGGTGATTGTCACTTGCTGATGTTTTTAGGAGTGAATTCAGAAAATGAATTTTCTCAGCATTTACATTCTAAACCTTCCCTGGAGTCTCTTCCTCAGTCAGTGGTCTTTCAGTTCTTTTGAGGGGTGGTCGTGTTTTGGTTTTTGTTTTTGTGCTTGTTTTTTCTTTTTTTAAATTCATGCAGAGTCCCTCATTTTTCTAAATCTTTCCAAGTGTTAAATGTACTAGATAACAGTCCAAATGCTGGGGTCGAGTTTTCTCCCACTGCCGTTTTCAATAAAAATAAAGAGAACCAAAACAATACCATTTCTGCCACCAAAAAAAAAAAAAAAAAAGATAAAAACTCATGGACCTGGCAAGTCAGAACAGAAGAAAAACACTGTTTTTCATTTTAGTTTTTTTTTAAAATCAGATTGAATGCAGGAACAGTCCACATTTTCCTTCTTCAGCTCTAGAAAGTGTATTCCTAAAGGCAGAATTTGGTCTGTTAAAGCTTCACCTTTTAACAGTAGAGATCCAGTTACATCCCCATTGAAACCACTTGTAGGACCTCAGGGAGAGAGAAAGCTGCCCCTACATTTGTCCCTTGAGGATCTCTCTAAAAGTCAGATAAAAATTGTCTCCAGCATCTTCTCTCATCCTGCAAAGAACCACCTGTATCTGTGTGCACATGCCAACAGTCAAAGGTAAAGGGGAACATGTTTTACAAGCATCCAGCATAAATAAGAGTCAAACATCCCATTTGCTATATGTACTCCATCGCACTATGAATGGCATTTGTACATCCACATAGCACCTGCTTTAGGACTGTTATTTACAAAAAAAACCAAAAAATTGAAAATGGGCAAAACCCGCTGTTGCTGGGGAGGCTTTTTTAAAAAAAGCTGGCACATCTTCCCTAACAACTTCAATCCAAGGATTGTTTGTGTCTTTGGAAAACAAATGTCATCATTGCTTGGTGCAGTAAGCTAAGTTTTGTGAACCAATACTAAATAAATTGCAATTTTTTTTAAAAAATCCATGAAAACCACATAGAAATTGAGGGCTATTTTTGTCTGAAGAGGTACTTTTAAAACTTTGTCCATTATGGAAATGCATAACAGGGCCTTGCATGAGAGAGATGCATGTGCAACTTGGTTTGTGTGTGGAGGGGACAAAGAACCCTTCCTCCCTTCAGAGGTGCTCTTCAGAACTTACACAGTCTGAAATTTGGGATCCATACAGCTCTGCTCTGCTTTCAAGTGGAAGTTTCAACCTATTTCTTCTCTTTCCCTTCCCAGATGATTTTAAGAGGATTTGAAATCTTTGGATTGTTTAAAATAACAAAGGCCTTTAAGTTCTGAATGTTGCAATGAAATCTTCAGCTTGAACTCATGACAGAAACATTCCAGTCTGTCTCTCGTGAATCATGAAAATCCGAATCTGAACATCAGAAGAGAGCAGCAACTCATTCATTCTTGTTCTTTATCCCTTTATGTTCCTCCTACTTTATTTTATTTAAATAGGGTATATCCATAGTAACAGATTAGCAGTGTTGTTATTATTATTATTTTTACTATTTTAACTTGGGCAACGGAACTCAAACAGAAAAATTCATCAGTTCCTAGGTTCAGAATCAGCCTCTGCAGTTTCATTATTCCTGTTGACAATTACGGATTGCAGAAGTGTGGATTCCTGGCCGGGGAGTGCTTGTATATTGCACCCAAATTACACATTCCTGTTCATAAAGAGTGAAGCAAAGTATGAATGTTAGCATCATTGCTCGTGTCTCAGGCAACTACTCACATCTTAATTGAAAATAATCAAATAACAGCATTCTCTTCAACAAACAAACGACGTCTTGCCATGCTCATTGAAGATGGTTAAGCTGGAAAGCCAGGGGCAACAGCTGGTATTGGCCATAATACATGCCGAGTACACACATGCGTGCATACAGACGCATGCCTCAGCCCTGGATTGTGTTTCCTTCAAGGATGCTGCTCCTGACTACATGACTGTGCTTCCCACTTTCCCAGTTGTGATTGCACCTTCTCCCAATGCACCTCACTTTTGGCTTCTGTGAATGAGCTGCAAGTCAGCGCCACAATGATAGATCAGTTCTTTCTCTCACCTCCACTGATGCCTTGAAATGTAATTTAGGATTATCAGGCCACCTCACCGCTGGGTGGACCAGAGGTTTGATAGTACCCTAGTCAAAGGCCACTGAGAAGCAGAGCATTTACAGAGCATCAAATGAAGCCATCTCTGAGCCAACTGTTCCACCTGGACCCCACTACAAATTATTGTTTTCAATTACCACCTGTGTACTCCTTCCCATGCAACTTATTGATGTAAAATTACAACAACACTGGTATAAATAAGTTATGCTGTGGTTGTAAAATGGAAGAAATTTTGTTGTAGCAATTATGTTCAGCAAGATGACAAAATAAATTTCCAGTGCTGTGCTTGCAGTAACCTGGGGAATTTAAACCTCATAATTTCCATTCATTTCAGATAATTTGGAGTAATTTCTATATGTAATAACTTTGTAATGAAAAACACAGCGGTACTGAAGTGATTTCAACCTTTTTTTTTTCCTATGGTATACATGGCGCAAAATAAATAATAAAAATAATATTTCCTTTTTGTATGTGTTCAGTAATTCTTTCAGCAAAATCATAAACTAATACCAGGACTAAATCTCTGTCCATGAAATGAAAAATAAATTGAGTTAAAGAAAGTGAAAAAGTATGAAAGGCCTTGGATGTTTTATTGTGACTTTATTAAATTGTATCATCTCTATGCTCTATGGTATCCCCAGGGGTTACTGTTCTGGGGAAGGGCAGAGAGCTAGATAGATACATGTCCCTAGATCAAAAGTAGAGATGGTTGGCAGAAATTCATATGAAAATTCAACCCCTTAATTTTTAAAATGGAAACTGGAAGTAATAATAAAAAAAAATAAAATATGAGAGAGGTGTGGGATAGTACAAGACAAAAGGCACAAGTCACTTTGGGGCACTGATTTTCATTAGTGTATTTGATGGTAAGTTACTTAAAGACTGTAAACATGTGTAATCACAGAATACGTTCCAATACAAGGGAATAGCATTTAATTAAAGATAAGAAAGAGTGCTGTACATCACTGAAAAGCTGTATCTGTGTCCTACTTACCATCACAACACAAGGCTATTAATACACAATAAACAAGAAATCACGTGCTCTGCTTTGTGGAAAACAGCGATTTCCTTGGGAAAAATAGTAATATGATACCAATAATATTACTTTTGCATTTCTGTCTCACATGCATCTCCAGGTGGTTTATAAAGGTGTGTAACAATTGAAATACTTCTAATAATAATATGCAAAAGGAGGCATAAAAGGTATTCCTATAAACTTGAAGATCATCCAGCCAAGCTGTGGGACAGAAGCAAAAATGCAAGATTACCAAGGCTGGAAAACAGTTCTCTTAACTCCTTGAAATTCATCTCCTAAGAGCACCCCTACCTCTCTTTTTAAACAATAGCAATATTAAAGTGTTGTGTGATTACTCAGTATTAGGCTACTGAGCTGTACAAATAGAGGGCCAGTTTGAGTATGTTCCCCCAATGTCATATATGGTTTGCAACTCTCCCTGCACACCCTTGAATTTCCTTGGTGACTGCAGGGTCTCACTCCCTTACTCATGGTCCATGCTGTAACCCAGGTTGCCAGATGACAACACGGAATGCAAAAGGACTGAAGGTTTATGACAGCCCACTGGAAATGTTGTCTGAAGATCATAGAACAGCAGCACAGGGTAACCAAAACCACTGTCTGCTCAGAGGGGAGGAAGGAAAAAGGCAGTTTAGAAAATACCCTTGTTTTGAAGGGACACGTCAAAACACAGAAAAAGAATGCACAGATTCTCAATTTGGGACTTCCCTGATAGTGAAATCAGTGGTCATTAGGTACCTAAAGAAATCTTGAGACTCTGTTGCCAATTTGATCAAGTCACGATTTGCCATACAACAGTTTATGCCCCAGATCACCAGGAGATACAAGTCCAGAGGCCGTACTCCAGCAGATACTTTGGACAATTCCAATCTAGAAACACAAGAGGAAATGTAGGGAAAGTAAAAGTCAGCCACAGTACAACAGCACACAGCAGTTGGCACCAAGGTTTTAAAAATACAGATCCCATCCCCAGTCTTCACACTAAAGAAGTGGAAATGGAAACAAAGTTCTAAAAGCTAGAAGCAGGTAGAGGTCAACAGCAACATGTAATGGCAGGGAGCTGAAAAACTCTGATCCCTTTATCAAAAGCAGCCTCAAAAGGAAGGACCAAAATAGAACCTACTTGTGGTCACAAAGTTGAGGGGCTGCATTTGAATAGTGGCTCCCGTGTCTCTGTGTCTTTGTGTAATGATGCTGCAGCTACTGAGAAAAGGGAGCTCTCTGCTGCTGATCGGAGCCTCCACACCTCAGGAATGTTTTTTAAAATCTATTTTTTAAACATATATATGTATATATATACATATACTCTTTCTATCATTTGTGAATTTTCTTATCCCCTTTCAGAATGACAGATAATTGCATTGCCTTCCACTGAATTGCTCAAGAATTCAATAGATACTTTCCCAAATAATTTTTTCCCAAATAATTTTTTTTAAGAGAGCAGGTTAATGCCTATAATCAAAGTAAACTATCACCTACCGAAGTATATATCTAAATTCTTCTGAGTCATGTTAAGACAAATCTTTCCAAATGGCAATGGCCTTGCTTGCATTTGAACTGCCATGTGAAGCATGACCCTTCCTGAGCCTTCCCTGATAGAAGAATCTTAGCTGGGACAGCACATAAGTGGATTTTATTTCTTCTACTGAGTACATGTAGATGAGGTCAGCCTCTAAATTGATATTTTAAAAAAAAATCACTCTTTTTTCTGTATTCAAATTTTATTTGAAATACTGAGCTCAAACTAGCTATCCAGAAGGAGAAGTATACTGGTAGGGAGAAGAAAAGAGATGAAGACAAAAGCAGGTGTCATTTTAAGCATATTAGTAAGTCCTCTTGTTTTTCAGATTATTCATGTGTTTGCAGAATCAGGGCCTTAGACTAAAGTACACTCAAGGCCATGTTTGCCTGTATGCACAGCAATGAGCACACTACCAGCATTTGCCATGCAAAGGAGCACATCGAATAAGAATAAAACTGTGCCAACAAAATCCCCCTCACCCCATGCGCAAATTAAATTCATGATGAGCAGGCCTGAGGGAGGGAAGCAGCAGTGGAGGCCTGGCATGCCATGTTAAACTGAATCTCCCTTCTGCCTACTCCTCCACCTCTCTCTTTTCCTCCTCCTCGCCATGTGGCATCCTACTCTCCTGCTGCTTGCCTGCTACGCCTCTGCATCCCCTCCATGAAGCACCGTAGGGTAGCAGTAGCAGCAGTAGAGCACACTGCCAGTCCCTGCCTAATCATCCCCCATCATGCCCTCCAGAAAGACCTGCTCACCTCCTCAACTTCCTGTCCACTGAACGTCACACAACTGGGGAGAGTCTGGCACTAACACCGCAGCCAGGATGCTTGGGCACCTTCTGAACCCACTGCAGTTGAGGACACAAATGTTAGGCAGCTGACAGATTTCTGTCCACTCAAAGCCCTCACCAAGGTGGTTGTTACTGCCACTCCTGCAATTTTCTGGCAGTTTGAAAGTGAATCTCAAAACAGCCTCTATGACCCACTTGGACCCTGTCCTTTGCAGCAGTTCACTGGTCTGTTGAATGAACTGTTCTGTGCCCTTTTTCATGGTGAAACCACGCAGACTGAGTTTTCAGGGTGGATTTCACTGTGATTAACCCTGTGCTGGTCACTCTTGGCCATAGGTGTTGCTTTATCATTCTCTATCACGGCCATGTAGCTTTAGGCAGTTCCTAGTGGTGGTGGGTGAACTTTGTTGAACATATCCAACTTTTCCTTTGACTACATGGAAAGCTGAAGGAGGAGCCTTGGGACTAGCAGGAGGCAAGGTGGGGTGCTCTGGACCATAGGTACAGGCCAGCAACACCTGTGATAATATTTTTACCACTGACAAACCAAGCCTTATCTCTGAACCAAAGTACAGCATATCTCTTGTTGCAGGCTGGACGTTGTTCTGAGATGACCAACCCATGCAAATCAACTTAGTTTCAGCATGATACATTCTGATGATATTAGAAGGATATAAAATATGAACACAGTAAAACCATCAGGCCTAAAAGCCTCTGTGTACATCAACTTCCCACAGACAAAACCTACAGATACTCTCACACCTGTATATACAGCTTTCTGGTGTTTGCAGAAGGGCTTTCAAACCTGCTGAGGAGGGCTGGGCATGTCTGTGGGCTCTGCACAGGCACCTTCTCCCTGTTGGCAGCCGTGCTGGGCAAGCACTGCTTTTCCCATCACAAGGCTGAACGGTCCTGTTGGAGATGCAGGTCTTGCCACCTCAGCCACACACCTTTCCAGGCCTAAACTGCTGAGATGTGTGACCTTACAAACTCAGCATAGCAGTGGGTTGGGGATCTCTTCATTGTGTGATGCAAACCTGCCCTAGAAGCTGTAGTCACAGCCTTGCTACTGTTTCATTGCTGCCACCTTCAGATTTTATTAAGATTTGAGCTTTTTTTTTTTGGTGAAAAAAAGTTCACAGTTAAAAAAAGAGCTTTTCCTAACTGCAGAGGGGAAAAAAATAAAAAGAAAATTTAAATGTGCCAAAAGCCTAAACTGTGCCAACCAAAAGGCTCAGCATTGCAGAGAGAAAAAAAAAGACAACTTTACTAAACACAATAAAAGGAACTAAAACAGCAAATGCTTCTTCAGTCACATGCACAGCACTTAGTCTTACCTCATGAATCCAGAGTGCCCATGGTTACCATCTTACTCTTCTCTATCAGCTTGGGCTTCATCTGCTTTTGAGTGCATGAATCTTGAAACCATTCCCAGTTGGCCAGCAACCACCAAGGCATAAATCTGCAGAGCTGGGAGTCTCTGGCTAACAAACCCCATCTTCTGGGGCCCAGCAATTCAGAGCATGGTAAAAGTCTGATGGGTTGTGTGAGAGGTAAAACTTCAGCTGTGCTCCTCTCACCTATCAGAGATCAGTAGGTGGGGCTCATTGCAGGAAAGCAGATGAGAGGCCCAAGGGTGGCCTGAGGCAGCCCAGCACTGACCTTACTTTGGCTTCCCTGGCCATTTGCGTTGCACGGTGCTGTGCAAAAATGTTTGCTGCTCCCTGATACAGGGAGCAAGCAAACATGTGCTTGCACTCTGCTTGGTACCACTTGCGTTTAACTGTACATCACCCACAGGCATATTGCTGTGTGCTTGAGGTCTTAATTTTTCTGATAAATACATTGAAATATTTGAATTCCCCAAGGAGGCTCATTTCGTGTCCATTTGGGACATTTGGTATTCAAACTGCATGTCTCTTGGACATGTGCGATTCAAACCTCTCCGTTCTGCCCATTGCTCTTGAGTGTTGGATTAGTTGGTTTGAAGGCTAGAGGCCACTTGCATAATGCAGGCAGCAGAACCTCACCCAGGTTTTCCAGCAGCTAAACCCTCAGCTCCCATTTGAATTGTAGAAAGCCACCCAGTCTCAGCTTATGGACAAGTCCAAAACAACCCTAGGTGAATTGTTTCAATGATGTATTGCTTCCCTTATTAAAAAGTTAATGCACTTTATTGCCAACCTGAATTAGTCCAATTTCAGCTTCCAACCCACTTACCTGTGCTAGGACAGAGAACTGAATTATTTTCCCAGTACTGGTCATTCCCAATTTCTGATAATGAAATTTCTGAACTTTCTCATCAATAAATTGGTTGTGGTGTCTTCAATAAAAAGTGCAAAATTTATAATCCAAATCACCTCCTTACCTCTGTGCTAAACCTTTTCCAGATCTCACAAAATTATTCAATTCCTCTTTTACAGTGCTAAAAAGAAACAAAACTGGTGTTCTCACCTCGTTTACAGAGCCAAAAAAATCAGTCATCAGGAACTAAAATAGATTTATTGTGCATAAGAAACTTAGAAAACTTGTTGTATTTATTTAAATGGACCAATGAAAGAAGGACATTCAAAATCCGTTTTAGAACCGGAGCTGTGCTATAACCAGTCTGCATCAAAGGAGGTTTACTGAGGAGGATAAAAAGGCTCAACCTTCATCCTCCCTAATTAGCTCCAATCAGTGAGGGATATTCCTGCTACAGGCTAAAGAAATGGCTACATCTCTGCAGAGCCCTTGTATCGTTATCACTGCTGTCTCCCCTGATGTTGGTTTTGCTGTATTTAGCCTTGTCCTCCTTCTCTTTTGGTTATCATCTCTTCACTTCAAACCAGAGGATGTCCAATATTTTTCTGTGCATATTGAAACAGATATCAGCCAGGAACTTCTGTGTTTTGAAGGCCCTTCTGAGGCACTAATTACATTTTTAAGAGGCACATTTACTTTTCAAAATCCTGCTGGCCAGAGCATGAGGCTGGTACTCATGAGAGGCAGGTGCACTTAGTAACAACCACTGTGAACAACAGCATTCATTTTAACAAACTTANTATTATGTAGAACAGAATGCAGTAATGTCCTCAGCACACAAGAAACTCATTTGGGCTGTGTAAGCACTTTCTGCCCAGGATGTCTTCTTGGATCTTGCCTGTACCTTGCCAGCACAAAAAAATTGCAGTTCCCCATTGAACAATATTGTGAAGCATAACTTTTTGAAGAGAATTAAGGCAACTGTATTTTTATCTACAGTTGCTGCACACATGTCTTGTCTCAAACTGTACTTCAAAGGTTGTATTTACAAAAGAAATACATGGTTAAGTATATGTTTTATGCTTTACCTAGTATGTATTGGAATAAAAAAAGCAGATGTTCAGTGAGGCCATGTTTTAAAGCTGGGTCATTGGTGCTGTCTTATAGCTATTGGAGAGAATGTCCAGCTTAAAATCTCTGCCTATTCCTCTCTTGTTATTTACCAACAATTCTCACAAAGTCTTTAGCACAGGTCAGCTGAGTTATTTTGATAGTGAGAGATAAACTTCACATTGGTAAGGTTTTGTTATTCATTTTCATTTAAAGAAGCACAGAGCTGACTTCTCTGAAATTTCAACTGTCAGGAAGTGATGATTATTGTGTAAGTTATATTTCTTTTATTGATAATTCTAGCATGTCAGTTACTTTGAAATATACAGATACCGGCATAGGAAGTGACAGATATTTATACATCCTGATGCCAAACAAAGAGGCAGTTGGTCCCACTGTGATTGCACTTGAGCTCATGTAGATGGAATTACTTCAGCTGTAGAATGGCACCACTGGTTTTAGATTTCAACTCCATAGTCTGCTAGGAGATGTGTGAAAGCATGTGGCCACATGCCAGGTTCTTGGAACAGCAGGCAAACCACAAATTTAGCTATCTCTTAAAAATACAAGCTGAAGAAATAATTTTTGATGATTATATAAATTAGTATCATGAGGTCTGTTAAAAAGTATATTATGCACTTTCTGTAAGAGGATCGTAGAAGCTTTTGACCTGATCCATCTCTGTCTGATACCTTACATGGATATTCAAGCGTGTCTAAAAATGAGGGCCCAAAGCTACCAGGTCAGGGCAAAATATTTTCTCTCCCCTTTACCCTTTACACACAATGCACAGGAACATGCAGTCAGGAGGTCTCTGATCACGATGCAGACAGTGTCTGGTCCAGATTCTCTGGGCAATGTTATCTTTTCTGACATGGTACAGGGAACAGAGCTATGCCACTTAGTCTTGTTTGAATCGTAGAAGTGACCCACAGAGACTGTTTGTCTCCTCATACAAGCAGGAGGGTATGGAGGGTTTGTACTATGACTGGAGGGAAGCTGTGCACTGCCCCATGCTCTGCCCTGGGTGGTGATCTTGAATGTCAACTGTTATAATCTCTGAGCAATAACACCTCTTGTTTCACAGATTTATTATCAACAGCCTGTGTTGCCCATTGACCTCAAGGTGGTTTTATTGTACATCACCATGATGTGGTCACATATCTCCTGGTTAGAATGAATTGCTGCTTATCTCTTCTTTCAACGACATCCCAGCTTCATGACCCAGCTGCCTCTGACCAGGCTGTTGATGTAAGGACAGATGTGGGGCCTGAAGGCTTGTGGCCACACTCTGCCAGGTGTCTGGACTCACAAAGTCCCTCCTGCTGCTGAAGCCATGCTGTGGTTATCAGAAAGGCCTTCCTCTTTTTCATTGCTTAGGGAGCTGCAGGATTGAAGCAAATGTTTTGTTTCTTTACCTCCCTTGCATCATTGCCCTTGCCAGGCATTTTTCTTTCAGCCTCTCTTGTTTCACTGCAGAGTTTCCACACTGGCCCTTGCTGCCTGCGTATTGGTAGGCTGTTCCCTCCTGCTCACTGCCTTCCTTTACTGTATTGGTTTGACCTTTCCCTGGGATAGCTAGCTATTCCCTTGACACCTGGAGGTGTTTCTCTTGGGCTAATCTCCTCTTTTTATATGTTTCCATAGGAGGGACTCATGTCCTACAGATGATCTTAGTTCCATTTAGGGAGTGTTTAACATCTCCAGAGCTATAGATTTTGGAGCTCTGCAAGGCAGGTGTCCTGCTTCTTGAGGTGTGGTAAAATATACAATATTTCTCCAGAGTCTCATTCTGTCTGCAGGGTCATGATTCTAATCAAACACCTTTATCAGCTATTCTAGTGTTTCAGGCATTATTCCTGGCAATAGCATCTCACTTGCTTCTTGTCCAGTAATTCCCAGTGAAATAGTAAAAATCTTTACCTTCATTTTCTCATCTTTATCTCTCATGGTCAGCTCTGCATACAGACTTGGTTCTGGCTTTCCAGCTGCTATACAGGGGCTTGGGGTTTTTTTGTCTACCTTCACATTACTTGTTTGCTCTCATTCTATCTGTGCTCTGTAATATTGCTTTTCCTTGCTTGCTCTGGATTCACTACTGGGTTCATGCACCACATGCTGTATGATCCCATGAGGGGACTGTAGTACTTGTAGGTGTGGCTCTCTATCATGCCAATTTCTTTGTTTATGCTGATATGCTGCAGACACCGGCTTCCTGGTGCTGATAAACGCTTCTGTCCTGCAGTTCTTGTCTCCCTGTCATGTTTCCAGGAGTAGGCTAGAAATGTCCAGCCAGGCATTGTCCATCACAGTACCCTGAGCTGCTGCCAGGTAGGGTGGGACTTGCAGGGACAGCAACTCCTTTGTTCTTTTGCTCTCTTCCTGAGCACAGTAAGGGGTCAAGACCTTTACCAGCCAGCAGGATAAAACTGGACAGACATGATGGGACTGCCTAGATGCAATTGGCAGGACTTGTGCAGTCACACACACACATTTGGCAGGCTTTGAACTCCATCATACCTGGAGAGAAACAGACGTGGTGTAATTCATCTTAGCCTAAAATGCATCCAAAGAATTACTCCACAAAAAAAAAAAAAAAGCTTGTTTTCCTCCTTTCTTCATCAAAAGAGAAAAGCATCTCCACAATGGAGATAGCTTGAGGTAAGAGTGTTTAGGAAAGGGGGAAGCTCAGAGAAATGACCATGGGAGAAATATTGATTTTGCTTTCTTTTCCTGGGAGAAGGATAATTCCTTATTATTTTATACTTAGAAAAGGGGAAAACTCTGTTGTTTGCTGCAAATATTCAGGGTCCAAATCTTCTCTGCTGCAGCCCTTGATGTAGTTTCTACTTTCCTTTACTCGGTGTAGCTCTCCCAGTATAAGACCAGCAACAGAATAGAGAATTAGGACATGTATTTTTTAAAAAATAGATGAAGAAATAGATGAATAAAAAGCCCTGCTCTCCTGGTGTTAATGAAAGGCTTCTTTGTATTTAGTGTGGAGCAAATTTGTCCAAGGGTAATTCACCAAATGTAAATATTGCCCCCTACTAGTATTGCCAAGATCAATGAGAAGCTGGATTATCTGACTCATAAGTACTACCATTTATGTTAGATCAGTGCTGGGCTGGTTACATGTATGCACTCAATTTTCCAGTACTTTTTTGTTTGTTTGTTGTTTCATTTGAATTCAGTGAATGCAATGCTGATGAAAGCTCTCAAGTTGAGGTCTCTGGAAACTGAAATCACCTGGTTATCAGTAGAAAGACTGTGGTGTGGCACCATCCAATTCCTGAAGTGTTTCCAGGAGACACCCCCCAGTTAGCTCCAAGTGTGATACCCTCTGAGCACCTGCTCAGTCTGACAAAGATACTTACATGAGTGAAAACTGCAGAACATGGTTTCCTCCCAAGGTTTCCTCGCTCAGCTTAATAAGCTGCAGAGCTCACAGTTCATGTAAGCTTAGGTTCTTATTGCTATGTTGGATTTTTTTGTGAACTCTATAAAGAAGTGGAAATTCTTTTCATTGCATATGCACACATTTTTATTCATTTTCCACAAACATTTATAGAGGAAATGTTTTTGTTTCCTCTTTCCAAGACCATTCCCAGAAAGTCTTGCAGTATCTATCAAGACAAATGCACCCCAATCCAGCAAAGCAATTAAGCATGTGCTTAAAATTATAAACTGACTGAAGCACTCTGCCAAAACCAGGGCATCTTTCTCCTGTCCTGGCTTTTCATTTTGTTATTATAAATTATCGAAGTAAATGAAGACAAGATAATGACACAGGATAGGCTTACACCACAAGAGCACAAGTATCATGCCACACAGCTAGCCCCAGAAACAGCTGACTGGGGCCTGGAAAGCACATTATTTGCTTTACGTTACTTCCAGATCCAAACTTTCATGTCCACTTAGCACTGCCATCCTTGGTCTCCAGGTGAACTCAGTGAGCTTTGCCCAAGCACCCTTGGATGGCACAGCCCCCATGCACATGCCCACAAGCTCCCTGCAATCCCAGAACTTTCCTTGGAGGGTTTCATACACATAGACCAGAGGGAGAACAGCACCTATTCTTTGGGAAAATTCCTGTGAGATGGGATCCCTGCAGCTTCAGCACGGCCACAGCAACATTTTTGAGCAGCCCAGGGTGGAGGTGGTGGTGCCAAAGCTTTACAGAAAATCTGCACTACGTGGAGCAAAACTGGTTCAGGACACCCTGAGGAGCCTTAAAGCAATATGACGTTTTGTCAAATTTAATCCAATTCCACATATTTTCCCAGCTCTTCCAAACTTTGTTGTCCTACGAATCTGGCAACTCTTCCTTGTCTACCCTTACAAAACAGGATCAGCTTTCAAAGAGAAATGTGCCGAAGCAAAATCTGCATCTTCCTTGCCAGTAATTATGGGAACATTTTTCCATCTCTCTTTCTGTCTGCAAGAGCTTTCTCCCTCCCATTCAGAATAGACTTTATAGGACATTCAGTCCTTCACCCTGATCTTCTCCAGAAGGTCTTACTAGCTTAGGAATTTCCTGAACTTTCTCTTCATGAAGCTGAATCTCCTAGAAAATGAGCATGGTTTGTAATATGAGCTTTTACTTATTGCTGAGACAAAATATCCTTCTTCCATAACATGGATGAAGAAAGGGTTGCTCTGACCAGGGTAAAAGAATCAAATAGCCCTGGTATAGTCCAATAACTGAAAGTGCCTTCATATCTTGCCATCTGCTGAACAGAACCTGAAGTGGCAAGTCATCTTGCCTAAAAACACTAAAAATTAAAGGAAATTATCCTTCAGCTCACTATACACTGTCCGAGTATTTGTCCTGAGAATTTGAGAACTGGGGTCACTGTTTTCACAGTATAGCAGCAGCACTGAAGAGTCAATGAGCCAATACTCTTATAATAGTTGGTATTTTTAGTGCTTTTCCCTGTAGAGGTTTTTTCCTTCAAATCCCATTGGTGAAGGGATTAGGTGGGGTGAGGGGAGAGATAACTATTCAAGAAAGTAAGAATATACATCTGTGAGTCATCACTTATCTTAAGAGACCAGTCCTGAGAGCAGAGTGCTATAGAAATGTCTATTTTAGTCCAATTTAAAAAAAAAAAAGTTTGGAGAAGTGAACATTTCTGCACAGATTGTCACTACTTTGTGAATACTCACTGAAAAAGCCATGAATCTGGTACAGCTCTACTGCAGACAACTTTGGAGGAGAGCTTATTCTCCGGCCGTGAATTATGCACAGATAATTATACTGTTCTTTTTTGGCAGCCCACTCTGTGGTTCCCATCTTGGCACATCATCTCCTGTTCCATGTTGCACACCCATTAGCTCAAGCCTGAGAGCCCTTCCCCAGGTCACACGCACAACACCCTCTGAAGGAGTGGAACCATGATGACAATTTGTCAGATATGATAACTAACAAATTAGTGCCTCACATCACCGTCAATGTTTGGGGTTTCTGATACAGTGCATGTAGAGCTATTCATTAGGCATGTTTGACAGAGGGTGGGAGGGGAGAGGTTGTTTTGTCTTCCTTCACTTTTAATTCTGACAATTGCAAATACGCTGCAGGCTTCTCAGCTCATACGCTTATTGCACTATCCTGGCTAAATCCTACTGAGGAGAAGAAATGAGCTCTCTTGGGTGACCACTCCACTGTGTAGGAGTGAAGCATCCTTTTCATATTCTGTCAGCGCTACAGCAAAAGCAAAAATCTTTCAAAACATCCTTCATGTATATATTCAGATTCTTTATACTTTAGGAACATAAGATCATTGGAGATGTCCTAGTTCTAACAAGTATTGTGGAAATACATTGTCAAAGCCTTTAAAAATGATCCCTTCGTTGCCTCATCTTAAGAGGCAGCCGAGTTTTCAGCAGCTGTGAGATATTGTAATCAGCCACAACTGCTACAATTTGTCGCAGCTCAGCCTTCTGGAATAATTCCTGTCAATGAATCATTATGGATTAGGCCATACTTAAAAGGTTAATTTATATACAACTGCTGGAGCTTCTATTGACCCTTCTTACACTGGTCTAAGGCACTGAATGTTTTATTGCCTCTCTGTATAAACAAAAGTTCCAGATAACTGCATATCCTTGACAAGATGTTCTTAACTCTTTCAGCAATGGACAGTCTCTTTGAGACAGCTCTGCCCAGGAGAACACCAGCAGCAGCGTGTTTGGGGACATATCAGCCCCTCCTGCTTGAGGTTACCAGTGTGTTTGCAAAGGGAGTCACATTACATCATGGCATCATCAAACTGGATTTTGTAGTTTTGTATCCCTGATAAAAATATAAGAAAGGAAAGCTGTGCAGAGAGAGCTAAATTCTTTCATTAGAGGAAATTGTGGAATTTGAGGGATATGTTTATTGCTTGTTGCTCTCACTTCTGCCTGGAGGAAGGAGTTATGTGCCTGGGAGCTTGTCCATTTCTTTCCGAGTCTATTACGTTTCTAGTGAAAACATGACTCATCCTTGCAAATCCCATGTGACCTGATGCATGCTTAGCCACCGCACAGGTAGGTGCCTTGAGTGTTATTGGTGAGCAACATTAACGATAAGTTCTGAACATTTCTCCACTCCCTTAGCCACAAGGCAATGGGTATTGTTCTGGTACCCAAGGTATGCTTTAATCCCCAAACATACCTGGGCTAGCATGGCTTGGGAAAACAGAAAAAACACACTTCTATAAAAGCTCAGCAGTGGTTTAAATGTCTGCAGTTGCTCTGCACAGTAGAGATGGAGTTTGCAATCCGTCATGGCCCAACCATATGTTATGGGAACACAGGCCTCAACCATGTTCTGTGTCTGTCAGCTGCTGCAGTGCTGCAACCTGATCCTCCCCACAGAAATGCCGGTCGGTATTGCAGCTGGGACTGCCACCATCCTGAAACCACTGCAGTAGAGAAATCAGGTGAGACACACTCTGTGTTGCATCATCATGGGCATGTCAAGCTTCCAGATACTACTGGAACCTGCAATCACATCCCAGCTGGAATACTCCCTTGTTGTAATGTGTGTCCCTCAGCTTTTTATGCTACTCAGGTTGGGACTCCTCAGCACACCTTAGCATCATGTGCCTTACATGCCACCTGATTTTGTTGTCTCATAGAACCCATCCACAATGTGTGTTGTCAGCCATCCCTTCCTTACTCAGGCATCTGCTACCTGCATGTCCTTGCTGACCCTCCCCTACCCAAGTTTGAGAGACAAAGAACTGGGATGCATACCTTTGTCAATTTTTGCCTAGATGGAGAGACCTATCCCTTCCGAAGCCATGTCAGTCCATGTTTGCCAGAGATGCTTCTGTCATCTCTTCCTGCTGACATGGGCCAGGATCACAACTATGATCTACAATTTTTTCACAGCTTAGAAAGCTATACCAGAAATCCCAGTGTTGCTGTACAGTGAATATTGTTGCTGCCATGGATTGTGTGACTAGGGCTGGGTGCAGAGGTCCCCACACTCCTTCCTGAAGACAGACATTTCAGAGCTAGTCCAAGGAGTTTGTAAGCCAGTCTATCCATCTTTGCATATCTGGTCAGTGCTGCCACAATCATCCTGGTTTCCTGGGGTGGCAGGAAATGTTCATGGCCATCTGCAAATCTACAGCTTGAAGCTAAAACTGAAAGAGTTTTAACATACAGCACCTAGGGGCTACTCAGGTTAAACTAGGCTACCTTATCAGTACTCATAAACCCTACCCTCACATATCTAACAGTAGTCCTCCCTTCTGCCAAGACAGTAGAGCATTGTTCTCCTCCAGGTATGAAGGATACAAGCAAGACCTCTGCCTCCCCTTCCCAGGTACTGAGAAAGCACAAACACACAGGGGCCTGCTGTAAATACTAACACTGTCTCTTGTGCAGAGCCTGTCCTCTTCTTCTGCCAAGCATCCTGAAGATACAGAAGAAGTTTTTTATCTCTCTGAAAGAAACATTTTTCCCAAGTTCTATGCTAAGAACTTTCTCATCTTCATCTTTGAGGTTACCAAAGGGCTAAGGGGCCTTTTCTGCCAATGTCTCATTTCAGTGCCATGTAGTAGAAGGCCCCTGTTAAACACAGCCCCAAACCTATCTAGGCAAGTTATCAATACCTCTTTGATGCTGTTTGCTCCTGTATCTCTCCTCTATTTAGAGATTCTGTGTCTCTCCCAGGCTCAAAGGAAGCTGCAGTCCAGTGCTGTCCTTCCTGGGCATACCCACCCAAGCAAACAGAGAAATAAATTAAGAAACCTAAGGGACCTTCCCAGGTTCTCAGATGTAAGGAAGTGGTACACACTTCATACTGAAATGCACATTTGATATTAACTCTTCACTTAGGTCAGATTAAACCTGCCAGCTTGCCTTAGAAATAAATGCAATACCAATCTGGACAACAACAAAAAGAATCCAGTGTGCCCAGGGTGTCCTGTTGTGGTACCTTGCTGTTGTCAAATCTGTAGCAAGGCTGGATGGAGTGGTGGTTGGAACAAGCATTGAAGTGTTTTGTCATGGGAGTGTGACTAAGCAAACAGAAAAGTGCCTGGATCCTTTTTGTATCACCCTTTCTGGGTAGTGTGGACACCAGTTGCCTGTTGGGGTCAGTTTTGCTGAGGAAGGTTTCACCCGCTGCTTGTTGTCACATGCATGCCCAGTTCTTTGTTGCCAGAAGTGATTTGTGATGTAGTGGGTTATTTTTGCTGAAAATAAAGGTATTTCTGCTAGGAAGGGAAAATGGGTCTAACTCCTGCCCCACAAAAGCAGCTAAGGATCTATCTCTTTTTGAAATAGGGGTCTGCTTTAGAAGCCTAAAGCAGGTCATCCTTCTCTCATAAAAACTATGTGGAGAGAAGAAAAAGTCTCTTCCCTTATCCCCTGGATAGAGATACAACACAGAAGGAGAGGCTTGCTTTCCTCGTACCATCCTGCATGAGCTCAAGGCCAGGTTTCCCCTGAGAAGAGGCACAATCCACCGTATTCCGTTTCCACCAGCAAGACTTCTCTTGCGGAAGCCCTTCCACTTGTTGTAGATAATAAAATATTTATTTGCCCAGAGATTTGGACCTCTCTTCCTTATTTCACATTAGTGCGCTAATCGCTGGCAGCAGAGTAAGTCTCTCTCCCCCTCATCATGTGCGAGTGCTCTCTTCCTTCACTTCAATGGATATTTATTTTTCATATAAAGCAGACTAACTGGAAAACCAGAGTATCTGATTACCTGGGGGCAGTGCACTGTGCTGAGATGATGTGCAGTGAGCAGGCAAAGAGTTTGAAGGGTGATCTGTGCATCCCATTTTAAATGGTGTGGTTGCCATGGGATAAAATGAGATACCTCTGTGTCTCAGCAGCCTTCTTATCCCAAATAAAGTGGGCATCTAAATAGTTTCAAATGTAACTCTGCTCCTCCAAAAGGATTTCCTCTAATGTAAAGTTACTCCTTTGGTGGCACTGAAGTCACAGTTGTCTAATATTCGGGGGGAGGGTTTTCCTGAAAAGTGGCATGCAGCTTAGGGATCATGAAAACCCAAAGCCACAACCACCTTCTTATCTCTCTCAGCTTAGATGATACCTCTTTTCAAAACTAGAGAAATTTCTAGTACATTTTTCATTCTGACACAAACTTCTTCCTGGGGAATTGCAGGCTTTTTGTCTGAAAATTTCTGACGTTGAATTCTTGAGTCCAAGACTGGGAAAAAACCCCCAAAACAGAAGTACTCAAAGATCATTCTGAAATTCCTTGGCATTTGATCTTGAAAATAAACAGGAATCTCACTGTATCATGAATGCTGTGTTCTCCTTTATATCCAGTAATCTTAGAAATTCTCATAGGAACACTTACATGAGTGGACAATTACAAGTGCAAGCAAGAAGATCACTGTTTGCCCCATAAAAAATCTTAGAAACTTTGACAGAGAGCAAGCCCTACCCCTTATCACCCTTCCCCAAAGAAATCAGCCATTGCAACTACTTTGGAAGTTGGCTGTACCTACAATGCTACGGAGAGCATTTTTCCAACATTGCAAGAAAAATTGTCATGACAACATATTATTAATAACTGAATCTGCTGCTGTTCTTCCTCTGTGGCACCAAAATGTTAGAAACTACTTAAAGCAGGGAAGATAACAATCTGTTTAATAAACATGTTTGATTGTAGAAGACAGTGCACTAAACATTTTCTAGTTGAAGAATCACCTAATTTCTGGGTTTTTTTTAAAAAAGGACAAAAAGAGCTTTGGAAAACAAGTTCATTTATTTTTGTCAAGCTCTTTGTTTCAACATTTGTGAATAGGAGAAAGCATATATTGAAAAATTTATGTTCATTTTTGCAATATGCCTCTGACTAGGACCAGAGCATTGGCTCCTGGGCCGAATAATGAAAACTGTGTGGCTTGGGCAACAAGGATGGTTTGGTGATGAGAATTTCTGATGCTTTTTACTTCAGTTACTGGTTCCAGCATAGTCCTAGTTTGTAACTACACACCTCTGACAGCTGCTCTCAATAAACTGCTTGCTATCTCAGACATGACCAGCACTAGGATTGGCTTAGCTAAAGCTCCACAAGCCGGAATTGCCGTAAGGTGCTCCTTTTCAGTGTAGATCAGCGAAGCCATGACTGCTGTTAATGAATGACCATCTAAGCAAATCTCACCTAATCTTAGTCTCAGCACCAGGAAGCGTGCTGATGTCCATCTGCAGCTCCAGCCTCTGACATACTCAGGGCATGAGGGCACTACCCCCTGTGTGAGCATCCCTATTGCTAACCAGTAGCTGAAGCAGTCAGCTGGGGCTTACACAGAGAGGGGCTCTTCTCTCCACAGCAGGCACCTTTCAGAGCAGGACTGAAGCCGGCTGGCAGGGCTGAGACAGCAGTCTGCACAGTTATCTTTCAACCTGCACCGATGTAGTGACTGAATACATGCCCTCAGGTCTACAGAGAGAAAACTACAGCCTTTCTTTTAAAAAATATGTTCTATTGGAAAGCGTTTAGTGTAGTACAAAGCCAGTAACTGGGTGTGTCTGTTGAAACTCTGAGTCATTTCTCAAGTCCACTCCAAAGCCAATTTGAGTCCTAACGGGCAAAGGAGCAATTGCTGCACCCTGCAGTCCACACTGCTGATAAAAGAGAAGGGCTCAGGTTGTCAAAGCTCAGAGAAATGTCCATCCCCATTTTGATGTTAATCAACAGGGCTAAGGTTTTAATTCACACCCTTGTCAATTTTGTTGCAATACGATGTAAAATAAAATTGGATACAGATTCAATTCAGTCAGTCCAAGTTGTAATTATTGGTCAAAAGTCACAATGCCAGACACATTTATTGGTAGTTATCTCAGTAATCTTTAACCTTCCACTGCAAAAGATCTCCAAAGAGAAACAGAAAACAAACAAGGGTTGGGTATTAAAACATGACTCAACTGAACCTTCACTAGCCTAAGACACTATTTTCTCTTCTTTTGTTTTAAATGTCCTTCCAAGCTTGTAAAGCAAGCTTGACATCTGTATCAGGACACAAGAGGTGTTTAGCTTAACAGTCATCTTGTCCATGGAGCATCTGTGGAAGTGTTAGGTTTCCTGAAATTCATGGGCCTTGGCCAATCAAAAACAAAAGCATACCGTATCACTGTGTGATAACTTCACACATTGCTTAAAAGTCTGGATTGAACTGAAGATGTTCATTAAGTCTGTGCATAAATTCCAGCTTCTTTGTTAGGTACTGAAAGGGTAGATACTTCAGATACTATGGAAAAAGCTCTGAAAAAGTGCATATCACTGTACCAAATTCATATGCCACTTGATATTATGTGCACCAGAGCACATAAGGTATGTCCAGAGAGAGATCACTCACCTATTCTTTAAATATGCAAGCGGAATCATGAAATGTCATTGGCGCAAACTGAAGTAGACAGCATTCTGCCAGCAAGGCAGATGAGCTTAAGGCTCTAAGGAGACCTGGGTTCAAACCTTAGCACTGACTTTCTGTTTGACCACATATGAATTAATTAATCAGAAAATCCCTCCAAAGTGGTGTAAGACCTTTGAGTGAGGGATCATGTGAGTGCAAGGTGATATAAACTTTTGTTGATCTGTGGTGTGTCTAAACACAATACTGGGGAAAAAAAGAGCTGTGTGAAAACATGATTTCATTTCACAGGGATTCATTTCAATTTGGTCTGCAAAGGAATTAAACAACCACATTTTGATTTGACTTTTTGGGTGCAAAAAATCCAGTTTTGGCCATAACACTACTGTAAGTCAGCAGGATTACTGAGACATTTCCGAAGCAGGTATTCAAACCCTTTGGTTAACCCAGTCTGTGGCTTGCGAATTTGCAGGACCTGAGAAACGTGCATTGGCTGTTGGTTTTTGTTGTTGGTTGGCTTGGGGGTTTTGTGTGTTTGGGTTGTTTTTCTGTTTCTGTAGGGATGGGGTATTTGGTTTGAGTTGCTGTTTTGTTTTGTTTTGTTTTTTTTTTCCTTGGAATGAATCACTTACTTTCTCTTGGTTTTGAATTGACACCATGAGAGAGTACTTTTGGCAGGTTTTTTAATCCAGACCTGTGAGTCGTCCTAGCTACTAAACACTGTGGAAATAGTTTTAAAAATTCAGGCAGATTAGAGAGAGAAAGAGAGAAAAGAAGCATGTGAGGGAAAGAAAGAGAAATTTCTCAAAGGGCTAGCAAATCTCAGCAAATGTGGCCTTTTGACAAACGTGGCCTGAGTTCCAAGTTTGCAATGAAACCTGAAGCCAGGCAAGATTCTTGTGATTTGGGGCTCTGCTATGAACATTTCGCGCAGCTCTAGCTAAAAGGATCTGTCCTGCTGTGCTGCACTCTGTGCCCTGTGTGCAGTGCATTTGTCACTGTGCAGAACAGAGGAAGGGAGTACAGATCAAAGGCGTCAGAGAAAGATGGGCTCAGCAGCATTTGAGGATCAAGGTGCTCCTTAAAGTTTTTGTGGTTTTCTATTTGTTGTTAAATATTTTTATTTGGGGGCAGATGAGGGGGGGAGATGCAGAGAGGAATCTGCTGCCCTCTAGTTCTGTGTGTTGCTGATCATTTCTGCCTGCAGCACACTGAGCCTTGCTATCAATTAATGCCCTAGCACCCATATAGAAATACATTGGTGAACGTCACCTACAGAAAATCAATCTGATTGCTTTCTGGATAAACTCTTGTCTCCTCGAGCAGACCAACTCTAGAAGCCCATTTCTAAAACAGTGTTTGTGATGCTGCAAGTGGAGGATTTGGATTAATTTCTCTTGCCTTGCTTATGTGCAGAGATCTTCAGGCAATCAGAAACATCACCTGCAAATCTTCCTGACAGCACAATTTCGCCCATAGCTATGAGGTTCAATCATACACAACACGTCTTCCTTCTAGTCTCATTGCTTTTAGAACAGTGCCGGGTACATTTTCTGTTTGCATTATGCCTAATATACAGACTCAGCATTTGGCATTGTTTGTAAGCCTATCATTATCTTTGTTCATATTGACATCAAAAGCTCCCTTCATGTGTGTGTCTACGAGCTCGGTGAAGCCTCTCTATCAATCAATCAAACAACCAGGCAATCAATCAACGTACAAGTATCTGAAGCTAAATACAACAAGAGAGAATGTCAGGCAGATACCTGGCTTCTAATTAGGACTAGGTATTATTCTAATTTCTCTGACTTGTTCTGTACTTCATAGGACCTGGGGATGTACTTTGTCATTAACATGTCAATAAAGCAATACAAATGAGGCTGGAGGGAAATATCAGCTCTCTGCACCATAGTGTCAGCCCGATCTCTGATGCATTCTTTGCTGGGGAGTGGGAGGGGGAAATGCACTTTCAGATGTAGTTGATCAAAGAAATATCATATACAATAGATTTTCTTTTCTTCACTCTAGTGGCTGGGTGGCCCATTGCGATTGATTGAATTTTATGAATTAAGTGAATAAGTGAACACACAATGACAAGGAGGCTGTGTTACAAAAGCTAAGATGCCAGATTCTGCATCCCTTAAGCCACTGTCATTTGGGAATAATTCCACTGACAGCAGTGAAGCTACAGTAGATTTCTTCTGGGGCCTCTTGGATCTGGCCCGCCTAGTTTTTTTGATGGCTGTAATTTAGTTTAATTATTTATGCTAACCTTTTGTGTGATGGTTTATATGTGCTATGATATATTTTCTGAAGGTGGGAAAAATTTAGTAATATAGGTCATTACTGCAACATTAACATTATTAATTCTTCGAAGAGAAGAGATCCCACTGCTGATGGTGTGAAAATGATGCGGTATATAGATTAGCATGGAGCAAGATAAAAACATTCAACTGTAAAAGCAGGGGAAACAACAGTTCTTTTTCACAACTCCTCTTATTTGGAAACAGAAAAACCATCTTACTCCTATTTTTCCAATGAGTTATATGCAAAATTAAAAAAAAACAACAAAAAAAAATAAGGAAGAAAGTTTAGGGATCCTGGAAACATATGCCTGGAACTAAGAGTATCCATCTAAAAACTCTTTCCATGACAATATAAATATACCCTTATAAATTTCTCCATTGCACTGATGACAATGAAAAAAAAAGCAAAATAATATGAGAAATACTAGCTTTGATGACTGTGGAACCTGGATAAGCAGAATTATTGTGCTTTATAAATTATCAATCTTTATTCTTAGGTGGTTGTGTAACCCAGATAACTTTAAGGAAGAGCTGTTCTGTTCATGAGATTTAGGGATAGTTTAATGCATGAATGAGCTGCTGCCATCTTCTGACTTCTCTGAGTTCTGCAAATTAAAAAAAAAAATCTACTGTAATCAAGTGCCCTGGGGAAAATACTTGTAGCATTAGAACTTAGAGGCACCCAGGGCTTCTTTAATAATTTTTAAATATGATGAAGTACTTCAGGTAACTTTTACAAGTATATAAAAAATACTAAAGTTGGGGTATGGATACATTGGTGGGTTACTATGAAGAAAACCAGATGAGAACACTTTGCCTGAAATCTCACAAAGTTAGACCCTAATTTGCTTCTCTACAGCCATATAGACAACTCTACTGAACCACGGGGCAATGTCTATGCACAAATGGGGTGAAAACATAACTTAATGAGCTGGAGGTGATACTGAGATTAGGACGCCTTTTGACAATGCAAGCTCTAAGGGAAGGCTCATACATTATCCTTTTGGGGAAAAGGAGCCAATTAAATGTCTGACTGAGAAAAGTTTTGAATTTAAGTAAATCAGTTTCAAATTTTTCACACAACTCTGCAGCTTTACAAGAGGCCAAGATGGAGTCTCAGTTGTGACCATCCACAGCATTGGGTACATTTAAAATGAGGAGCCAAATTCTGCTCTTTGAATCCTTTTGAATATCAGTGCCCTTTTTGCTGTTACTGTTTTGACATTTTCTTGATGCAGTGTTTGGTCATAGAGGCCAGGTATATAATCCTATTCATTTTTTTATCAGCCGCTCATCTACCATCAGGGAAGTTCAGGGTTCTTTTAAATTTAAAAGTTATTGTGAGAAATAAAGGCATTATGGGACTACTTTAAGTGAACTGTGACTACTGTCTGACATATTAAGTGCATTTGGATTTCCTTCTCCCTCCTTGTGGACCGCACTCAGGTAGGATTGTCTGAAGAAAGGCTCTGTGCTGAGTCCAAAGACTGGTTATTCACATGCTTCAGGAAGAGATATGTCTGTGGAGAAAACAGGCTTTAAGAAAGAAACTTTACGTCCAAGATTTTGTCTCCTACCTCTCATTTGTGCTCAGCACCAGCCATTCTGAATGTTTACAGTTGATTTTTGAGAGGTCTCTGCACTGAGTCCACAGGTCTGGGTATCTGGACATTGATTTTGGTACCTGCTAGAGTGAAGGCCCACCAGACAGCCTCAACCATTATGCCATCAGAAGCCTGACAGCCAGGGTGAGAACATTCTGCAAGCAGTCATCCTGCTTTGGGAAACAGCCATTTAAAGGAAGTCGCCATGGAGCTCAACATGCTTCCAAAAGGGAAAGGCTGTGGATGATTTATTAAACCCAGAAATTCACTGGGACTGTGAACTTATTCCTAAGGAGCAAAATAGATGTCAAGAATCACAGATACAAACATTACATTTCCTTTAATTCTCTCTCTTGGATATACTTCTGTCCTCTTTAATTTCTTTGGCTCTGAGGGAGAAGAAAAAGTTAACAAAGTGTGTTCTAATCTGCAAACCTATAACAAAGAGTCAAAGGACATAACATATCTTTCTCTCAGGTGCTCCTTTAAGCTCCAGCAGCTGCCCAAATCATATAGAGATGGCACAGCTTTCAGTGGTACTTGCATATCCATCCTGGTGCATATTCTCAAGTAAGATGAATGGAAATGGAAGATTACCATTGCCATGTGAATAGGTAGGTAGACCAGGATCCAGAGCAGGTACAGGACAGCAGGTATTCAAGGATACTTCTGTCAGGATAGGGAGAAACCTCAGGCCAGACAGTTCCTGTGAACATGGAGCTTTTTATTGTTACAACCACAAGCAACAATTTGCTCCAGTGACATAGCAAAGCCCCAAAGCCTCCGTAGATGGATCCCCACTCCCAACAGCATCTATCCCTGTCAGGCCAGACCTGATACAACATCTCAGTTACCGACCCTACCCTTTGCCCCTCACTTCAGTTAAAAAAGAGCAAAGCATTCTTCCCCATGACTTCATGCGGGTGGCTAGGAGCCCCTGGAGGCCTGGTGACCTGCGCTCACCCTGGCAGCTTGTGCCATCATGCCTACACAGTATTTACAGCTCTCCTGTGCCAGTCCCACTGCCAACTGTGAGACTGCCAACATGCTTCCTTTCTATTGCCTGTGGAGAGCCATGAGACAAGAATGCTTCTGCCTGCGTGTTGAACTAGTGTTGGCTTATGAAGTATATTTGACATCCAAAGGCCAGCTGTGCTCTATTCCATTCCTGAGATCTTGAGCCGGTGAATGAAATGAATGAAATGTAAGCGCTGCTTTATTAGCTTCTTTTATGTAGTCACCTCAGGCTGCACAGGTGTGCTAGGAGCTGTTGGGATGTTGGATGTGTGCGCTCAGTACGTGGTTAAATGTTGCAGAGGCGTTTCATCTCAGAAGCACGTGATGAAGGAGAAAACAGCTCCCCAGTCCATTTGCCTGTTCAGAGACACCACAGACCTGGGCCTTGAGAAGGTATAAGGCTGAAATACTGACCACACATTGTCAAAAACACTCTCTCGTTAGACCTGGCTAAATTGCAGGGTGGGTAAATATACTTTATAAATTCACATTCTTTCTATATGTTCCAAAAGAAATTAGCATTCTAGTCTTACTGTGTTAAACTGCTGGCAGTTCTGCCTGAAACACCTGTACCTGGGAGGGATGTCAGATCTATCAGGACACATTTATCTATCTCAAGGATGCCTGAAGATTTTCTGTGCAGCTTTGCTGCTTGGAAAAAAAAATCTTCCAAATACCTTAGCAGGTTTGGAAATTATCTTTGGTTAGGAAGGGTGTTTCCATGATGATATAAATCCTAACCCAAAAAATCCTTGAGGAGAATTTTGTATTATTAGATGATACTGCTAAGGGATGAAAGTAACAGCTTTTCCATATACTGGTCCCCACTTTCCCCATCACCCCACCCCTCTTGTGCTATTAAACTGAAGATCAAATTTGTTGTCATTCTCCCTAGGAACATGCACAGCTGCAGTCATCTCCACAGCTTCAGAAAGTGTCCTCATGCTTGATGAAGAAAATTTCCCTAGGACTCCCATGAAAATTTCTCTCCACTTGCCCAAGAAAATTACCTTTCATGATATCTCTTGTACTTATTGCCTGTGAAAGAAAAAAAAAGTTGGAAGTAAAGTACACTAAATGTTGGTGTTTATCCCCCAGCCTCATAAGCGTTCCCTGAAAAATGTTTGAGTCAAACCAATCGCATTAATATACTGAACCTTCCTAAAGAAACCTAGCAAGACCTTGTTTATCAACATGCAGGTTCTGGCCTGCAAGACTAAGGAACAGGTGTACAACGTTGTCTGTTAGAGCTTCCATGCTTACAGCCTCCACCAGCAACCAAGTTTGGCACATCTGATGAACATCATCATGTGAAGTCTGGGTGGTATATAGACCCAGGGGCCTGAAGTGACTACAGGTCTCAGCTGGGCCAGTTCAGAAGTAGATGCTGCCAGGGACAGTGCAGTGACATGTCTAACAATTGCAAGTCCTAGCTTTACTTTCCTTGTTCTCATCTCCAAGAGTAATTCTGACACCAGGACAATTTCTTTCCTCTGATGAAGAAAACAAAGTTTAAATAGCTCTCAAGTTTTTCTGTTGTCCCTACTTAAAAAATTCTCATTCCTGTTCACCCAGAGGAACAAAAATTCTATTTTCTCTCTAAGAATGGAAAATGGTTGGTCTTTAATCTACCCCACAGGCAGCAGATTTCCAAACACAGTAGGCACTGTCACATCCATCTGCAAACTGCTCATCCTGAATTTCAGTGCTCAGGGCACTCTGGGTGCTTAGGGTGCTGTCACTGCACAAACTCTCTGACCCACCTCCAGACTGACAGAAGTTTCATTGGGAGAAAGCTCTTTGCCCCAGTGTGTTTGCACATAGATGTGGGACATAACAGAGACAGAGCATATATTTTTAGCACAGAATTCATTTGGTGACACTTTAGAGATTGCTATAAATAAATGCTAATTCAGAATTGCCAAAGTAGTAAAACTGGAAATTGAGGAGACATTGCATAGCGCAGCAGGAAAATTTTCTATGTGTTCAATTGCTTATTCTGTTCCTTGAGAAAGTCTTTTACTGAAAGGGAGGTTAACTTAGATGTGATTGAATAACCCTGGGTGATGTATGTGTGTGTGTGTATGTGTGTGTGCTATAAATAAAGATCTCAAAGATGAATATGTGTTTCTTTTTCCAGAAGACATTCCACAGTTCATATCTCTTTTTACAGAACCCACCTACACCACAGTGTCACTCATTTATTTACCTTCATTTGGAATTAATGTATATTTAGAATATCTTCAAACACAACTTATATAGAAGGTTGTCCAGCAGAGGCAGACTGAATATTGGTTGTAATTATTTGGGTTTGATGACTACAAGTCAATTAGCATATTAAATGCTGTGGAAAGTGAAAAGGAATTCCACACTCCTAAGCACTAAGTACTTGACTAGAAATGGCTTGAACCTACATGGTGCAGCATTGGTGTTAGAAGTGTGTTGAGTCAAAGTTAGTTCTTGTCTTTGAAATCCAGAGAAACTCGGGCTTTACTCACTCTTACTTTTCATGGAAGAAAGCAGAAGTGCATAATGGTTCTGACTAGCACATCTCATGGACATTTTGCTCTAGAATAAATTGAACCTGTTTTTTAACTCAAAGCTCTCTCTCTTTCTAATGCTGCTGAGAGCACAGCAAAGAAATGCGTGGTGCCTTGGCAGCAGAGGACCTGCTTGCTCTTGGTGGTCTTGGCTCTGTCTTCCATGGCCAACCAAGAACTCAGCCTCTTATCAGTCTAGTTTCAGTCCTAGAATAACAAAAGCCAGGCAGCCCAAGGCTCAGAGCTGCCAGCCATTCTTTATCTAGGAGGCTGAAATAATAGCCTGGATTTTGGGGGAGCAATTTTTTGAAAAAATAGCTGAGGCTTGACATTTGCCTTGGTATTTAGCTGGTAGAAAACCAAAGATCATGGAAGACAATGCATTTTTTATAACCTGTGCACTGCTGTAGATTTTCATACCAACTGTGTTGTCTTCACTGGGATGTTATCTAGACTCAAGCTGCATATTATAAATTAATTTGTCAAAGAATGTGTGGGGAAACTGTAAACCTCAGAAGTGATAACCTTGGACCAGCAAACATACATGCAGTTCTCAAGGTTTTCTTGGAGCTTTGGAGTCCTCTGGGTGGGCAAAGTGATCTACTTACCAGTGACCCCATGACAGATAGTGAAAAGAAACAATATGACTGAAATGCTTTATTCACATGGGAAATAGTTAAGACATTAGAAATTGTTCTCTCCATGCTATCATAGAATGACTCCTCCCCCTCACTTTGCAGTGCACTGGGGAGATAGGAGCTGTAAGAGAAAGCCAATGGTTTCAGGGTTATTTTTTCTGTGTGTGTGTTTGCTTTCAAATCACAGTCTGAAATGTTTCTTTAATTAAATCCAAAGGAAAGAAGTTGCATTATTGATTTCCCTAGAGATGTTTCTGGTTGATGCAAAGGGAGTACAAGTCTTCTGACCTCTTCAGAGGCTAACTTCAGGCACTGTCCCTATGTTGTCTTCTTATATTGCTGGACATAGACACAAGATATGAAATAAAGATCAAAAAGTTGTGGAGCTCCAAGCGTTCAGGCAAATAGCAACATAAACTATTGACTAAAATCAACCTTAAATCCAAGCAAATGTACCAGTGCAGTACTGAAACTTTTAGCACTCTCCTGCTTGCTTCATCTTCTGCCACCTACTTTTCTCTCCCTGAGGGCATCACCACCCTTTGCCTGGCATTCTGCAACTGTCTTCTAATTACTGTTTTCATAATCTCTCTCCTGATCTTGACCAGCACTGGAGGGGCAGTTATAAACCAAGTGAGTCTCAGAGCTGGAAAATCACCTGAGAAACAACAGGGGTTCTGACAGCATAAAAAGTAGAAGAAGTAGTTATTTTCAGATTAATTTTGCAGTCCCTGTTGTTGAAGGCCAAAGCTGCTTGGACAGCCCACATAGCCATCTGTGTTTCACACTGCTTACCTGAACTGAACTGTCATTATTTTATTTCAGGCTTATCATTAGCTTTGAACGGAACTTTGTCAGGTCTAGGAAGGGAAGACAAGGACATAGCTGTTGGCCGAGTCTGTCTCCCACCACCTTCAACAGAAGGGATGAACCTGTCAGGGGTTGGCTTGCCTCAAGGTATCCTGTGGCAATTGTTATCCTGTTACCACTGACCCGCTGACAGTGATTCCAGCTCCTGGTTATGGCCATACAGAAACTGTAAATTAGGGGTTGGAAACTCACAGACAGTGATTATTTTTCAGAGCCAGTTCCCCAAGTATATGTTCGCAGGGAAAGTTTTCCCTGCCCATCATTCCTACAGATGATGAACCCCCATTGTCATTGAATGTCTCTGAGATCTGAAATTACTCTTTCAGAGACCTGCTCTGGGGCCTTCTGTATTAGAAGAAAATTTACAAAGGAATACATTACAAGAACTTGCAGCCAGCTATGACTTGCAAGGAATCACACTTTAAAAGCAAAACTATTGATTAATGGTGCCAAAATTTATTCATTCTTGCAAAGTCTCAGACCTTCTTGCTTCAGCACATTCATTCTTAACGTCATACTCCATGCACACAGCCCAGTTCTGTATTTACATGACGAATACAGCAAACCAGTGCTTCTTGATATAGTTGAAGCCTTGTGATGGGATTATTTCCCTTGTGAAGAAGCAGAATATTAAGTCCATTTAAAGCTATGTGAAGTATGGCAGGTATATAATAATTTTATAAGATTGAGGGAAAAAATGGTACCTTGCTATGCTGAGTTGAGGCCTTTTCTAATTTTTGACAGTTTACATTTCTGAGCTATCTGGTAAGAATCCTCATTGATTAGCACCACTGGAGCAAATTCAGCGCTCAGCAATGTGGGTGTGGATCCGGAGTAATTCCATTTTGAACAACAGATATACTTCAGACATACTCTAGACTCACTATTACACAGGTGACAGGATGAAAAAAGACTAAGACACAAATCCAGCTCATGGAATTATGATTACCAATGGATTGGCCATTGTATGTGTTTATGCCCACAGAATTACAACTGGCGAAGTGAAGGACCCCATCCTATGAGAAGAAAGAGCCTTATTTCAGACTTGTTTTTAAGGAAGCAATCTGAAACAGGAACTCACTCAGAGAAGTACAACTTTGCATGTAGTGGGGGTTTATGCTCTTGGTCCCACTCTGGTTGGTGGGGAACTGGGGCACAGAAATTGCTGCAGGGCACGGGGAGGCCACAAAGAGAGGGAGGACCAGACTTTGGTTTGGAGTGGTAGACAGGTGCATGGGCTGTACTGGGAGGAAGCACTGAGGTAACGGTAGATGTGTACAAAACAACAGGTTGGGCTTTTACATACTGTTGGGTGAATTCTTTGCAGGACAAGAAGAGAGAGAGTGTGTGTGTGTAGGGGGAGGGTGTGTATGGATCAAGAAATTATTGTTTCATGACAAGTTTCAGGCTGCCATTCAGCCAAGTTTCCATTCTTCCATCCCTCTCCCAAAACAGATTAACAACAGAGTGATGCAACTTCCCACTGTCCAGGGCTGGATTCTGCAAGCCCATCTGTGAAGGTAGCCACTGGCTCCCACAGAAAAACATAGAGGCAGCATGACTGTGTTTTAGGGAGGTGAGGAGAGCTGCTTATCTGGAAGTGATCCAAGGCCAGCCGCCTGATGACAGGTGTCCCTACCTTGCCCATTCCCTGCCTTTCATAGCTGTGGATCTGCTTGTCAGTCAAGCTGTGATTTTGCAGTCTCATGCAGGGCTGGAGTGGGATGTTGCTGCATGCCCTCTCTGGCTTGTGGTAGCTGCTTCTCATTACTGCCATGTTGCTAAGGTTTTTGTGACTCTTGTCCAAGCCCAGCAGCTGGATTTTGGCAGCCTTCCAGGCACTTCCACTAATGTAACTCAAAGTTACCGCAGATTTTCTTGGGAGGTTCAGGTTGCTGCTGGACTCTTAGGGATGCTTGCTTTTCCTGGCTACCCTTCTCCAAGGCCTTAGCTTTAATTCTGGATAGTTTACATCTCTAGAGTCATTATGTGTGGGACCTGTATGCTTCTCTCTGATTATGTATCACACCAACATTTCATCAGAGCACGGCGCAGCTCTGGTGATGTATGACACTAAAACATCATTAGTCAGCCAGCGCAATAATGATGCATTAACGTAATATGCCTTCAGGATGGAGTTGTACTGATGATGTATTTTCAAAAAGATGGAGTCTCAGAGAAAACAAACATTCTGGAGCTAATTCAATATGAACACGGTCACCAAGAGCACACAGTGTGCAGCTGATTGGGATAAGAAGAATGAGTATACATTACCCACTCTGACTCTGACCCTTTCTTTTTCTCTTTTAATCTTTCTTCTTTCCCCCCTCCTCACTTCTCTCCTCTAGCTCTTTTCCCCTCTTACTCTTCGTTCCTCTTTCTCTTCCTGGGGTTGATTTTCTTTTCTGTTTGTTTTTTTTTTTTTCACACCAGTGACTCTCATGGCCACTGGCTTTATTCATATATTCCTGTCTCTCACAGTCTGACCTTGTGTCATGCTGTATAACTTAATATTATCCCACTAGAAACTTTTTCCCCTCTCTGAGTGAGATAATATTAAGGTGACCTGTAAGAGCAATAGATAAAAATCTCCAGGCCATCTAGGCAGTGACATTAAAAATCATCACAACCCTTAAGTGATGGAGGGGGGAAATCTTATGGGATCTTTCCTTGGCAAAGACAGCAAATGCAGGCTGAGGAGTGGCTGCCCCTGGGATTTCTCATAGCCTTCAGCTTCTGGAAGATGAGAAGTGTGTTAACCCATTCACACAGATAACAATATTAAAACAACAAACAGCTCTCAATCAAACCCAGATTGTCATCTTTCATTGGATAAAAACTAACCTTTCTAATAAACATTTCAACTAATAAAGACTACAAAAGTAATTAGACTATTAGCTTGCTAGCCCCTGACACCCAGACATTTATTTCAAAGTAACTTTCCTGCAATGTTTAGACTGAGACAATTGAATGATGGAAAGATATTATACCAAGATGAAACATAAATAAAATTGGCTTCAGTCTTGTCTGGAATTCAGGCTATACATGGAACTCAGATAATGCCCTCAGTCTAGTCCTAACATGTTGTTAGCATCCACCTCAAGAGTAGATGAATTCTAGGAATTTGATCTTTCGACACTCTCAAATGCATATTCTGTGAAATAAAGTATTTTGCAATACCTCACAATACCAAAGCATTTTGCAATAAATATTCACTATGGAAAATTCAAAAGATCTTTTGTGACACTTACATTTATTTTTGATTTTTATATTTACCTCTTGATTCATTATTGCTGCTTTTTATTACAATTACATTATACTCAGCTATTCCAATCAGGACACAGCAACCTGTTGTAAAAGGACCAGGGCACAAACACTTAAAAAGGTGGTTCTTGCTTGGTCACTTAATCACTATCTCTTACACAGTGCAGGATTTCTCTTTATGTTTAGAGTGAGTTAAAAATCCTTTGAAAAATGCAGGGGCTTGTAGCCCTAGTGGCTGAAATCATCTGTTTATTCATGTATAACTCAGGCACATCAGTGTGCCTTAGCACTGAGCTGAACTGACACAACAAGTGTTGATTTTCCATGTCTAGCTTGTGGCCTCACTGTTATAAAAGCTACTAAGCAGGTCAGCTGTGGAGACATGCAGAAAATGGACTGCAGCCCCCTCTGCTCATTTCCCACAACCTGCCATGCTCAGTGCAGTCAGGACCGGGAAGCAGTGACCTGCAAGCTGGATTCAGTTCTGCTCTTGTTGCTCCAAATTCATTTTCAGTTAAATTGTTCAGGTGGGAAACTGCAGTGTCGCTGGAACGGATGTCTTGCTTTTCATTTACTTCCAGCATAAGCTAATTCATCCTCAGCTCATCCAGGTGGAAAAACAGTCATTTTATTCCCTTTTACAGGTAGCGAAATTGAAGCAAATTTAATTGACATACTCCAAGTCATAAAAAGAAGGAAGAGGATGAGTAGCTTAGAAGCAGGAGTCTGCTACTGTTAAATTCTGCTTCAGTCCGGGAAAGCCAATTCTGCATTTAGCTTTTACCCTTTCTGAAATACAACTTCTAAATTCATCAAGTATCAGCATGAATAATCTTGCAACTCTTTGATGTTCTTTTCCCATAAACTGTCATGAGTTTCTCTACCAGTATTAGGTCATAAAGGTTTGGCTTGCACAATAAATACTCCAGAGAGATGATCTCTGTTGCTCTCTAGCACCAAAGCTCTAATTGGCTGGTGAGATTGATTAACATGTGAAGCAAAGTGAAGGTCTTTAATCAATCTTAGAAGTCATTTATTGAGAGTATATGACAAAGCCATAAAGGCTATTGCAAATGACATATTTTAATATTAAAACCAGAATCTTCTGCCTTTGTAAAGATTTGAATATGCTTTCCCCTCCTGTTTATAATAAATTAAGATTAAAATTAAATAGATACAAAATAAAAGGACAATTCAGGAATGTAAGCCTCTTTATCACTAGTCAGTAATATCCAGAGCACTGGAATTCCTCGCCCCGGAATGCCTCAGAGCCCAGCCCAAGGTTCATTCACCCCAGCTAACACCTGCTATCACTCCAAAGTGGTTCCTTATCATCATGTCTGATCTTGATGAGAAATTGGAAAGCACTATGCACACTATTCTCATTTCTCTCTTTGTAGAAGTAAGGCTGAATAAAGTATAGGTGGTTATATGAAATGTCGGTCTCAGAGTATAAAGAAGTCATATGCTGAGGGCTGATTCCCTGCTCTGCAAGGCAGAAGAGAGCATTTATCCTGCATAGATATCAGATTCAGAATGGATCCTCAGGGAAGGTTGGGTGTTGTAAAGATAAACCTGTTCCCAAATCTGAAAGCTCAGCCCGAGACTACGCTTCTGTGTAAGGAAGGGATGTGCCAAGAAATTGCATAAGCATCTGACAGCTTGCTAGCTGGATGAAACAGAGAGAGACACCTCCTGGGTGATCTAACATATAGATAGTTATAATTATGTTTTTCTATTTCTATCCACCTGTCTTGAAATTGAGTAACTATGCTGTTAAATTTGGATTGCAATAAAACCAGTCCTCTTTGCATTTACCCTAACATTTGCCTTATGTTAAGATTGACTTTAGAGTAACTGAAAGCCATCCTGTTGTAAGGACTTGACAAGCCTCAGAATAGAGTCCTGGACCAACACGTAGAACTTTCTCATAGGCAGAGCTGCACAGAACTGCTTAGTGACTTGTAGTTCAGGTCCTCAAGGACACCCCATAAAGGTGTCCATTCCCCCTCCTGGCCCAGGAGCTTCTCCAAAGGGCTAGTACAGAAAGCAGTAGCTAGGATAGGAATTTACTGGTAGTCACCATTTTTCTAAATATCACATTTTCAGTCTTCCTCTGACTACAGATTTTTTACCACAGAGTTTTTTGTTTGTTCAGCTGCTCTTCAGTTCCTTTTCAGTCACCTCAGGTGAAATGAAAGGCCAGTCACATTCAAGATCAAGAAAAACTGTCAAAACAAGAATTTCCAGGATGGTTCAGAGTAAGCCCAAATTTATCCCTGAATGAAGATAATAGGAAACAAGGAGCAGCCAAGTGTGATTTTCACATAACTCACAAAGGTAAATGTATTTAATTCCATAAAATTTGCCATCTACGTTGAGAGATGAGGAAAATGAGGCACAGAGAAGCCTACAATTATTTTTTCCTGTGACCATACAAAATAGCAAAAGAAAAACAAATATCTGAAAAGCAATTCCAAAACATGAGATCAACCTCCCTTTTATTTTTAATACTGCAGCCATTGACATGTAGAAGAAGCAACTCTAAATACATGTCCTCAACACTGAAGCCATGCACATAAGAAGTGAGGATTTCCATGTGCAATTGAGTAATCTGGTGCAAAACCAGTTAAATGAAAGACCCTGGTGTGGGTGGCCAGAAAGACAGTGTTTGACCTAAGAACATTAAAACTCATACTTTTGGCTTCTCTGACCAGTGTAAAAGTGTCCTTAAAATAAAATAAAGTAAAATAAAATAAAAAAAAGGAAAAGACTAGCAACAGATAAGAAAGGAGATGTGGAGTTTTGTTTCTAATGATGGAGTCTGTACGACCCTTAATGACCTCCTCCCATCTTCAGGATCTCAGTGCCCTGAAGAGCAACAGATGTGCAGCTGGTAAGGCTAAATCAGGGCTGACAGCACAGCAAGACAGGTAAGGAAAAGGAGAACATTTTTTCAGATATTAAGTATGGTATTCTGCCTTTTATTGTGCAGGAGTGTCGTAATGAGAGAAGTGTGCATATAGAAATTAGAGATGGAAAAGGCTATCAGGTCATCTTGTCCATCTTCCTCACAATGAGAGAGGTTCAGAAAGAACTATAGCATTAATGTAGGGCCAAGGAACAGAAGAAAAAGCAGGAATGAAGTGAAATAAGTTCCAAAAGCATTAGTGGCTGTTACAGGTAATACAAGTTAATAAAGAACAGGAAGGCATATGTGGACATTAATTGGCCATTTAGATGTGTGTGTGTGAAGTTATTAATGACAGACAAGTTCTAATATATCCTGTCTATGTCCACAGTTAAAGTCCAAAAGAGTTCTCATTCAATAGGATAATGAAGCAGTCAATGAATGATCCAGCTATTTGACCTGTATTTTTAGTGCATTTAAATAGAATAACTAAAGTATGTTAACTACAGCTGATATCTAGCAATTAAAGAGAGAGAGAGAAAGAAAGATGACATGACTTTGCAGGGAAAAAGGCTGGAAGCCTTACTTCACACTATGCTTAAGCATGGCAGGAAAGATGGTGGAGAGGTTGCATCACACAAAATACTGTACTCTGAGAACCTCTATCATGGCACAACTCTGGTTGCAAATCTCACCATGGAAGAACCATATCCTGATGTGGTTTATCTTACCAGTGTTGACTGCAAGCCAATGCTACATGTCGTGGAACATAGGGCTACTGGTTGTTGTAGTTTAGATGAGTTGGGAGCTCTGTGCTGGAAACATTCTCAAATGTGCACGTCAGTGGTGCTGTCAAAAGAAGAGAGAGAACAATTTGTGACAGCCAGAGAGCATGCTACAGATCTGTTCAGCTCTTATCAAACCTCAAAAACCTCCTCCATACAAAGAACAAAATATAAACCCAAAATTTGGCCATAGCATTGTCTCTACATGCGGTCTGTGACTGTAGGTGACAGAGCTTTTGTAAGCACAGAAGCTAATATTCCCTATGCTTGATGGTCTTAGAAATTCTGCATGGGGCTTACTTGCAGAGCTGATCCTCTGTCCCAGCATCCATCTCTGAACATGTTCTCCAAGCAGATGACCTAAGATCTTTGGCATGCACCATGACAGCCTGAGCACAGCAGGGCAGGATCGACTTCACTGACACAACTGGGCTTATGAGACAGGAAAACAAATCTTATGGTGTGTGAATACAGACCATGTTCACTAGAATCAGAAAGCATGGGCATAAAACTTACGTGACTGGAGCCAGGAAAAATATACACACAGAAGAAAGACAGAATATCATTGGCCACTAGTAGAGGCACAACATAGTTCTGTAATGAAAAAAAAATGGTCCCACAGCTTAAGAATGCCCAGTCCTTTTTGGATTCCTTCTACTAGATGATGATTGCTTCTCCTTCCGGTGTTTAGAAAGGGTCTGGGGGAAAGGAGGTGATTTAATCTCATGACTGACCTTCACAAAGTATTTTTGTACAGAAATATTTAAAATGGGCACACCCTCCTGAAGAGTCATTCCCACCTGCAAGCAGTGCTGATCTCTCCCTGTCTCTGCTGGCTTGCCAGTGGGATGTGGGTGTCCTCCTGGGATGCTCACTGGATTTTTGGAGCTGCAGTACTGTGTGGGGTAATGCCAGTGCTGGGGCTTCTAAACGGCGAGCTCAGTGCAGCCCCAGCGCTGGGCCCTATTCTGAGACACTGACCTCAGCTTCTGAACTAGGAGATGGAAATGTCTCTAAAGAAGGAGTTAAGAAAGGTAAATCCCAGGTAATTCCCAAGATGCCCATCTCTGTGCATCAGGAGAGAAGGCATAGATATTAAAAATGTTGAGTTTTTAAGAAGGCAATGAGTGTCATGTGCCTTCCTCGTGGGCAGAAGGTGGCAGGTGAGGGACCAATAAGCAGTATTCCCAACCTTTTCTTTCCCAGAGAGCTGAGCTAGCATATTTCCCACCCTCCCGCAAGGGTTAATGAGAAACCTTTTCCGTGCCCCTGACTTTGTGTTCCCCTCTCTCTGTATTCTTGCTTCCCTTGCCGGATCCATTTGCAAATGATATCACTTGTCTGCATATTGTCACTTGCCGCCTGCCCACCCATTTATCAAGTGTCTGCAGCTCGGCGCAGGCCTGCCCTGTCCTCCTTGCTCCATTGTTCCTCCTGACCCAGGGGAAAGCGCCTGTGAGCGGGGAGGGAAGCGGGAGCTCTCCCGCAGCACCGAGCCGGCCGGGCAGCGCACGGCGGGGCAGCTGGGAAGGGACAATGACACGGGGAGACTGACAGCTCCCCCTCCCCGGCTGGCATTGACAGATGACCTTGCAGGGACCGCAGCCTTGGGCCTCCCTACAGACATTAGCTGATATAATGGGCTAGACTGGACATGCCATTCTGGGAACGTAGGAGGTAGGGAAATCATCCCGGCTCGGTGGAAATAAACTCCACCATTTACTTTCACAATAGATTTTCCCTCAAACTCATAAACTTGTTTCTCAGTAACCCTAAAGCAAAATGATCATGGAATTTGAACACAACATTTACCAAGTCCTAATGAATAACATAATTATCACTTTATGCAAATCAAAGCTCATTTGCATCTGTGAATATTTAACTATTAAAAACAACGCTTTGATCTTGAATAAAAATATGTATATCACATAATCATAGCCTTATGGAACATGAAAACTATCTTTTTTTCTTTCTTTTTTTTTTTAACTCTACAGTTTTGCTGTGCTTGGGTTTGCTGTTTGAACCTTCTCGGTGGGGACTCCATCTATGGAGCTTCTTCCCCGAGGATGTCCACTGGGGTCTCTCGGTGGCTGTCATCCCAGCTGGGCACATCAGGCCTTTCTCTTCAGGTCACTGCGTCACTGAACATGGCACCATTCCTTCAGTTTGCTTTTTTTTCTTGCCCAGTACTGTCCTCTTTTCATGGCAGGAGCAAACCCCAGCTCTGGAGCCCAGGTGAGCTGAGTCCTGTGTCACACACCACTCTGGAGATGTTGCCAAGAGATAGGTACTTTATGCATTAATTACAGAGTAAGGGAAGAAGTCAAACCCTGCTTGCATATTTAAATTAAGCCACAGTAATGCAGATTTTTCTCTTAGGGAAAGATTACCAGGGATCACAGAGGAAGCACAAGTCTTTCACAGGAGATTTCCCCACCGAAAGCTTTGAACCTGGTTCACAGAATAGCCCTCTAAAGGATGACTTTGAGCCAAGGATCTAGAAGTATCCAGGTGCCCAACACCCACTGAAAACACCTTAATATTGCTAAGATGCAGTTTTAGAGTTTCAAACCATCCACTGTGATATATTGAATAGTAAACGTCTTGTTTTCATAATCTGGAGTTGTTGTATCACCAGTTGTCATCCTGAGTTATGCTTCATTATCAATAAAATTATATTTAAAAAACCCCTCAACTTTACCAAATAACTCCTTGTCTTCAAAGTTATTCATAGGATATTAAACCAAATGAACTAATAGACCCCAAATTCCCCTGAAGGCTGTCATTGATAATTATGGCCCCTCATCAACAATGTTATCTAGTAAGTGGCCACAAATGTGCTTGCCAAACTGGGGTAAGTAAGGAATACCAGGCCCTTGATTGCCCTTTTCTTTTATCCAGTGGTTTAATGTGCCTTGCCAGGGGTGTGAAAGAGTGAGCCCTCCTGAGCTGACAGAGACATCCCTTTGCCGCTCCCTCACCCCATCATCCTTTCCCGACTCCAGCCTATCAGTTATTGCCCTGCCCTACCCTGCCTGCAGTAATCCCGTACCATAACGGAGCCAGACAGGGCCACAAAGGCATGTCCTTAACAACAATGTAGTGAGGATGTAGGTGTTCACTTAGAAAGAAAAAAACCCAACAAAACAACAAAACCAAAAAAAACCCCCAAAATTGTTTCCAGCTCTTAGTTCTAACCCCTGCTGAAGTATTCTGTCCTAATGAAGCTTTACTTGGAGCAAGGCTTGCCACCCATGTCCCCCTCTTCAAAGTAATCTTGCCTGGGTTTAAAAAATCACACTTAATTTTTTAATTTTTTTTTTTTAAGCTAGCATTTGGTGAAAACAATCCTTTTGCAGGACTGTCTAAAGGAGACCCTCCTGAGCACACCCTGAGAATCTGTGGGCTCAAATGCTTTTTCACCTCTCCAAAAACTGAACTAGGGTCATTCCCATGCTGGCAGAGCGCAGTAACCGCTGAGCTGTTGTAAAAACTGGGAGTGGTGATGAAGGAAAAACAGGTGGTAGCACTTGCACCTCTTCTGATATTTTGTAAGCAAAGGCTGGTGAAGAAATTTAACTCCAGGACTGCTTATAATGCCACGATTCCCAGTTGGACTTCAGTGACTTTAAAGTCTGCACTGTTTAGAATTTGAGTGTTGGTTTGAACTTTGCAGTTTGGGCTTCAGTCTAGCAAGTGCATATTTTAAACAAAGAAAACATTTGGCAAATAGTTGATTCTGCATGCAGGCAATGTCCCTCTGCTCCACACAATTTATTTTTACAAGGGTCTAAGGGAGACACATTTCTCTACAAATAAAAGGCATCCACATGAGGCTGAATTATTCCTTCCTAAACACAAACTGATCTTTTGCTTGTTTTCAAGCACTCTTTCAAATTATAACAACAAAGTACTCCTTAAGTTAATGAGCCTACGGCTGCAACCCTAGTCTTTCCTGCCCCAAGACACACAGATTTCTCCCCTAATCGTTTTGTCCATCAGAATTGACATAGTGACCTCTGACCTTTGAAACTTTCTAAGTTATTGATGGCATTTCCTACACACTATGTAACATGGCAAAGTGCAGCTGGTGCAAAAGTAAATGATTGGAGAAGAGTAAAATACTAAGGATCATATTATTTTTTTCTAACCTATGGAACTTCCATTTGTAGCAAGGACAGGAAGATGACTTTCTTCAAAGTGCCCAAGATCTCTTAATGTGCAGAGCATACAGTTTAGGATGTGTAAGAGAGAAACTCTTGTAGATCTGTGAACAGGAATAGAGAAAACACAACTCAGATGCTAGCACTAATTTGGTAATTTTAATAGATTGCCAAAAGCCTTCCAGCATGTGGGGGGCTGACCATGGCTTAATGTCAGGTGCCCACCAAAGCCCCTATATCACTTCCCTCCTCAGTTGAACTGGGTACAGAAAACACAAGGAATGGCTCATGTGTCAAGATAAGGACAGGGAGAGATCATGGGCAGAACACATTTGCCTTGGGGAAATTAGTTTAATTTATCACCAATCAAATCAGAGTAGGATAATAAGAAATAAAATCAAAACTTATAAAAACGCCTACTCTCCACACCTCCCTTCTTCCCAGGCTTAACTTCACTCCCAAATTCTCTCCTTTCTCCCCACAAATGGTGCTGGGGAAAGCGGGCTGTGGTCAGTTCATCAAATGTTTTCTCTTCCACCTCTTCCTCCTCAGGAGAACTCCGCACTCTTCCCTTGCTCCAACATGGAGTCTCTGCCACAAGAGACAGTCCTTCACAAATTTCTTCAATTTGAGTCCTTTCCATGGTCTGCAGCTCTTCACAAACTGCTCTGATGTGGATTACTGCCATGGGGTGCAGTCCTTTGGGAACAGACTGCTCCAGCATGGGTTCCCCACGAGGTCACAAGTCATGACTGTAAATCTCCTCCAGTGTGGGTTCCTCTCTCCATGGGGTCACAGGTCCTGCCAGGGCCCTGCTCCAGCACACTCTTCCCATGGAGTCACAGCCTCCTTTTGGCATCCTGCTGCTTTGGCATTAGGTCTCTGTGGGCTGCAGGTGGATCTCTGTTCCACCATGGACCTCCATGGGCTGCAGGGAGGCAGCTGCCTCACCATGGACTGGACCATGGCCTGCACGGGAATCTCTGCTCTGGCACCTGGAGCACCTCCTTCCTCTCCTTTTGCAATGCCCTAGGTGTTTGCAGAGCTGTTTCTCTCACAAATTCTCAGTTCTGTCTTCAACTACAATTGTTCCCATACAGTAAATTTTTCCCTTTCTCAAGTATGTTATCCCAGAGGCATCACAGCTTTCACTGATGGGCTCAGCCTTGGCCAGTGGTGGGTCCAGCTTGGAGTGGGCTGGCATGAACTCCACTCGACTTAGGGTAAGCTTCTAGTAGCTTCTCACAGAAGCCAACCCTATAGCCACTCTCACTTCCAAAACCTTGCCATGCAAACTCAGTGCGCAGAATATTTTGAGTAAGTGACTCTAACGTTTACTTGACCTACACAGAGAAGCAGAGTCACTCTGCTGGGTCACCTCCCTCCTTCAGTCTGCAGGCTGCCCCTCAGGAGGGCAGCCAGAAATGACCAGCAGAAATTTATGCTTGAGCATTTTGATTCAAAACATGTAGAAAACCAGATGAAAGAGGATGCGAATTCAAAGTGTGTGTGTCATTGCCCACCTTTTTCCCAAGGTATGGAACAATGAGGCCCAGATGTTATGATGGCAGGAATGCTAAAAATTTCATGAGTTATTCTGCAGGCAAGAAAAGCCACAGAAGGTCAGGCCAAACAGGCTTAGGGTTTGTGTAGGGCAAGAGCTGTTCAGAATGAATCTTTTTAGTGTGCAGTATCCATTACCAATTGATGTCAGAGATCCTCTTATAAATGGATCATCGAATGTTTTTTCTTAGAAGGCAGAAAAATATCCATGGCAAAGTTTCAACACATGTATTTGAAGGGAAAGTTGGACTTCTGGAGACACAGCTTCTGTTTTGACCAGCTAAGAACAGTGAGTTCGAGTTTTATTCTGCTGTCTTTCTTTCCCATGGTAGGATGATTACCAATTGAAAAAAAAAAAGTTGGAAACTAAGTTGTGTAAGAAAAGTCTTCCATAACTCTCTATTTCTGGATGATAAGGGAACTAATCCTGCTTTCTTCTAGTAGCCTGCTGTCAAGTTAGCAGGTTTGAACAGGCTCTGATCTAATAGTACATAAAGTGTTGGTCTGTGTTCCTAGGACAGAACCCCAGTTAAAGCAAAGTTCAAGGTTATACCCAGGGCAGAACCATGTGGATAGTTTGTAAAGAACCACTAGCCTCCAGCAGCTCCCAAAAACTGCTGGGTTTGCTCAAAATGATACCCAAACTGCATGCATGCTGCTGTCTCCTGGCTCAAGCAGGAGCTGCGGTTTCTTTGCCAGCATGTTTCCCATATCACAAGGGTTTCCCACATGAACATATCTACACGCCAGTGTCTGCAGTGGTTGCAGGAGATTCTGCTGCTCCAGGCCACAACTGAATCCGAACCCCACCTATGCTTTCTGTTTTAACCTTTCTTTTGGCCTCTCCAGAAGAGTTTTCTATCCCTTTCTTCTGACATCCATAGCAGTTTTAGGAAAATACCAGGAATGCCTGATGGTCTGAGATAGATATAAGGGTCAGTACAACTCTGGCTTCCTCTGGGAGTGGGACCCTGCATTCAGTCCAGGACTTTGATGCCTCTCCTGCACACCCACCACCCACCTCTGCCTTGGTCATGGCACTCACAATGCGGCCATTGACAGCATATCAGCCCCCCATTCCTTAAACAGAAGGACCATACACCCCAGGAAATTCCCTGTCCTCCACTTCAGTGTCAGAAGACCTGCAAATGGTCCTTTCTTGGGGGAATGCTTCCCCATTCAGAGCTCCTCTTTCCAGCCCTTCATGTCCTGCTCTTCCAGGATCACTCTCACACACCCGTCTCACACTCCACGCTACCCATTGTCAGAAGAAACTACTGACATAGAGAAGGTTGACCAAAGGGAGAGTCTTGCTCCCGCTCAAAACAAAGCAGAGTGCGGGAGCAGAGGACTTTTGTCTTGGCTGACTGGGGTCATACACACAGCATCTGACTCATTTGAAAACAGCCCTATCTCCTTTCCTTTCCTATGACACCACTGCAGCAAGGGTTGGAAACAAGTTGTTCTGTGCACCAGCAAAGACAGACTGTAAATGGAGAAAGATGAAGACTCTCCAGTGTAAACACCTTTCTCTGTCTACAGTATAGTCGTGTAGCTCTTGCTGATGATGAACCTTTCCTGACCACAAACTTTGGTAGGACCAAAATCCAGGTTTCACACACTCAGGTTTCCTATGATTTGTCTTCAGTTTGTCCATAAGTTCATACCGACATTAAGCTTGCTTGCTATATATATCTCAAGTAGAAATCCATTCAACCAGAATTCCCTTAGTAAAGGTTAAAAGATTGCAGTGAAGAAATGTCAAAATACAGTAGCTTATAATTGCCCTCAAATATGCAGTTTTATATATTTACTTCATGGAGAGGAACCTTGGTATATATTTAATTAAGGAAATGGAGCCTGCAGGAGGTCTTGGAATGGAACTCATTGTATTTTGGTTTGGGGTGAATTTCACAATCTATGCTATGGTTTTATTAATCTCCCCAAGCTTGAACAAACTCCAGTTATTTATGTAGAAAATGGCAAGGAAATAAAACTTAGAAGCCTTTGGAAGTGGTTTTAAACATAGCAGGAGAAATTACAGTATTTAATGTCAGAATCTAGACAATTATTACAGAATAAATGGCTGCACACAAGAGAAATAAACTTTGAACCAAGACAGCTAATTGATACTTCAACAAAGGAGACATTTTTATGAAACAGAAGTTCTGAAGCAGACTTTAAGCACTTTTGTCAATTAACCAACAATAAAGGTTACAATCAGCACCGGGAAAGCCTACCATATGGTTCCTGTTGACATCATCTTTTCTGATTAAAATTAGAAAGGTTAACCTGAAGACCTGCAGAAGAGGAACCTAAGAAGTAAAGCTCTGATGAGCTTCCTAACACCAGCTACGGGATCCAGGAGAGAGCACAGGTGTGTGTCACTTAAAAGGGCAGTTGGTGGATGATATGCAGCCATAGCCCATCATGGCAGAAAATGGTGCCATGCCATTCAGAACGTGACAAGAGTTGTGGATCACCTTTTGCAAGAGGTAGAAAACCTGATCTTGTGATTCAACCAAACATGGGAAATGCACACACATAATGCTATGTGTGCCAGGATCAGCGACATCAGCATGTGGGGAGCAACACTGCAAACTTTGAATCTGAAGACTTGTTCAGTTGTCAATGAAAATTATCGTCCTTCTGAAGGGAGCGAGTTAAGACCTCAGTGGGGCCAGCAAGGATGGGCCTGGGGTGGGGTATTTACAGGCTAATCTGTGACAGGAGATGCTGCTATAACCTTTGAGTTGGGTAAGAGAAAAGGGTGACTCTGTCCTAAAACAATGACTAACACTTTCCTCCTCCTCTTTCATCTTCCTGAAATGCCAGGGCTAGAGGAAGAATGACCAGAGTAGTGAAAGCAGCAAAATAAAATGTTATGAAATGTGACTAATTTTATTTGTCAGGTAGGCTCTGGTGTCAGTCACACGTCTGAAAATCAAGCCAACCCTGTTATTTATCACTGCTTTATTCCTCCTTGCTTCTACTTTTTCTCATAAGAAAGATAGTGGAGGTTGAAGTGTGTGGGAATGGGGATATTATCCACTGAGGTAAGTGTAATTGAAGTGTAAGAAGGCAGAATATAAATTTCCATGGCAAAATGAAGAATTTGAGGAACATACCATACAAAACCAACTTGTTAATTTAGAAGAAATAAAATCTTCAAGAAATATATTTTGCTTTTCCTGGCTAATAACTGAGAAACATTTTGCTCTATAATGCAAGAGTCATGTACCAGTAGGAATACAAGCATTACATCTTACCAGTTCGCTGCAAGTCCCATACACATGACAGAAAGTATGAAGCAGGCTGAGTTTAACAGTACAAAGACCTTAAATATGTTGGTTTTGCTAAAGGGAACTCATTACCGAAGATCTGAGACAAAGAGGATCACAAAGCTTGATTAGTTGTACGCATGCTTCAGCCAGAAGTACTGCTTTCCTCACCATCCAGTAGTTCAGAGTTGAGGTAAAAGGAGATTTCACACCAAAATAGGAAAGCCACGCTGCCTTAATACCCAACTTCCATCAACCCCCGTGTATACTGGAATCCTCAGCCCTTGGTTAGAGATACAGGCATCCCAGGGTGTTAGGTAGGGGAGAAAGGAAATCTAATGCCTCAGGATGGGATTAGAGAAGCTGGGGAGCAGGAACAAAAGCTGCCCAAGCTGATGGGTAAGAAATGTCTACAAGAGGCATGAATGGTGTGAAGTATTTAGTGGTGAGGCAATTAAGCACAGGCAGTTACAGCTACTGCTGGGAGAGAAGGTGGCACCTATCTCCTCTGGGAGTCCAGGTTGTAAATCCTTTCCTGGAGATAAGAAAAAATTCTAAAAAACAACTAACAGTTATCTCCCCCATATTTTTCCCTTAGCCACATAAGAGGTAGGAAGTTGCTTTCAAGTCTTCCTCCTCTCTCCTCACCCACACATTTGATTAGAAAGCAAATTTGAACCTTACTCTCCCATTGAGGAGCGTATCCTCACCACCACCTTCTCAGGTATTTGCGAACAGGACTTTCTTAATATACTCGGCTGAATCTGATCTACTTTGCTGTAGCTAATTAAATACCTGCATTCAATTACAAACCAAACCAGACTCTCACTTTTCTCTATGAGGCTAAAGGATGAGGATATACTCCCAGAATGAGAGACTCAAGTTTCAATCACTGGTCTGAAGAAGGTGGGCTCAGATGGTGATGAGGCTTGAAAGAATTGGTTTTCAGAAGACCTTATGGTATTTTTTATCCACTAAGCATGTTCAGAGTGTGCCAGGAGGTGATCCCGTGTGTTTTCCTGCACCACTGTAGTATCAGCCATACACAGAGCATCCATCGTAAGTGCTCACATCACTAGTTCTGTTGATGCTGTCAATGGATGTCTGATGGGTCACATACCTGCCCAATAAATCTAGGTGGAGCATTGCTCCTCCTCCTGGATCACTGCAACAGTGAGGGTGTTTGTGCTCCCTGCTCCACAGTACGTAACAGTGCCAGGAAAACATTTTGCCAAGGATAGGAAAAACTGACTGTTCCTCCACCTACTTTCAGTAGCAAGGGGAAGTATTAGAGTTCTCTTAAAGAGGAGAAAATGCATGGACATGAAAATAAGGTGGGAGGATGAAACTTGTCTGCATCAGGCATCATCCTCCCTTCAGTACTACAGATGCCCCTATCAAGAGGAAAAGGTTATGTAATGAAAGAAGTCTGCCTACAAAGCCTGCTGCTACAAGAGTTTGCCAAGAATAGAGACTCAAGAGAATGCCTTACAACAGCCTTAAAACAAGACATTGCAAGATGGAATCTCAAAGCAGGATCTCTGAATAAAAACCTTGAAGGGGTTAAAAGGGTGGAAACACCACTGAATTAACCAAGAAAGCACATAACAAGCCAGCTCTGGAGATTCTCACTCATTGGTGTTATTGCCACTGCAACTGATGATAATGATAATAATCATAATATTTATTTTTTGTTACAGAAAATTGTGGAGGCCCAAGCGACTGGGGCTGGTTGTATTTGGAATTCAGCCAGCAAAGAGAGAATTTGAATCTAACAAGGGGATGGACAAATTATTACACTGAACTTCTCTGGTGTTCAGTGTCATCCCCTTAGGCCCATCTAACAATTAATATTAGGTGACCCATATGACTGATATGACCATGTAATAAATGTGGTTGAAATGATTCATGAACAAAGAGAAATACTGTCACTTACCACTACCTCCATTGTCCAGGTAGTTTTGTCTTGCACTGCATTAGTTTCAATTCTATTCTTTCAGACAGGATCTGAATATGCATTGGCATGAAGGAAGGAAAAATGAGATATTTAAATACTTAGCTGTCTGGTGAACCATGAAATAAAATGCTCAGTCCTGGTTTGATTCAAATTTTTATTAACAGTTTGAGATTGACAGGCACATGCCAGGAAGATGATCATTGTTCCCAAAAGTGGCCAACTTCTGATACTTCACTGATACTTCTGGAACTGTTCATTATTTGTACATACATGGGCTAAGTCCTCATTGCTCTCTTCCCTTGGGCCCTGTGATTCACACACTGATGGTATCAAGGGATCCCTGTGGGATGAGGGCTCACGTGGGTTTGGGTCACTTACCAGTGCAGTTGCTCTCTCTTTCTGAAAGAAAAGCAATAGGTAAATGAAAGTAAATTGCCCTGTGCCCCCTTTACACACACACAGAACTGAGGTACAAGTAAACAGACTTACAGAAGATGCCACAGGCAATCTGTGGTGGGGCTGGGAACCAAATCCAGATTTTCTGAACTCTCTCCAGTGTCTTAACCTCAAAAGCACCCTTTCTCACTAATCAGGTATATCAGACGAGTCATCAGACACCTATATGTATATCTGCTTACCCTCAGATTTGTATACCTCTGTGGTCCTGAAAACTAGTTTGTTCTCTCCTGCCTTGCCCACAGAGGTTTGATAGGGTGGTGAAACCAGCTTGAAGACTTCCTTTGTTCTGATGACAGGTGCTGCAAAGAGCAACTCTGCCCAAGCCTCTGACCTTGCTCATGAGGTCCTGAGAGATGAACAGCTGTCAGGAGGGCTAAATCCATATGGAAACTTCCTCCCAGTTTGTACCATCTTAGGTGTCCCTTGGAGTATCAGTGGTTGGATGTGTTGTCTTAATAAAAGCAGTGTAGGCAAACCCATGAAAGAGGCTCATCAGCAGTTCTCCAAAACCACCTTACCTGTAGACAGAAGATAGGCAGGACGTAGTCTTTCAGCCAGAAAGTGCATAGGTCTCAACAACAAGCCAACAGCCCGGAAGTTGCCAAAAATCACTGCCAATGTCTACAGCTGAGGATAGTGTTACCTTACCCTCAGTGAATTATTCCACATTAGAGAAGCACAGACTCAAGAGCCATAGGAAATCTTCAGGTGAATTTGTTAACCCTGGCTTCATTACTTAGTCAATCTTTATGAGCAGAATATCTGCCTTTCTATTTGCTTGGAAAGCAGGTGCTGCAGACCTTGTCTCTAAGCGCAATCAGAGTCTGCTGTGTTGAAAAGAAAGTTGACAGAGGTAGCAATAGGCATGACAGGAGCATATGAGCTTCCTTAAGCTAATCATAAAAACCAGGATGGAGAAAACAAATGCTTACAGGTGCCTCTATCAGTCTTGTCAATCCAAGAGAAAAAAAGGAGATGGAGAGTGAACTGAAAAAGTAACAGCTGAGAAGTGAGGCTGGTGTGATAAGATGGCAATTCCTCAAAAAGGTGATCCAGGAAGTAATATATACTGGTATTAACTAAAAACCTGAAAAGCGCATAAGGAAAATGTTGTGAAACTGGCAAACCTGAATGGAATTTAAGAAGAAACCAACAGTTTTGAGATATTAGCCTATTATCACCAGAAAAATGTTTTTACTCCTGACTAGAGTTATAAACAGAGGATATAGTTTTCGAACTGTTATAGCTGGTGGCAAAACTTCTACAGATCTCAGTGGCAGCAAGACTTCATCAAAGGAACCTTGTTGTAGGAAAAGAAAACACCACTGTTTCCACCAGCTGAAATTCTTGAGTGGAGAGAGCCCAAGCTTTTCAGCTTTGCCACTGTTCTCACTGCCTGTAGATTTTCTGGGCTCCCCGTAACAGCATCATTCCCAAAGATTTGGATAGTGTGTGGATAAATCTGCACTGCACATTATAGTGCTAAATGAGCTAGGTGTAAAAGAACTAGCTTGAGGACGAGAAACAATCCAGGCTTACTAGTATGGTGCTCTACCCATGTTAATTTATTGTGCTAATGTAGCTATACCACTTCTAGGTATCCCTCAACAACATAATGTTGTGAGATCCAATCTGCCAAGAGCACAGACGTTAAGTAAGTTGAATGAGGAAGGTCTGAGACTAACAGGTTGGTTGGTAATGTGAGGTACACCAAAGGTGGCTATTACTTTGTGCTGCTTTAATGCCTTCTAATTTTTTTAATTAAAGCTTGGTTACAATATCCTATAGGGAAATATCCCTTAGTGGCAAAAAGAGTAGGCCAAGAAACCTCAAAAACTCTTTTCTGGCATTAATGTCTATTACTCTAAGTATCAGTCCAGCCCAAACTTGCAGGAGAATAAAGCTGCCACATTCCTACCACAAAGACTGTTGTTCTTTGACAGTAATTGCTGTTTTTCCATATACAAGGACCAGATAATCTACTTCCATTCAAAATTACTTCTTTTAGATTAAGGCAAAACAGCAACAAGAAGTAGCAGGGGAGAGGCAAGGGGTGGGGGTACGGGGCAGTGGTGATGGAATTAAAATAAAATGCAAGGTCTCCAGGAGAGACCAGTGTGTGTTTGCCTCCACGACAGGCTGGAGCAGGCAAGGGGAGAATGGCTGCTGTCTCTGCACACATGCAGCATTTCTTTGAAATTTCATGTGTTGCTGGCAGGCTTGAATGTTTCCTTTATTACATGGGCCTTTCAGGGCTCCCAGTCATTTGGCTGTGCTGATCTTGAGTCTCACAAATGGCTGAAGTCCAGTGAGGTAGCAATTGGATTCATCTTTGTACTTGGGATCCAGACAGGGAGCCAGCTACAGTAAGGTTTGGCTCTATCAGACCAGCAATGCTGCTGGTGCTGCCTCCATGAGCACCTTTTGATATGGTTAGGTCTGAGCTTCCCCACCTGATCATGTCCCTGTGCACACTGAGAGAGCAGATCATGTGGGGAAAAGAAGCACCTTATTAATTCTCTCTTCATACCATCTCAGTGGTGGCTGATGCTCAGATCCTGTTAATGTCGTTGTAACACAACACTAGTAAAAAAACCAGATAAATAATTCAAGCATGGTAAAACTTTTGCTGTTTTGAGTTAGTCTGGGGGTGAGCTGACTGTCAAAAAGGCAGTGGGACAGGGCTCTTGGCAGCTGCTGAATCCCCACTGGAGGGAACGGCAGTGGTGTGAGAAAGCAATTGATCTGTGGAGTTCAACGCCAGAGCGACAACCTGATTTATAGTTATGTGGCTGCATTAGATAAAGTAGCTGTGGCCTTTTCCTTTCAGCGTAACTGTGGTCATCACTTAATTATCCCTCAGAAGGTGGGAAGCATTAAAACCTCAGGAAACTCTTGTGTCTGTGAATGTAAGAGTAAAAGTGTGTTAGGCAGTTAAACTTACCTGCTAAGCATTAATTTTACTGTCTCTGAGCCTCAGCTCTGGTTTCCACCCCACTTGCACGTGTGCTGTGGCACGTACAAACAAATACAAGCACACAAATACTAAACAAATACATTCACCTTGATAGTGTTATTAAATACTCGATATGGTCGGATTGCTGAAGTTAAAAACTCTCCAAAGAAAAGAGTTTGCAGATTTCTGTCAGCCAGAGATCTATTACTCATGCTTAACCATCTGGTATTTAATGAGAATATGACAAGTTGATTGTTATTTTTTTTTTCACATGGCAAACTGAAAAATGCGACTTTTTGATCTGTATTTTAATTACACCCCCTCTGATCTCTCTCCCTTGCACTTTCTTAGTGATATCATTTTGGAGAATAAACACATTCTGACTTTCCCTATTAGCCCTGTCTCTCAAATGGGTAAAGAAAATTTTATTGCTTTGTATTTCTCTGATTTACCTGTGTTCTGCTGAGGTTTAAAGAAAACTCTTTTTGTCACAACTAGAGAACTAGGGAAGAGCTTCCAAATGGGAGGTGAGACTGCTTGATCCTGCAACCACCCTCAGTCCTTTGCAGCTTCCTGGCACCCCGCTTTTTCCATGTCACTGCAGCTTGAATGGGAGGGGAGTTATTTCATGTTACATTTCATGTTACAGGGATTGCTGTTGTCTAATAAGCACATAGGTTTGCTCAAAGACTGGTAACATAATTTAAGAAAAAAACAAAACAAAACAAAAAAAGTCCCCAAACCCAAAGTAACACTTTAGCCACAAAAAGAGAGGAAGATTTTACAAGTCCTAGAAACCAGGGCTTTTGTCAGATTGACCCTGCTCGGTTCATAACACAATGCTGCCTGCTTAGTTGGGCCTCATGCCTATAGTTGCAGCTAGATCTGTCTATGTATAAAAGCCTGACTTTAAAGGGACTGGACCCAATCACATGACATGTTTTTGTCCAAGTTCCACTATCATGTGACAATCTACAGTAGATTTATGAAATTAAGCACAGATGGCTACTTTGTTTTTGTTCTTTGAACTGACAGCTGCTGGTGTAAAAATAAATTAAATTAAATTTCATATAAGTCAGACTTTAAGGGTTTTTTTTTTTTGGTTAAATAATCTTTAAGGTCCCCCTCTACCCCGCACACATATACATACATTTTAATGTTTTACCAGTTCTCTCCTTCACCCCATGCTCCCAGCATACCCCCAGAAGCCTTCCCCAGCCACCCTGGCAGTGATCTCCCTCCTCATCTAGGCACACACGTCCCAAGGGACACTGGACATTCGGTCCCCATCCCTGAAAAGACATCGAGTGACAGTGGGAATAGCTTGTGCCAAGCTGGCCAGTGGGCAAAGCTGAAGCTGGGCCATTGACACCCACTTTCCAACAGGAAACCCAGCTAAAAGAAGGGAAAATCCCATGAATCTGCCACCCCACAAGCCTGCGGCAAAGTATTTCTAAACCCTTAGGAACTGTCAGCTCTGGAAGGCTGCATCTGCCAACAAAAGTGGGAGGACTGTTAATAACCGAGCTGGTAATAATCCAATATATATGGAAAACTGAAGGAAGTCACTTCTAGGTAAGGAAAGTAATGGCAGGTGCATAAAAGACAATGAGCTGACTTTTTAAGAAAATAATGTTTCAGAATTAGCCAAAGGGTTCTCCTGTATTCACAAATCTCCATGGAGCACTTTAAAGTCTTCTGTGTTTGTATCATTTAAAGTGCTGCTATTTTAGGTCAGTGTAAATAAGTCATGTGTGCCGTCAGCCTTGTACAAGTGCTTTCTGCTGCTTAATAATACATGTGCTTGTCCATTATAGGGGCTACATGGGTACGTGTTGGGATCTAGAGGCAGTCATGCAAAGATCCTGTCTTTGGCATGGCTGCTTAATGCTCTAAGTTAGGGCATAAGGTGTATACTTGCAATGACCTAGAGCAGGACAGAGGCTAACAGAGCTCTGATCACAGTGCCCAATAAATAATTCATAAGAAACTATCTCACGGTATCACTGCTTTCCTCCCTAGCTATGCCATCAATCCAGCACTATTGCCTTTTATTTTATTTATACAGAGATATCAGGGTTCTACATAGCAGGGGGTTAATTGACTACACCAGAATTTTGCCATTTCAGTTGGATTTCAGCAGTTTGCTGGGGTTTGGTGGGTGTTTTGGAATGATAATGTCTCGAGTTCCTTCATGGAGATGCTTGGTACAAATGACGCTGTTCAGATGCAGCATCCCATAGGACACAGCAAGCAGAGCATCTCAAGTCTGACGATCCCTTTGGATACATGTAGATGCTGAGGTGCAGTCTCAGCTGTAGTTTGTGCATCAGACTCCCACCTCTGTGAAAGAAATTCCAATGATTGGCCTCAAGTGGGAGCAGGACATTCTGAAGCCAAGATGCCCACTGACCTGGCATTCTGGGCTTCTGTATTGTTCACTCCATTTCATGTCCCTGCTCTCTCTCTGGGTCTGCTTTTCCACCTGTGTAGTGTATTCATCAGTATGGGGAACTCTCATTATGTAGTTATCCAGAAATTAGCACAAAAGCACCCTGTTCCCTGTGGCCTTCTAGGCAGGACAGCAGCAAACTCAGTTTCACTAAGTGCCTAAATGGCACAACAGTGTCCTGCAATAGCCTCATTACAGGACAGAGTGTGAACTTTCTAGATCTCAGTCATTTGATCATTTTGCAAAGTCACAGTGAAATGTAGAAGTGATGGTGGAAAAGTAGGCCTGTCCATGATTCATAATTACTGAGTTAGTGCTTAAAAAGCACTTGGGTTGGGAGCTCTGAAGTCCTGCTAGGAAGCTGCTGTGCCACATTTTCTTCAATACATCTGCATGTTGCTGCATCCAACCAGGTTAGCCATCACCCTGAATTAGAAGTGGGTTCTCATATTCTGAGCCAGTTGCTTTACCTTGGAATCTGTGGGGAGAAAATGAGTTAAAATGCCTGTTTTTCTTGATGGATGTCTGAGACAATACGGTGATATTTGTAAAGGATTTTGCCTTGTCCTGTCATTCCACTCCCAGAGAAGTTAATTCAGATTTGCCATTCCCCCAACAGAAGGAAAATTCAACCAATAAAAGAGCAAACTATCATACTGGAAAAGCCATATCTCCAGGTCTGACTTGCTGGGAGAGAGATGCCAAAATACCCTTACAAATCTATACTTCAGTACGAGTGTCAGGTTTGCAAGGTGCAAACACTGTGCTTATGAGAAAAAAATAGAGTTTTATTAGCAAAAGGCTTGCCCAATCACACCCCCACAGACCTCCACAGGCTACTGAAACTGAGCACAATGTCTGTGAAATTAAGAGCCAAAGAGTAATTTGGTAAAAGATAATGATGAAAAGAAAAAAAATGTAGTTTAAAATGGTCCTTTACTTTCCCCTTCAAATGTTACAGTGCTGATTTCTTTGACAGAAAAATAAGTATGTGCATGTGTATATATGATGAGTTTTAAGGAGAGGTTTAGAAACAAGATTTTTGATAGAAAACAAAGGCACATCAGTTAATAAGTATGCAGTAATGTTGAAAAAGCCCCACAATAGCATTTCTCATGCATATGTGGGAGTGAGTGATTGTAAGAACAAGTGGTGGCTGGTTGCCTGCGTTTATCAAAGCCCAGTAGGGCAGGATCACCTCTTTGTCTTTGCTGGGCTCAGAGTCATCAATCCCTCCTGTTCCTTTCCGAGCTGTGAAAATGTCAAGGGAGAAACTCCTCCTCTAACAAACCACAAGTGCCACACAAACCCCAGTTTCAGGCAAGCACCCTCTGTACCGTGCAGCTCACCGGGACCTGGGGGAGCCAGCCAGGTTTCACCAGCTCCATAGGGCAGAGGAGATGGGCAGAGCTCCTGGCTGCTGGGATCCCACAGCTTCCAGGGCTGGGCTCCCTCCAGGGCTGGGCTCCCTCCAGGGCTCACAGCCCTCTGTAGAGCAAGTAAGGGCAGGCCTGGCCTGGGTGCCATGGAAAGAAAAGGGACTTTATGCTGCCTTTGAGCAGGGGCTGGCCCCATTTCCATGCTCTGACAGGGCAGTGCTGGAGGCAGCTTTGCTTTATGGCTGAGCTCACACCTGAAACCACAGCTCCCAAACTGCCTTGAGACTCAAGTGTGTCCTGTTCTGCAAGGGTTCCTGTCCCTTTCTCCCCTTCCCACTGCCTCATCCACTCAGTCACAGACCTCAAAGACCCCTTCTTAACAAGATAATCCCTAAACTGTCTACCCTATCTCCTCAGCCCCCAGAAAAAATCCTGCTAGAGGGATGTGCTGCTGAACTCCAGCTCCCTGAGACTGCTCCACTGCTCATGGAACCTCCAGGAGTTGTAAGTCACCTCAAATACAGCAGAAGGGAAAGGGAACAGCATCCCATGGAGAGCTGTGGGTGACTGGCCCTGTCTGTTTTCAGAAAGGCACGATGTGGGTCTGTTTGGTGCTGTGGTGGGAGGCAAATAGGGCAGACGACAGGAATGCAATTGGAGATGGCTAGAGGGGCAGGGAGGAAGCCAGAGAGTGGCTGAGGGCAGGAGGGGAGAGGAAAGGCTGGAGGACAGAGAGGGGGGTGGAGAGGGTGATGAGGTACAGGAAGACATGGGAGATGAATTCTAAGGCAGAGCTGTCCAGAGTTTGCAGGCTGGGAACCAGGTGACTGAAGACAATCTTGGGGAAGCAGATGCTTTCACTGCACTTGCAGTGCAGCCCCCACCCAGAGGTAACAGGACTCACCAGCTCCCCGCCAAGGCACTCTGGATCAGTCAGGCCATGTGTGGAAGGCTGGGCACCACAGGAAGATCACAGAAGCTTTGCTTCATTAGGGAGTGTTGACAAGCTAGAAACTGAGATTTTCTCTTCTGTGCCTGGAGCAATGCTGGGACAGCATGGAGTGATTAAGCTGCTGGTTTCCCCAGCAGGACCAGGGGTCCGAGCTGGTGGCTGGAGCAGTGGGCAGAGCAGTATTTCCCAAGTGTGAAAGTATGCCTAGCATGAGAGTCAAATATTTCTCTGTCTTCCAACATTTTATTGCAAAAATGATTCTACCAAAAACATCCAGTCCAGGAAGTGATTTCATGAGGAAATAGCCAAAGAAAAGAATCCAAACCAGGTAAAACCCCAGAGCAGTAGCACAGAATTAAGCACAGAATTTGCCCCAGCTTGATAGTGTTATTGTGCTTGTAATTAGAAAGTCTTTTTGCTTCTGATGGCAAAGATAACCATTTAAACATTGCCAACTGGAATCCGAATCACTTTCATATACCTGAGCCTGCATATTTCCTGGAACAACTAATACCTCTGAGAAACAGGTACTGTTCTATTGCTGTCAACAGAGCATCACTGTTAGTGGCAACTGTCGGGATCAATCCCCAAGGCTCGGGGAAAAAACACACAGAGAGGGGGAAGGAACATGGGGCATGTGAGGCCTGGGATTTGACCCTGACAGGCAATCATTCATTGTTTGAGTGTTCAGGTCATGTTTTTTCTTTGCTGCTGCTGGACATAACATCAGACGCTGGCGGTTACCATTTCAATGTGGTGCTGGCATTGCCAGGAGAGCTCACAAACATCAAATATTTTATATAATTTGAGATCATTTTGAAGGGGCAGAGAAAAAGGAGATTCCTCCTTCTCTCTTAAATTTGCTTCTTAAAATTTCAAAATCCAGTATTGGCTCCTACATCACCTTCATTGCCCTGATCCCCTCCAATCCTGCAAAGCAATCTATAGCCCACAGCACTTTCCTCTTTGTCACTGCTAGTGTTGACATATATTCCTATGGCTTAGGAAGAAACAGAGAGTTTCTACAATGCTAAGTAAGGAAGCAGATCATTTAAATGATTCTCTTGAGGTGCACCACATATTAAAAGATGAGGCCATGCCACAGCTTTTTCCAAAGGGACAGTGTTAGACACCAAACTTGCTATTTTTAACATGGCCCATCACTCATTTTTTGGGAAAAATAGCCACCTCACCATGTATTTGCTTTAGCATTTCTAAGGAGAGCAGACAGGGAGCCATTCTGAGGGGTAAGCCATAACTTCCTCACCACACAAGCAGAGTTAGAGGAGATAACCTTGGTGGAAGCCTTAAGGATAGCCAGGACTGGCCCATATCCTTTCTTCTGCCCCTGTGCATGGTCTTGGCTGCCTCTGTCAGCTCCTGTTTCTTCTTCTTGTGTCAACCACCTCCAGGAGAATAGGTCAACCCAATATCCTAGAACAGAGACATATATTTCTCCTTCTGCACTATGAGTAGCTGCTGCTGCCCATGGGAGTTGTCATTCTTCCTGCATAGGAAAAATATAGTGAAGGGAAGAGGCTCAAATCCTATGCAGGTTTAGGAAAAAACTTGTTTCTAGCCCAGGGGAGCAGAATGTCAGCCCCACTGTCTCCAATGGCAACCCCAGCTCAAGAAAACAGAACTTGCAATGCTGCCACAGATTTCACTGCCCTCAACAGCTACTGATAAGCTATTAAAAGCTACTTCAAATATATCAAACTAAAAAATAGCCCTAGATTTGCTCATGGTTTCCATACACATTAAGAATTTATGCCTGTCAGCCCAAAGTTTGTAGTAAGAGATGTTTCTTAGTGACCTGGGAGTAGGTATGTAAATAGTGAATTAGCAAAATGTCCGGATGACACAGAATTTTTTAGGTTACTCAAGACTATGGGGAGCTACGACATGTTCCAGAAAGACTTGACCAGACAGCATGATGGAAGATGAAATTCAGCATAGACATGTGCAAGCTAATGCACATTGCAGGAAATAATTTAAGCTTTCATACACGCCAAGGGACTGTGAATTAGTGATGAGAGGCATTATGGTGGACACACAATGCCTTAAGTGAAGCAGGCTGTACAAAGTACAGCCCAGGTCAGGACATGAATGAGGGGAAAATTCAGCTATCTAATGGTGAGTGGGCTGGTACTTACATGGGAGAACCCTTCTGGTTCAGGCTGGAACATAATTTAAAGCTACATGGGAATGAGGCAGCTCTGGAATCAATTCTCTCACTGTGCCTCAGCCAGGTCTTCTGGGGCTCACATCTTACACATTGAGAAGGTCAGAATGGTTGTCTAGCCTTGTAAAAGAGCTGGACCTCACTGAATTCTTTTTCCATCCATGAAGTCCTTGAAAAGTGACAGATATCCTGACCAAGGCTCAAACTTGGCAATTAAATTCCCATGAGCTTGAATTAGAAAAGGTGTCCCACTTACATGAATAGATTGCATAAATTTTATTTGGAGGTAGGCTGGTTCCCTGGGTTTTGCTGTGAACAAGCCAAATGTACCTTTAACATAAGGCACTACTGCAGTATTACCAAAACTGAACCACTCCGGAGTTGGAAATAGGAGACTTTTAGTTTTTGTTTTTCCTTTAAGACAAGCGGCATAAAACAATGGTGAGGAATGAAAGCCCTGTAAATTAATTTGTATTATAATTTTTGTTATGCCTTTATATATAAATGGAAGTTCTGTACATAATTTATGGAGGGTGGTATATGTGAATTGGAATACAAAACCCCCTCAAAGGCACTCACTCAAGCATGAAGTGTAGCACACTAACACTCTCAGGTAGTGTGCAGATTGCAATAGTAAAAAAAAAAAAATCACTCTAATACTGTGTGTTACAATAATAAATGCAGGAATTAGAAGTTTTTACCTCTCTGTAAATAAATTATGCATATGTAGTTTTAAATTAGCCAAATTAAATGATTAAAGACACTCCATTCCTTCATAAACTTGTCTCAGGAGTAAGGAATGCAGCATACGAGCAGAGGTCTCTGGTTCCTCTGAGCCTCACTGTTTCATTTGAAGCAATCTTAGATGCACTTCCCTTTTCTCACAGCTTTGCAAGGACAGAAGAGTTTTATTTTCTTTCAGCTAATTATTTTCAGATAAATGCAAGTGTTGAGATTCAAAGCAGTACTTTTGTTTGCATCCCCTCATTGGGATGTTGCTGGTGCTCAAGAAAGTACCATGTGGCTCTTCAGAAGTGAGCCTGCCCACAGCGACTGGTTCGAACATTTTTGCCTCTGGATTTAGACAAGGGAATCAAATAGGCACAGCTCTTTGTGACTGGGCTGGCAGTGCAAGTGGACAACATTCCTGAAATGCAAGTCCACAGTGCCTTCTCTGCACAGAGTACTGTTGTGCCATCCTGTCAATGACTCTGTGATTTGTTGTCATACGTGGCACCATGATACACCCTACCATGACTCACCCTTGGCTACAAATGTTGTTGCCAATTTTCCTGTGGGAGGGATTTTAGGACATAGCTCGACTGATGCATTTCTTACTCATTCCATGAAATGGCACTGTAGCCTTGAGCCTAAACTTGCCAGTCACAAGAAGAAGAAACTGCAGATATTTGAGGAGTGTTTCTTTCCCAGTATTACCAATGCTGTCCTACCACCATATTGCCAAACAGGGCTTGACTGTGCTACTCCCAAATACCAAATTAGCTCAGTTCTTCCAGGTAAAGTCTGGACAGTATCTGTTACTCTCAAAGCATTTAGCTCAAAATGTCATTTTAGAGGTGAGAAGCAGAAAAACAGAGCACCTTTCTCAAGGTCACAGGGTAGGGCAGTGGAAGAGCTGGGGCATTTTACTATCACTGTAGGTCCTGCCCCTGGCCAGTACCACGTCAACATACCATGGTAATTTCATCAGCTGGGCCACTGCAACTTTACTCAACACCTCCTGAGCAACTTGGTTCCTGGACAGCTCAGGCATTTACAGATATTAAAACTGCTCAAGGTTATTACCAAAAGGGTCTACTGAAATTTGCATGTTAAAAAACAAAACAAGAAAAAAACAGAACAAACAAAAACAAAAAAAACCCAAGCAGGAATGCCAATCTAATATAGCTTTAAACTATTTTACATGTCTCTGCTAGCAAAAATTATACAAGCTCATCACTCTGTGTAAAAATATGTATTTTAGTGGAACTCTCCCCACACAAATCAGCTCAAATGCTGATGCTCAAAGCAGTGTGAAAGCAGGAGTTTAAGTGAAGGCAGTGCAGCTACAGCACAGTTCACAGAGCTTGCTAGCATTCCTCCTTTAATTGCACCTGTAAGTACAGTGTGCTGATATATGCATTTGTTAACTATTTTGACCATGTTTTCCCTTCTTGTTACAAAACCAGCCTAGGCTTAACGTGTTGCATGTAAGACAGAGATGTCTCTCAAACTATTCCTGATGTTTTGGAGCAGAACCCCATTTTCAATAGCAGAAGTTGACTCTTCACATCCACATCAGCAGGGTTTTGGGAATCAAGTCCTAGGTACAGACAGTGGGATCAAAAAAAAAAAAAAAACCAACAGATTTTAAACTGCAACTTCATGAGTTTATGGATAGGATTATAGATAAATATGAAAAACAGTATCTTCAGGGAATCAGACTTACTAACCCAGAGGTTCCTGACTATGACATACCACATATCTTGCGAATTAGGGTAGCTGTTCCAAAGTAATTAAATACTAAGGATTCTATGACTCAGACACAAGGTAGTTACAGTGGACTGAAGCCAAAGGGAAAAGAGTTATGTTGAACTTAAAAAAAAGGAAATTATTTATTAGTTTGGTTTAAGCTTTGGAAGAGAGCATAAGAAATTTTAATCTCAGAATGCCAATAATGATTCCACTTGATCCTAACCAAACTAGGTTTACAGTGCTTCCAAGAAATTTCTTAAAATGCTATATAAATCTGTCATTGAGATCTTTACTGCAAGTTTCTGAGTGCAAATACTGCTTCATAGTGAAAGGGAGATTATTAGCTCATTATGTTTATAGCATGAACCAGAGGTTTTTGCATATTAATGGGGTATATACACTGGAAAGAGTTGTGATCTTTCATTAGAAATCTTCTGTTCCAGAGTTTGCTGCAGAATGGCAACAGTGGAATATCATGTTCACACAAAACAATGACAGGCCACTGGGTTATGAGCTCTTTGGCATTTGGTTCCAGTGTGACAGGTTGCCTATTTGCCATGTTCTCCAGCATCCGTTCAGTACACATAACTAGCGCTACATTTCCCTTTTCCCACCTGTTTGCAAAACTTACTAGGAAGTGTTTTCAACATTACAAGAAACTACTACAAGCTGACATCCATGTATGCACACCAAAATGTGTATCACATGGCTACGAAAACCAGAAAATACTTCACACTTTTAAATCAGCTAAGTCCTTGGGTTTGTGTTTGGATTCTGTGTGAGATATGTGTGAAGGACTTATGTGAAAGACAGAGACGATGGCATGTCTGATGGCAGGTACACAGCGGCAGTAATCCACTCAGATCAGATTCTACTCTTACCTGCACAACTCCTGGCCATGGTCTTTCCTGCAGGTGAGCTTCAACAGAGCAGTCCAGAGAGCTAACTGTGTCCTGGGCTGCATCAAAACCAGCGTGACCAGCAGGCTGAGGGAGGTGACCCTCCTCCTCAACTCTGCTCTCACGAGACTCCACCTGGAGTGCTGCATCCAGCTCTGGGGCCCCCAGTGTAAGAAGGATGTGGACCTATTGGAGTGAGTCTAGAGGAGGGCCATGAAGATGGTTAGAAGGATGGAGCCCCTCTCCAATGAGGAAAGGCTGAGAGAATTGGGATGTTTAGCCTAGAGAAGAGAAGGCTCCAGGGAGACCTTATTGAGGCCTTCCAATACCTGGTGGGGGCCTACAAGAGACATATGGAGGGACTTTTTACAAGGGCACATTGGGATAGGACAAGGGGGAATGTCTTCAGACTGAAAGGGGGGATGTTTAGATTTGATATCAGGAAGAAATTCTTTACTATGAGGGTGGTGAGGCACCAAAACAGGTTGTCCAGAGAAGCTGTGGATGCCCCATCTCTGAAAGTGCTCCAGGCCAGTTGTACAGAACCCTGCACAACCTGGTCCAGTGGAAGGTGTCCCTGCTCACTGCAGTGGGGTTGGGACAAGATGATATTTAAGGTCCCTTCCAACCCAAATTATTCTGTGATTCTGTGATTGTGAAGGCTTGCAGAGACCCTGGTAAGAAACCATACAGCTCTGACACAGTTTGCAAACATCTCTGGCCTTAACTTGCCTGACTGAGCAAAGGCATTTCTTTCAGATGGTTTCTAGGGGAAGCCTGCCTTAAGAATTGCCTCATGCAGATGATCTATGTTCTTCCTTATTGAATCAGTTTAAACTAGCTCCTATATTTAACAAGAGCCACCCATTCTGTACAGTCCTTGCCCACAGTAAAAAGTCTAAGCAACTGGAGAGAAAAGCTTTGATTCAACCCACTATTGGGAAAACTGAATTTGCAGCTGAACTTCACAAACTTTGCAACCAGTTCTCTACTGTTTTTCTAAAATTATGACTAAATGTGAAAAGTGTGGAGTTTAGCAATCTCTGATCCAAAAAAATATGCTGGAGAACATGTTCCTATTTTTATCTATGTAAGTAAAAATATTCCAAAAGACATTAAACTCGACTATAGAACTTCGTGTCAACATGGCATGCTGCACACAAACCTAGGGAGATCAACACTAACACTGGACTTTCAAAAATAAGAAAATTCATCTAAAGAAAAAAAAAGAATTGAAGAAGACTTAATTTCAGGCACAATAAGTTAAGATAAGAATGGAGCTCTTAAGCTCTGGTACAATATATTTGTTAAATGGGATTGTGAAACCTGAGAACTCTTTAATGCACCTGAACTCAAAAACAGATACCTAGAAACCAGAATCCAGGCTCCACCAGTGAACTGTGGAATTGTACCATCTATGGTAGTGATTGAAACAATGAGTATGGAATTCAGTGGGACTGTCAAAGTAACATTAAGACTAAGAGGACTACTGAAAATTAGAAATATAAATATCACCACGAACAGCCTTGGTGTTATGAGCAACAACATATATTCCAGTTGAGAAGTCTTTGAAGACTACTGAAAAATTAAAGGAACACAGAGGGGACATCCTAAAATGACTCTTAGGCTGGAGGAAACTTACAGCGAGAGGCCTTGTGTGCCTATCTCGTCAACAGAAGCCTGGGAGGTAAACTTGACTATTCCATACAAGTATATTCACAGAGGGAAATTTCCAGGGACTAAAGAGAGAGCTTTTGCATCCAGTAAAACAAAGCAGCACAAAATCTACCATTAGGACCTGAAGCAATAGGAAAATTTTGTTTTTGAAAGTGCCAGTCATCAAATATTGAAACAAGCTGCCAAGAATAGCAACAGAATCACCATATTTTTGTATCATTGTATAAACATTGGATGGCTTTGTCTCAGACAAATGCACATTATAGACACATACCAGATAACTGGATTCAGCTGAGGGGGTCAGGGTCAGTCATCTAGTGGACCCTTCCAGCCTCAAGGTGTAAATCTAGAGCTGGTATGGTTACTCCTAGTGCATTCTGAAAAGGATACAATAGCCTCTGTTCATGCTTCAGGTATTTCATCAATCTTTTTAAAGGATCAGGATAAGGATCTTCAAGGAAACAGTTTTCCAAATCTGCAGGTTCCTGAGCTACTTGTTCTACATTCCCATTAAGCATCAGGAGTGTACACTCTACCTCCTGTGCTTCATTTGTCTTTTTCATGGTCTTTTTGGCTACCCGAACCAGGCCTCTTCAGACATGCCCCTAGCTGACAGCAACTTACTGAGTACTGGGGAAGACTTCTTACTCCTACAATATTATCCAAGATTCACAGCCTGTTTCTATAGATGTTCCTCTGCAGTTCAGGGTTAGCTAATGAATACCTCGATTACAGCATTCATGAGAGATGATTTACATTTTTTCATTAAAAATGTCACTGGAAGTCCAGTCTTCCCATGCTAAAAAATTTGAAGCCACTGACAACATCATATATGGCTGATATTAATTAAAGTAGAAGATGACAGCACTTGGAAAATGACCTTTAACGAGTGCTTGTTCTTTAGTTACACTAGGTCATTACTAGAGATTACTGAGCATTTTCGATAAAACTGGAATCTCTGACTCATCTCCAGCTTTAAATTTGAACAATGAAAAGTAATGGAGACTCGTCATCTACCATTACCACTAGTCTGCCCCACCACAACAGACAGTTAGTAAGTCCAGTGTACCATTTGCACCAGGAGAAAGGAGGTGGTGAGCTGCATTTTCTCCCTCACAAGCAATGCTTTTTCTTTGCTGCACAGGATCAGGCTTGGGAAGATTGAAGACAACCACCCCCGACACATTTCCTTTTATCATCAACGCACTAGTTGTGGAAAAGGGTAGAAAAGCAAGCTTGCCATTTGTGTTGTCACAGGTAGCAGCCATGTCCAAAATACAGTCAGAGTAAACTTTAAGGAGCTGCACCTTATCCCTGGGCAGTACCGTCCTTGCACCTTGGCTTCCCTGAGGCACTGAGACTGCAGCTGGCTGTGATCTGAGCTCCATGATGCCATAGGTCATCATAGTTTCTTCTAGGGTGCTGTCCACCTTCCAACACTGGGGTTTCAGAGAGTGCTGCTGGAAGAAATCCATTTAGAGAGACTCTTTGTCCTCATACTTCAGTCGCACCAGATGCCATGTAGCTGAGGACAAAGCTGCAAGCACGGCACACAGCATGCAGAAGAAAGGGCAGTGGGGGGCAGCCACTCTGTTCCAGTACTTCTGGACAAGATGGGGGGAGCAAAACAAAAATCTCCCACTCAGCCTCTCTGTTCAGAGAGCAAGGCTTCCCACAGTGCTTCACAGCTAGTGGGCACCGCCAGATCCTGCAACTTGCTCCTTTTTGTGCGAGCCATTAAATGAAGGTTCTGGGCATAAACTGTGCTGAGAAATTATGCTGCAGTTTAAGAGAGTCTGAACAGAAGGCCTGCTTAGGAAGCAGTTTGAAATTATTGAGAGCAGCACTTCACATTTCCACAGCAGAAGCCTTTATAGGCTGGAAGTCTCAAACCTTGATCACTTCCAATTGAACCACTTATAAAAAATGTGCACTGCTGGAATATTTTAAATGACTGTGTGCAGTGTGTACTGACTGAACATTAGGGGCTTCAATTAAATAACAGTTCAGAACATAATGAACTGAAAAATTTCACACTCTCTAAAGTGAGATAAGTACGAAGCGAAGAAGAGAGAATTAAGAAATAGTGCTCTGAAAGTGGCACCAGCCCCTGCCTAGCGATTCAGGCAGAACACAACAGAACATTTTGTGAATTAGAGTGTTATGTTTGGTTTTGGTTGGTTTGTTGGTTTTTTTTGGGTTTTTTGTTTTTTTCTTTTCCCCAGACCCCTCAAGAAAGCACAGGAAATGGTCAGGTCCTTCTTTAAAAAAAAGTGTGACAGTACTTGTGCTGAAATTGGGGATACCACTATCCTGTGAGCTTGGCTTGGCCATGTCCGAAGTCAGTTACTTCTGGAGGCACAGTTAGTCAGCTGTTCCCTGCTGTGGACTGAGTGGATAATCTGGAGCTCAGGTCCAAAGTTATGGCTTGAGATTTAGCTAATACCGAGTCCTTCTGCAGTTCTTGCATTTACTAATGAAATAATCTTATCCTATGACCCACTTGAACCAGACAGATAGAGTACAACATCTGAAACTGTCTTCAGGTATGCAGAATGATGCCACAAAGACTGTCCGTTCTGTCCATTTTCTCTGACTATCAATGAAGGGAGAAAAAGGAAGCGCAGAGATGGAGATCCTGCACCACAGAACGAGGCACTTGCTCCAGAATACTGCAGCATGCTTTACAAAAGGAAAAACTGACACTCAGAGTGCTGATGTACTACATTTTGGAAACCACTCACTTCAAACTAGGGCTGTTCTCCCTTTGTTCCATGGCTGGCTTGTTAGCTTGGAGGTAAATCCCTTTACAGACTTCCATGATCTCTAGAGCACACTTATTTGGTTTGAAATGGAACAAAATGAGATCTCATTCCAGTAAGTACCGTATTTATCCTGTTACAAGAAAGGGCATGCGTGTCTTTAGAGATCTTGCAAATATGAAGGATGCTTTAAAAAACCAACAAAACCAAAAACCAGGAAAATTGACACACTTCAGATTTTTAGGTTTATTATGTTTAATGTTTCTATGTTTGAGGTTTTATCTGACTCATTATTATTCTGTCTGTATTATCTCATATCAGCCTTTCAGACATTTTGGTGGCACCTGCTCTGTGTATGTTCTCCTCTTTCATACTTGTAGCTGGTGAGTTCCTATAGCCACATGCCAGCTGACCAAAGCAGCTGTACTCTCCAGGAGCCTGTGAAGGCTGAAGATGATGGACAGCCATATCAACCTCCACCAAGATTGATATATCACTTACATGCTGCATTTGACTTGAAACTAGACCAAAAAATCCAAAAGCTGAAAAGCATGTGGATCTTATTTAGTGGCTGTTTCAAGTCATAGAGAGTTAACTCAGTTTGCCAGCAAGTGTTCATGAGGATATTAATAATCAGGTGGGAGTCAGGAGCCTGCATTTATTCCAGTTTACCTGACATAAACCCAGCATATGAAAAAACTGATCAGACTACAAAAACCATTTATAAGAATATGTGGTAAGCTTAATGATTTAGGAGTTCTATAAAATTGCAAGTATGCTCTGATCTTCAAAAAATGTTGTCAAATAAAATAAAATAGGAGGGAAACATATGCAAACTTCCTCAAGCTCCATATTGCCAAACTGATGAGTTTGTTATCAAAGACTCAGTCTGACTGGTCTTTTGAGGAATGTAGGAAATCCAGCCCAGACCACTGAACTTCCATTCTGTCATGCATAGGAAAAGCATCAAACGCAATGCAAAAACCTTGCTCCCTAGACAACCATGTAATTACCTGCTCATGGGCTTTCTACCTTCCCCCCTCAATCTAAATCTGCTTGTAATCTTAAGGCTGAGGGCTAATTGTCATCTTAATTTTGACTATTTCCTTTAACAGAAATTTGAAGCATTGAGACCAATGCTTACTATTTCAGACTGCTCCTGAGTGGTGGGTTTCTTGTTTTGTTTGCTACAGCATGAAGTGTCAGTGGGCAGCTATGTTTATTTAGTCGATTTGAAGTTCTTTGCCTTTCAGACTTCCTCTGGTCCTCCTGTGTAAAGGGGGATGAATGGGAGTACAGTTGGACCAAAAGGCAAATTTCCAGTTCAGATCCAAGGTTGTTCTTCACTTTGCAGCAAAATTCAATCTTTATCACTTGCCCCAGAGGACAAAAAGCTGTTAAGATACTGATCTCTTTGAGTCTTTGACTTCAACATTTCAAAGAAATGGGTTGAAGTCATAGAATCATACCAGCTTACACTCTTAAGAGGTAATTACATACACAAATCAGAGGTTTTAAACTCAAGTTGCTTTTGTGAACAACAAGGCATGGTTTTCTTCTGACTTTCATGACTGACCATGAACGGTGATCAAAGCTGTCTCCACATGGATTTTCTGTAAGCTAACAACATAAAAGCTTACGAAGCAGGTATGTCCCTAATGCAGGGCACTACCAGACTGGTAGGCAGTTAAATGCCACCCTGACACCCGATTCTGTCAGATCTCGGAAGCTCAGCAGGGTCAGGCCCAGTCAGTACTTGGATAGGAGACCTCCTGGGAATACCTGGGGCTGTAGGTTCTAGTCCTGAGGACTTTCACTGTCACCATCCAAGCTCGCTTGGCCCTGGCAGATGAACCTTAGGAGTCAAAGGTTGGGGCCAGTTCTGCACACGCTGTGCCTCACCTAAAAAATCCACTGCACAGGCTCGAAGGACACACCCACGTGGGCAGAGCCCTTCCCAAATCTTCGTTCACGAAGCTTAGCCATGATGATGATGATGACCAGACTGGTGATTTTAATGAGACTCAGCAATCTCTTAGTTTTCTATAATTTTGTCAAATTTGAAAATGACCAACAAATTCTTAACACTTGATACTTAAGTGAGATGCTTAAGCAACATGTAGGGAAATGCAAAGAAATCATGTCACTTCCTAGGTTTTACTTCTTTAACAAATCATCCTTGAAACATCAAAATAGGATGTTTTGACACATCAAATATTTGCAGTTTTCTACATGAAGAAGGTATGCTAAATCTCACCCTTTCCTGCAGATTTGTGCAGTTTATACTAACACATCCCTGACAGAACATTTTTGTCAAAAAATCAACCAGCTATACCTTTCCCTAAACACCTTTTGTTACTTCATATATCTGTATCATAACTATGTATTACCTTAAACACTCTCTCATATAGAAGTTCAACCTTGACTTTATTGCCTGTATTTGATTCTTTATACCTTCTTGGAAATGGGATGTTCCTCAGTGTTTTCTCAGTTAACACTTCATTTGCATTTGCCACCACTGACCAAACCCAGGGAAGATGCCAGATCAGAACAGGAACAATAACACCTGTGAATGCCAGTCTGTCCTTCGGGGAGGCTTAGCATTGCTGTTACAGCAATGCTTTCTTCCCTCAATCCACGGCTAGGGAGAAAAAACTCCCAATGCTCAGTAATCTATTCCTGAAGAGGAACTGCTTATTTTGGTAAACATTTGTTCTAAACATGTAGCAGGCACATCTCTTTTCCTCTTTCTAGAAACAATCTTGTAGTTTGTTCACAAAACTATTTCACATGAACCTGAAAACAAAACCATCTCTTGTGACCAGAACCACAGATTCAGGCTCTGCCACCCTATTGTAGCCCATTCTTCATGTCAGAAAACATAATAATGCTTCTTCATCTCAGAAAAGCACTGCAAAATTCAGCTTTGTGAGAGCTGCAAGGCATTTAGAAACCATTGGGAGAAAACGTGCCATGAAAGTGAATGTCTTCACTGCGGGATGCAAATATATGTTAAGCAATAAAATTCTAGTTCCTAAATAGGCTTGTCTTGCTTTGATATTCAAGGATATGAAAAAAAGACATACATACTTCTCATTTAATCCTGCCAAGATATAAAACTTGTCTATTTTTATACAGTTGTCCAATATGGATGACAAAAATAGCTTTCTTAATAAAGAGAAAGGAGAGGAAAAGACTAGCTAATTTCTTCTGATGCAAAGGCATGAAGCCCACCTCAAGACTGCACATCATTTTTAGGCTGAAGTTCTACATGTTCAACTCGTATCACTGCAGAAAAATGATGCTGCTTCTTGAAATTTAGCTTAAGATGTCTGAATTGTTCTGTCAGAGAATATTACTACTCCCAAAAGTAAAATCCAAAGAAAAGATTGATATACTTTGCTGAGAGTAAGCTTGATAACTGTCACTGTGCTGTGTATCTGCTCCTTGCAGCAGATGATATTTGATCACTCAAAATGATTACTTAGTTTTTACCTGAAAACGTTTTGGATCAAGTGGCTCTAAATCATCTGTCCCAAGTACTGCTACTAACTAGTGAGCATTGAGACACCATTAGCACAGGTTCTCCTCTCAAAGGGAGAAAGGGCAGAGAGTACCTCGAGCAAGTGTGTGCATGTGTAAAAACCTCTGGGGACAATGCAAGAGTTTTTAAAGCAACAGCCAGACCTCTCCTGTGCAAAATAAGCCACATCAGTGCCAAACTGTGTTGCATTTTAAACTCAAAAACTACGTTTTTTTCCCAGGGGGAAATAATTTCATCTAATCTTGAGTGATGATATTCAGATATAAATGTTGTGCAATTACATTGGTGCACATGTTAGTAGTGCTGGACAGTTCATACCCCTGTACTTGAAGTGAGCCTGTTAAGCAGCACAGGACTGGGAATTTGTGACAATTACACAGCCATTTTAAAGGTTTGGGTAGTAGTACTTGTACTACTTAATGAAAAACATTATACAGGAAACACTATTATTTTCATTCCACAGTTTCCTATTATTTGAAAGGTTTGTCTGTCATTCCTGCATTGAAGTGTTCAGAATCAACCTATACACTGCTGCAGTAAGACTACAGAAGGACTGTTTAGTCAATACCTAAAAACTTTAAAAATGTATGTAAAAAACAGGTTTCAAAAAATCACTCAGCACTGGCATAATACTAAAGCTGCAATGACTTTATTAACATAGCAAATGACTAGTTCTGATAGATCTGCAAACACTTCTTCAATGGATGATACAATTTAAAATTAATAAATATGCTTTTTGATAGATATTTTTCAGAGGTTTCAAAAAAGTCGACATACTTTTTAAGCAATAGCTTAAGAGACGTAACATGCCAATATATCCTTTAGGAATTGACACCACTACACCGAAAAGGGAATTTATTTTATCTAAGGTTGTGGGTCATTGAAATCTAGGTATTATGACAGAATGCAGAATAACCAGGCTTTGGTCAGCTGAGAACATCACCACCGTTTCCTTCCTTAATTTGTTTTTTTTATGCCTTTCAGCTGTGGTTAGATGCTGTGTTAGAGCTGTGGGGAAAATCACATGTGTATGTGAAAAAAATTAAGAGGACAAATTATGGATTTGCATAATTAGAAGCTAAGGTAGAGTAAGCTAACAGGGATGTAGGTGGGAATGATTTTAAACAGCTTACTGTGATGTATACTTTTCTATTTCATTTACCTGTAGTCTGTTTTACTCTATTCCTTTTATTTCAAATCCATAGCAGCTCTGGTCCTTTTGTTACTAACCATTCAATAGTATCTTGACAGCAGAACTACATCTTTGTTCTCATTTAATAACTATTTATCATTCTGTATCTGCCCATTTTCAAGAAGGAATAAAGTTAAGTGTTCCAGAAATTGGAAAAAATTGAAACTTGACCTTTATTAAGTGGGTTAATTGTCACAATCTCAGCATGTACGAAATTAATGACCAAAAAGTGGAACTTCAGAGTTTCAGAAGACTAGGTTAATGTCCAAAAAAGTCTAAACTCTGACCTTCTTGACATATGCCAAAAGAAACAGCCACCCTAATAAATTACTACCTGTGTGCAATTATAATAAACCATTCCTAGCATCCAATCACTTGAATTAATTGCTGCAAGGCAGTGGGACTTTCTTACAGATATTCAAGGCAATCTAAAAATTCCTTTGCAGTTGATAGAAGGCTATTTGTGCATGCCTGTTTCAGTACGAAGATTCAGTTTTAAGGCACATTATTCGTACCTTTGGACTGCAAATCTATACAACCACATTTATTGGTGCTGAAATTAGGAGCCTTGGCTGAGTTACTAACAGCACTGAAAGCAGTGAACCAGAATGAAATAAAGCAAAGGGAAGGGAATTTCCCTTAACTCATATCTTAAAGCAATTGCTGGATACAGGACACCTACCCAGTTTCCAAATTTCAGCCTTACAGAGGAGAAACAGACAACTTTTGTGAATACAACAACAAACCGCAGCATAGTTAAATCAAACAGCTTTCGCAAAAAGAAAGCTTAAATAAATAAATAAATACATCCATTTGCGTTAATGCAAATCAGCAGCACAATGCAAAAATCTACTGACTTCCAGAGCACCATATCAAACACCACTGAATTGGCTAAGAGGAAAACCCATACTTTTCTGATAGATAGCAAGTGCATCGGCAGAGGGGGTAGGTGGCCCCAGCCCGACATAAAGCAAGAGGCTACCTGCTCAGTAATATCTGTAAGTGAAACAAGGAACAAAGCTGGAATTAAGCTACCCTTGATCTTTGCCGTGTATGGGGTGCTATAGGGAAATTTGCTTTTTGCGTCTGTTGATTCTATTCAAAGGGCAAGTGACTTGTGTGTTCAGGGCTGTCAAGTTGGCCCATTTTTTAAAAACAGTAATATTAAATAAAATACAAGTGTTTGACTTCAATTGTATAATTCTTCTGGTGTTTGAATCTGTGCTTAAATAATGGTGATTCAGCTGGGAAATCATCACAACTCACACATGCAAGAGTCTATTCCCCATCCTCTTGCAGATTTTAAACACCTTTCTGAAGACATAAAGTCAAATCTCAAAGGGCTACAGATCTGTTTCACTCCAATTTGTGTTAAGGTGCTCAAAGGCATAAGATGTGGTGGCCAGCATCACCTATTTTTGGCATGTCTGAACCAGATTTAACTGGAAAATGATTGTCTGGTTTCTCCAAACTGAGAATATAGAAGAGTCACCTTCAAAAGCATCTTCTGTTTGATCAACTTTTATAATAAAATTGTCCTATATCCAAAAATATCATATGAATCAAGGTCCACAAGTCTAGATACATCATTTCAGGTGAGTGCCCTGGATACAACACTTATTTTCTATTGTCATACGGCTCTCTGTAGTTTTGTCCAATCCTTCCATGCTGGATTCAGAAAACCTTTCCTTACCCCTGGTGTTGAGCAGTTGTCCCACAGAGGCAGAGCAGTTAATGGACAACAGTGACCCCCCACCCAGACTCCCTCTGGTTGCCCCAGCACTGCACTGAAAGCAGCAGCCACTTATAGCTGCTCTTTGCTGCCAGTTTAACACATTACAACAGTCTGGAATTTGTATGTTTTCACCAGTTCCTAGGGAAAGTGAAGTCCTTGCCGAATTGTGAAATTAAAATCTCACAGTAATTACAGAACTAATTGAAGATACTTTTATTTTGAACACTTACTGAAATAATTCCTAAACTTCTTATTCTTTGGAAGAGCAACCCCTGCCTCCTAGACAAGCTAGCTGCTGTTCACTGGTCCAGCTCATATTTTCCACTCAAGGAAGGACATCTCCTTGCTTTCCTCCCCTATCTAACTTAATCTGCCATGACTAAAAATTACACCACGCCCAGAAACCAGGATCTTTTGTGGCTTTTTTTTTCTTAATTATGGATTGAGATTTCTTTTTTAACTAAAAAATCCTCCACATGGTTTCCAAACTTGTGGCATTTGTTAGGAAATAGATGTAGAAAATGAGAAACACTAAAAAAGCTCTTCTAACCATGAGTCACCAATTCAATGCCTTGTACTTTGCACAGCACGCAATGGATACAACAAGGAAGAAAACATGATAGAAACTATTAAATATAGATGGTAATTATGTGAAAATCATGTGGTCATATCTGACTTCAACAAGAATCAGTTAAAAGTCTTCTAGATAAAAAGGGATGGGTATTGCTTCATCAGATAAATTTGGTAGAGCAATGTTTTTTTTCTGAACCTCCTGTTTGGCACAGAGTACAAGAAATAGCTGGACTTTCAGTCCATAAAATCAGAAAAGAGCAGTGGATTTTCGGAGCACCTTTCTTGTGTCTGACAGAAACATTTTAAATGATGCTTCATAATTACTTAGCATGCCTTTCTATAAAATAAGGGTAATAGAAGGGACAGCAGCAGGTATTATGATTTCTAAAAATGAACTAGAGATGTTTGTGTAACCTAAATCTTCCAGAGTACCTCTGAATCATGCAAGTTTCATGACTCCATGATGATCATTCCTCTCTAAAGGTAAATTAGCTTCAAGAAGGCAGTTACTGTTGAGTTGCACAGATTTTCTGTATATACAGCCTTTTAATGATGTTCAAAGGGAAGAATACTTACTCTAGTCAAGAACATAAACCATCTCCCCTCCCCAGCCAGAAGGCTCTCATTTCTCTCTCATGACAGCACTTAAGCTAAGGTTGAATTTACACTTTGGAAATATTTTTCTGAGTTCAGATTGTTGCTCAATTTTGTATATTCTACTTTATCAACAGAGGGATATGGACATAATCTCACATACAGAGCCAAACTAGTTATAGGTTGTTAGGGAAACGATTTATCAGTAGGTAGGTTCATGTAAAATTCAAAAGGTTTTTTTTCCCCTGCTTTGCTTTCGGAGAACAGTCCGAGAAATCCAAGTGATGTCTTTCTTACAGGAATACTTTAGATAGCTAAACAGAAGCAAGATTTGGCATTTAGCCTGGGATTAGTGTGAACAGCCTCTTAACCAAACATTATGAAGAAAGTTAACTTTAAAATGCTTTGAAAGGTCTGTTTTCATGACAGATGGTAATAAGGGCTCATCAGTGCCAATTTTTTTTTGTTTCCACCTCAGTTTTCAAAAGCTTAAGTTTTAGGTTAGTGCTTCTGAGGAATCATTACGTGCATAGAGGAAAAATGCAAATTACAAAATTAGATTACTCACTATTTTTATTGTGTGCAACATATTTTTCTAAATAACACTAACGAATGAAAAGTAAGAATTTCACCATGCACTCAGTAGAACACTTTCCCTTTCTGTTTACTAGCATCTTTTTTCTTTTTCCCCCCAGCAATTTCTCCTTTAATCTTTATGTGTAAAGCTGGATATGTATTCCTCTCCCCACAGACCCCAAAAGATACAACAGACAGTAGCAGGTAGAGGTTTTGTTTGTATAATACATTCACTAGTGAAGACATGGTAGAACTATATTTTATTCAAGAAAACCCACACATTCTGTCCTGTGGTGACCACAGGCTTTGCTAAGCCATAGACATTAGCAAATACTGGAACAAAATACAGTGTATCAGATTGAATCAAAGCATTTAAATTCTGAATTACAGGAAAGGCTAGTTTCAGAATTGCATCATAGTATCTAGTACAATGTTGTGCAATGTAGGTGGCAGAAACAGAAATGGAATATTGGTCCTAATAAAAACCGAAATGTAATGACTTTTGTATGACATTTAAATTGTCAAGACAACAATTCATACCATTCTACCAAAGGCAGCATATAGTTACAAAAATACTGGTCCAGCATCTTGTTAGTGATGAAGCAATATCCAAGGTGCAATGGCAACGTGCCATTCGCAGTGAAGTATTTTTTAAAAAACTATTGTTTCTATTTTCCCCGCACTAATACTAGCTGAACACCAGAACTGCTATGACAACCTGAAAGAAATTCACTACTTAAATGTGTATTGCACCAAACAATGATGCAAAAGCACATTCTCCAAGTTGCAGTATAAAAGAAGCAAAATCTAATAAAACTACAAATATGCCGAAAGACATTTTACTGCAACTGATCTTGGATGAGCAGTTTGCAACCTCTATTGAGCTTTAAACAAGTGTCCAAGCTTTCCATTCTATCCATTATTGTGAACTTAAGGATACAAAGGTACAAGACATAGCTCTTAATATTGAGAACAGAATTAAATCACTTTATACTTCTCTAAATTCATCAACAAAATAAAAATATTCCACCCTTCTCTCCTCTCAATACTCAGGTAATTTCAAAATCAAGGCTTGGAATTACTCTTGTTCTGATATTGCACAGTGCTAGGATTGTATTGTTTCCATCTAGAAGGTAAAACATGTAATATGAGGGTGACCAAAACTGCTGGTGACAGTAGACCTGCTTAACCTGTGGAGGTATCCCAAGAAATGTGCATCAGATGAAGCCACAATCTAATGGCAAAGCTCACGGCACACTTGGCTGTGTCCAGACATGAGCCAAAAGTACATCAGCCTCCTTGCCATTTCCTTTGAGGAAGTATCAATTAATATCTTAGCTAAAAGACAGAGTTGACTAAGATCAGCTAACCATGTCACATTCAGTGTTACATCCAACACCACAGAAATGAAGGAGTAGCAGACAGGAATATTAATAATATTTTCCTTTTAATAATGGCTTAGTCAAAAGTGTAGCTTTGAAAATCTCTAGCTAGTTGTGAAAACCTGAAGAAGCTGGGAAGCAACCTCACTTTGATGAGTACAATTTAAAGCTGTGGCTTGGCCTATCTGCTTTCAAAATCTCCAGAAGCTCTGCCAACCTTGTAAATAAAAAGTACTGCCTGGAAATAAAAAGTAGTCAGCCTTTAAAAGTTGGTGAATGTTGTATTGTAGCAGCCTAACTCTGACTGAAGAAGAAAGATGAGATACTTTCATACAGTAAACAGAAGACAAAGTAAACTGAAATCTTCAGAGATCACTTTAAGTGTATACAATTTGGATTCTCATCAACATTTAAAACTACCAATCATAAGGTTGCCACCTTACCTTTTTCTGGACTGGCACACCTGATTTTAAACAGGTTTTCCTCCAGTCTCCCAAGTTTCTGATCCTCTCATCCAGTTTTCTGCTGTTCTGCTCTCCCACCTTCATGTTGAATACCGAGTCAATCCTGCCTTCTGCTTCTCTTGGCAGGAGGCAGCACAAGTTTTTAATTTCGGTAGTCAGAGTGACAGAACAACAAATGCACAGCAGATAGAAGAGCTTAATTCTTCCCCAGGAAGAAAATACATTTGGTTCAACAAAGGGCTGCAAAATCTTCCAAAGGCACCTCTTTCCCCAGTTTTTGCCTGAAAGCAAGATGGCAATCTTAATTGAAAAGGGATACTAAATCTTTTAAATAACTTAAAATTCATTTTATATAAAGCAGCAAAATCATTTTTCTCTGCAGAAAGAGAAATGTTAACAAAGAAACACACCAACATAAATGCACTGTTCATAAACTTCAGCTAGTTTAATTTCACAAGAAAGGAAAATTTTAGGACTATTCTTTAACCTCATCATTACTTTCTGAAGAAGATTCTTTGGCATCTTCAGTCCCTCTGATGCTTTTCTCTTTATTTAGATTTTCATTTTCTGATTTGGTCCCATTAAATAGAGAGTTTTCACCATTTACAAACCCATTCTCTGTGACTTCAGCATCAATGGCTTCATCAATCTTTAAGTCCCCTTGCTCTTGCACATCTTCTAGGTTTCTCAAGACTATAGGGAGTCTAGAGTCTGCCACAGTGTTCTCCAATAAGGCAATATTGCTCTCTTCATATTTAGGAAGCGGAGCTCCATCTGCCATTTGTTTGGTATAATACTCTCGGCTCGCAGCCGCACTCTTCACTGCTTTCTCCAAGATTTCTTTTTCACCTAAGCGCAATTTGATAGCCATTATCGCATGTGGAGTAAGGTCATGAGTCTCCAAGAAGGACTTATCACCCTGTTAGAAAAGAAAAAGCAAGTTTATTAGTAACAACCAATGCAACAGAACAATCCCTCAACCTTTTCTCTCTTTCTGTTAACAATGACATTAGGTTCTTCAGGCTAAGCCAAATGGACATGAGGGGCTCTGCAAGAAGTCCCAGTGAAATTTGTCATGCATTCATAAAGAAGCCCAAAATTTCTCCACATAATCACTCTGCATAACAAGCAAAATCAGGTAACTTCACAAATATATGCGACATGTAGGTTCACTTATACACTTGCAATAACAGTGTATTTCTTTGCAGTCTGGAGAATGCAACTCCAGGCAACAAGTTGAAACTGATTCCCCATCTTACTTGCAGAGAAAAAAAGCAGGTAACCTCTATCTGGAGAATTAAATTAAAAATACATTAACAAAATTACATTAACAAAATTTTCTTTATTGCAATCTTATCTTATTTTGCAATAGATAATGCAAAGCTGTTTCTACACTTTAAAAAGTACAGAATGAATTATGCAGTAACATTCAGACTGAAGTTTGCAAAGACAAGATGGAGGACAAAATATCTTTTCCCATAATCACAACACAAAGAACAATCCAGTCACTTAAATTACACATAGTGGTAATTTTACCTCCACTGTTGTTTTATAGGTTTTCAAAAGAAGGGATGCTCTGGCTTCTAGGAAGGTCCAAAGTTTAACTTCATTGTCCCAGCTAACAGGAAACTCAGAGTTCCCCAGAGTAAAGATTTTGTCAATGGCATGCTCACCTATCAAATGTTCCTTCAGCTCTTCTGCAATAAGTATAAAACCAATCTGTTAAAAAACAATCTCGTAATTCACTTTGTCAGTTGACAAACTGCAGAAAGATTTATTTTCAATTGCATAGCTTTGAATAGCTGACAAAAAATAACCCTCTCCTCAAACAAGAATTATCAGATATGCTGGCTGTTTGTAGGGTTTGTCTCAAAGAGACAACTGGAAGTCTGAGGTCAGCAGAGAATGGGCATTCTGCTCCACTTGGAAATAAAGATACTTTATATATCACAGCCTCCCATACACAGTATAAGTCTGTGACAGGGAGATGGAATGTTTTGTAAAATATTTGATAAACAAAAGGGAGTAAATGCTTAAAGAGTTCGGAGAACTTTTTGATAATAAAAGGAAAAGGCCAGATAAAGTGCAAACAGCAATTGAATTATTTTTCCTTTTGTTTTGATAATCTTTTCCTTTAGCAGATAATTCCAACAGGTGGTCAGAAAAGACATCTATCAAACCTCACACAGAGCATAAAACGTTTAATCAGCTCCTTGACATTAGGCAAATTCCATTAATCTTTTAATTAATAAATTTCACTCCTGCAAAGTAGTTAGCACAAACAGCACTAAGAGCTTGCATGTAATTTCTCAATAAACAGTTTTCTTATACAGTATTTAATACATATGAATAAACTTAGCACAATCGTATACCACAGAAATGCAATTAAAATGTTCACTAGCTGTATTTTCCTCTCCAAGTCAAAATTCACTCCCTCCTCAGCATCCTAAAATTTTCTTCACTTGAATTTACTTCCCAGAAGTGTCAGGCGATTGGAATAGAGGACTGTTGTAGGTCCCTTCCAACTGAACTATTCCAGTATATTCTAATTTCTTAAAAAGTTCTAAAAGATGAATGACAGGATGAAGTGAAGGCATGACACTAAATAAGGTACACTGGTTTTATTAAAGAAAGCAAATACAGCACATGCCAAAACTCAACAACTTCAGTGGTCCTACTGGTACTAAAATCCCCATCATCTTCATGATTTCCCCAACTGCAAGAGAATTCTCTCACTGTCATGACAAATTGTCACATCTATAACCTTCAAAACCACATCTGACCAGCAAGCAGCTCTTATGAAAATTACACACAAATGAGGTGAATACTTATTAATTGTACACATATTTTACCCCACCAAAAAAGTGACAAAAGAAATACTACGAAGACAGTTTGCAACTACAGAAATTGGTTTTAGATTAAGAATCACCAAAATATTGAAAATACTCAACTTTGAAATTTCTCTTTCATATTTCTCCTACAGTACAGGATATTTCAATTCCACACTTAAATGATTCCAGCAGTGATGGCTAATATGCTATGATTTTAGCCATGTAAACCCCTAGGCCTTCCATGATCTTGTTAAGCAAACTATTTTGAAACCTATCAACTAGAGATCAAGCTCCAAAGCTCACTCATTCACAACAGTCAGAGAGATTAAAAGAAATAAAAGATTGTATCATCTCATGCTTTAGGAGTCACTTAAATATTCCCTCAGACAGTATGGCCCAAACTTGGGTTTCTCACTAGCTTATAGATTCCTTTTTAATTTAAACTCCTCAACTTTTCCAGTCTTCTAGCTTAATGTTTTATATAAATGTCTATCACATTTCTGCATTAACAAAAAAAAACACAACCAAAAAACCACCACAACAAGACAAATATAAATTAGGTTATCTTCATTAAACATCCTACCTTCACTCATACAAAACACTCGAAGGAAAGCCAAAAGCTGGGCAGAGATTGCAGGCTCAGTGGAGTGCAAGGCAAAAACGCTAGAACTAATTAAGAAACAAACAAACAACAACAGTAAATGCAAGTTCAATTGTCATATCTTTGAACTTATTTCAACATAAAAGACCTTAAAGTATACAACAAAATGCACTGTTACAAAAGTAACTTTTAGAAAATTAGGTAGTATTAGTTCAAACTGAAAGGCTTCTCTAACCTGGAAAATTAACAAGAAAAGTTTCTGAAAAGAATAATTATCTCTACAATTTTACACTTAACATTATTTTATACAGCTTTCATAATAAATTCATGAAAATGCAATGTTTCAAGTCTACTGCTCCTAATAGCACCCTCTGGACTGAAAAAAACCTAAAGGAAAATGCTGTGATTCACATACTGAGCATTGTAGTATGTCTGCAAGGGATAGAAAAGAAAGAAAAACCACAGATTGCTTCAAATTAATCCTTCCTCTGTTTTTGTTAAAATGGTTATTAAAGCAAAGGCTTTTTTTCTTATATATAGTTCAAATTAGATGATAATATAGCTCAGAGAACTTCAGTAAATATTATTACAATAACTTTAATTTGCTGTACAAACAGGAGAAATATTACACCTAAGATAATTATCATGAACAGTTTTCCACATGCTCTACTGGTCACTATATAGTTTGGAAATGTTTTTAAAAAACCCATGGCATTGTGTTTTACTTACGTTGGGATACCAGCACGAGCTAAGACCTCTGCCTTCATAGCATACAGCCTGTCACTTTTACTCACTCCAAGCTTTATTTTCACTCTGTCATGTGAATTATTATCAAAGAAAAAACCACTGTGGATCACAAATTCAGCGTTTGACCGAGTGCCATAAAAAATGTAAATCTAGAAGGATGAAAAGAGAAGTGAAGGGACAGGAAAAAAGCTTAAGATCAGCTCACAAAACTCACATAATTTGAAAGTTATTTCCCAAAAGAGTTACTATTCTGAGTACAAGGTATATTTGGTTATATAAAGAAAAGTGGTTTGTTTTCTGGTGTTGACTCAAGTGCTGTATATAGTGTGGCAATTATACTTCAGAGGTAGATGTAAACATATCCATGTAACAGAGACTTTGAAAGCAGAGAATTCTTATTCTATGCTTTAAAATAAAAATGTTTTGTTTTAACATACTGTCATAGAGTATCAGTATCTGGAAATAAGCTTTCAAAGGTCCTGTTCCTTTTAAAGGCAAAAAAAAATAAAAGACAAGGAGGGCCAATTAAAAGAAATGGTGTTTCTGGAGTAATTTTCCCCAACCACATGTCCACCCAAAGGAGTAACTTATACTGCTGACAGATCAACTTAGCTTTCATTTTAATGTTACTTAACGTATGGATATACCACACTGTATCATACAGAGATATCTGAGCTGTGTTCACCCAGTACTTATTTTTGTGTTTTATTCTGAACTCTGCTATCTAAAGCATATAGGTTACATTATTTCACGCTAAAAGAGAAGTTCCTAAATATAACCTGCAGAATGTGTTTAACTCCACGCTAGGTTGTGTGAAGTGCATGGGACTGGAGTTCAGAGCAGCAATTGTCTTCTCCCACATCAAGAGGATATTTTCCTATTTGTGTTTGGTAACAGAATTGTCAATTAGAAAAAAAGGTTTCAACAGTTACAGAACTCCCTTCTAAACCTCAGGGTACAGCAATAGTCTGGATGCCTGCAAGCCTCCATTCCTCCCTAGGTGACAGAGGAAGGCACAGTGCTCTACAAAGGGCTCAATAACAGCAATGATGCCACTTACTTTCTTTGTTTTCAATTTATATTGGAACTATGTATCCTAAGCACTAAATGCTTAAGTATGATATTAAATTATAACAAACATTATACTGTAACACATTCATATGATGAACATGCAACTTGCCCTTGTATATTAAGGACGTGATTAACGAAAGGATTGCTAACCCTCCAAGTATTGAAATGACTGTGATACATCTCTAAAAAGTCACATATCACGTGTAGATTACACAGTATGATCTTACACTCCAAAATAATTTTACAGCAAATACAATTAAACAGAAAGTTGTTTTCTTTCAGGCTGATGTTTGATAGATTTTGTGGACTTCTGCTACCTCTCATTTTTTAGTAGTAAAAGCATGCATCACACACTCTTCCTGCTGAAACTGTAAGAAATAACATCTACATAGTATATTAAAGAATTGAAGCATTATATAATTAACAGTGTTTTAAAGATGTCACTAACAGTTAAAGTTTGCACAGAAATAAAAAAACCCCTGATAAATAGCAGACAAAGTGAAGCTACGAAAATATAACTGAAGTAGAGGAATCCTCTATAATTGAAATGGAGAGAGCAGCCAGAACAGCTATATGACACATCCACTGCCAGCTGTGGAAAATTATAAATTGGATCACTTCTAGAAAAACTGTGGACCCCTTTTAACTCATCACACCACTATAGAAAAAACCAGCAACTATTTGACTACCATAACAAATTCTGAGAGCAAAAATAAACAATCACTGTAAACCCCAGCATAACAATGAGGATAAATATACCTCTGAAAAGACATATTTAAAAAAAATTCCAGACACTTTCTTGTTTAAAAGAGGTAGCAAAACATAAGAAAAATGAAAAACAAAATACTATAAATTGTAAGAATGGCAAAATAATACAGTAAAGGCAATAACTCAGGGAGTGAGTAACCAAACATTTCAGGATGTTTCACAGACAAAGCCTTTGTCAGGCCATGCTGACTGCAGTTGCACAAGCAGTAGGAAAAAAAGGAGTGCTACTACACTTGAGGGTTTAGGCTGGCTGCTGACACAGCACAGATTTCCCTACAATCCTGGAACCACTGTCTTCAATGCATCACTAGTTTGAACACTTGTTTTTGTTTCTTAGCAGTTCTAGATAGTAGAGTCTGAACTGTTAAATGCATCTTTACAAGACTTTCTCTTGTGTTTCAGGTGAAGAGGTAAATTCATGCATGCCTTTGTGAGAGGGAGGGTGTATATTTTTAGGTCCTTTCTCATTTTCACTAAGCATGGCAATGACAATTACATGGGTAAAATGACTGGCAACTGTACTGCATTTCACCTCCTAAATGAATGAAGACTAACAAGAAACAAGCCAACAATATTGCTAAGAAAGACTCTACAATCCACTACTGGAGATAAAGCGTCACTCCAAATCTAAAAAATATTTATCTTTGGTCCTTTGCATATGGCCTTTTATTAAGCTCCTCCAAGATATCAAGCCCAGTGCCTATGTATGTGCACTTACAAGTAATTAAAACATTACAGCTAGGTTCTCTCAACCAAATATGAGGAACCAATCTTTCCCAGAGGTGAGGTCTACAAAATGATAGAAAATATTTTATTCTGAAAAATGTGCCCTTATTTATTTTGGTAGTATTTTCAAACAAAATTAGCTCAGCATAATAAAATTCAAATGTAGCAGGGTTTAACCCACAGCACTCTGTTATTAAAATTTTGTAGGGAGTTGCCAAGCATCAACAGAACTTAATGAAAGAACAATTATGTAGATAACTGTTCACACTACCTGTTCGCCAGCCTTGAAATCCTGAAGTGCGACACATTCACACCGGTCATCTTCTAAGTTGTAGCCTGTAGTGATCTATCCAAGGAAAGAATGACAAACGCACCTTTAGCATTTTGTATTTCTCTCTCCCACCACTTACAAAATTTCCTATTGAAAACAGATATTAACAATAGGAATTGCATACATTTCTTTCTTCACACAATAGAATATATGCTTTACAATTCCTGAGCAATTTCTTTTTAAAAGAATCCTTGCATTAAAGAAATTCAATGGAGGAAATAACCTACCTGAAGTGAACAGAAGGCTCTCAAGAAAGTACCCTCCATAGGCCACTGACAAAGTGCCAGGGTAAAGCCAGCAGCTTGTTACAAAGTTCTGGAGCTTTCAGTCACTCCCATGAGGCCCTAGGGAGCAAGGCACTGACAGCTCTATATGCTGTGCTTTATCCTTCAACTGCCAACACATTTTTGATCTCTCAATGAAAAAGGATTAGATAACTGAGGATCTTTAGGGGCTACAATCTTCTGAGAATTATAATTTACTTGAAAATAATCCCTTTATCTAAAAGTTAAGTAAATACTCTTAAAATGCTAAAAGGATTTTTGTGATGGTAGCGGGCAATGGAAGAGGATAAAGTCACTTAGTAAACCTGTAGTTTTCCAAAAACAATTACTAAACTGTAAAGGGGTCACACTAACAAGTAAAGCTATCCTAAAAATGTAATACTTTTATAAAGCAACAAGCAGCATGTTCTTGAATACTATTACCAAAGATACAGCCACAAGCTGCTGAAAAATCAGCAAGCAACTTTTATGATAGGTAGTCTGAATTCAGTTCTGACAGAGCTAACTTATGGGAAAACATGCTGTGGGCCTGGGGAAAAACCTAGAAGAAGTCAAAGATTCTCTCTCAGCCTCTGAAAATGAAAACATACTTTCTTTGTAAGTTGACTGATGTTGATTTGTGGTGTACCCTAACTCCAATCTTGGATGTAGCTTGCCCAAAGACAGAACTCCGCAGACTGTTTTGAAAGCATGGTTGATTAACAGTTTTGCACTGCTTGTATCATCAGCCAAAATAGTGCTTTCAATGGAAGCATGGGGAGCTTTCCACTCATGGAGCAAAATCCAAATGGCAGCCCCAAGCACAGGCAGCCTGGCCCTGCAGAACGCTCTGCATGTGAATGCCACCACTGCGGGTCCATTAATGGGTTTGTGGCATGTTGAGATCAGAAGAGAACATAAGAGTCATGCAATACAGCCTACTGAGCAACACAAGCTGTAGTACCCGAACACAGGAGTTCCTGTACATTCACTAACCTGGACTGCACAATTTCAACTAAGATCTCCAGTTTAGAAAGTTATCTAACCCTCAATTGCAGGTTACAAGTCTTAGAGGATTTACCTTTGCTATGACAAATGTACCTTCCAAGTTCAGATACTGTCATCTTCTGAAAAACTGTACCTTTCATTCAAAACAAGGAACTCTTGACCTGTCCTGAAATTTTCTTAGTGTGTAAATTCAGTGAAATAGTTCTGAATGTGAAAAATCCATTCCAATCCCTTGAAATGCTGGTGGAACAGGAGGGTCTCAGAAACTGGGGAAATTCCAGTATTTTAAGAGGAGGATTCTGTCAGTTTAAGAATGCCTCACTAGAGTACTGATCCTTTTATTTTTTAATTATTTCTAAAAAATTTTTATTCCTTTTCTTTAAAAAAAATACACACAAAACTCAGCAGCACTTCTGAAAGATTTTTCTATAAAGCATAATGGAGTGCTAGACTCTTATTTCCTCTTTCTTTTAATAGCAGTCACGTAAGAGAATTAACAGGGTGTTTACTTCTCTTCCCACATGATAGCTGACAAATTGCATCCCTTCAGTTTATTTCTGAAGCAGACTGATACATGAATTTCAAGTTGTGTATGAAGCATGCAATAGTCTGCTTGGTCAGTGATTAAGGATGGACCCAGCCCAACAGGCAGAATGTAGCTTATTCAAAGCTCTGTCAGAACTGGTAATCAACCTCTGACTGTCAAAATACAATCCCACTGAAGAATAACAATGAGAAATGCAGGAAGACAACCATTTTGAAATAGTTCTTGGAGGCAGGTTGATCTAATTAATAGTGTCAGAAGCAAGAAAAAGCTGGATGGACCTAGCTCTAGTTAAAATCCATAGAGCAGTTTATCATCTAGCTCATGGAAAGAGGCCCTATGGAATAAAGTAAGAACAGGGATATATAGTAGCTGATTGACTCAAAAAGTATTTCAGCTTTACATTTGGAATAAACTAGACATCTTTTCCTATTTTCCTGTGATGAATAACGATTCTCTTCATGTGTTTTAAAGCGATGTGCTACAATTAGAGCAGAGTCCACCCTCATCTCACTCTACAATAATCTAAACTACAACACAGACAGCTTACAGTTATATTAGCAGTTCCCCTCCTCCCATTTCTAATAGTACAAGGCAACTAGCACACAACAAAAATTGCTCAGTAGGTTTTCTTAAGCCATTAGCAATATTACAGTTTTCTATCTTCCTAAGTGTATATCCACTTAAACTATTTTCTGTAGAAATATGAAATAAATGACTGAAGTTTTTACATACATACAAAACATTTAAGTTCAGCACAACCCCCTCTGCCCTCTAGGATATACTTCAGCATAAAAAATGCTTCCAATCCTGGTCTACTACTGCATTAGCAGGTTTGGCTTCAGAGGCTGGCTCTATATCAAACCCATTGTTAAAGAGCATAATAAAAATAAAAATTACTTTATCAATTTAAATAGAAGTTTGAATGAGTAAAAGACAACATTTGTAGCTGCTCTTTTAATATACACTACTTAATTTCTTCCCTCCCAGAACCTTAATTCTCATCCTCTTTCCTCTAATCCCAACTTTGAAGGCATTCATTACAAGTTGTCTAATGAATACAGACAAGTCTCTGCAAAAGCCTCTGGGAGAGATGCCCAGCAGGAAAAGGGTACAGGAAGTACTGATGCTTGCAGCTATGACTTATATTACAAAAATACACATTTCTGAAGTTTAAGCAATTTTCGTTATACTGGACACTCTCATATGAATGTTATTTCTAAATCAAAGCTGTGAGATTGCATAACTAATAGGCAAAAGCAAGAATCACTGTTAAAGAACAACATGTAATCACCTTGCAATAAGGAAAAATAAATAAACAATATACCCCAAACACTTGCAACTTTGTAGCCTAGCCTACCATGCTTTAATTGGTACAGTCATAGTAACACTAAATTAGCTAAATGTCAAGTGAAAAACAACTTGCTTTACAATTTGTTCATTTAAAACAGACTTACACCAACAACACGAACACATGTTGCTGTTTGAACACTCAGGTCAACTCTCCCACAAAAGAACGAGATGACTTGAATAGTATGGTCATATTCAGTGCTTACAATAAATAATACTATCTACTGGAAACACAATTAGAGGGTATGAATTTTGAAGTGTACATGGGCATGACTAAATAACATTGATAAGCCACCCTCTTCTGGGTTTCCATTTCCTCCCTTCAGCATTAACTGGCCTGTTATTGAAATCAGGAACTCATTCTCTGAACTAGAGCACGTAAGCCAAAATGTCAGCAGGTCTGACTTTTCATATATATATGTCACCTTTTAAATGTTTAATATGCCCTAAAGTAGTGGTTTTGCATTTTGTTTCTTTGATGCAGTAACAGATGTACCGTTTCTGTTGAACTAGGCTTTGTTCTTGTTGTTGCTNTTCCCTAGTGGTAGCTACAAGAGGCAACCTCCATCAATGTCTGCTTTCTGTTCTCAGAACAAATCTGTCCAGTACTGTGAATCTTTTTGAGCCCATCAAAAATAAAGGTCCATGTCAGGAGGCTATTCAGACTTGTCTGAAAAAAAGGTATCATGTAGACAAAAACTTTAAAAAGTACACTTATATGCATATAAGACATAACTTTACACAAGTATCCAGTCACTTGTAAAGTTTTCTCTACATGAGGAAAGCTCTCCCTGAAAATCTGTCTTAAGACATTTGAGAAAATGTCAAATCTCTCCTTCAGATAATAGGTTTTTAGGGTTACTTCGGAAGATAAGTATCTGTTAAGAGGCATAATGCAAAGTGTTACTAAACTGTTCTATAGTAGTAGAAAGGCTTAATATTTAAGCCCTAAAGTCTTTCAGCAACTCTGTGGAACCCCTTACCAGTCCATTGGTATGATTACACATATCCCATAAAGGTATCAGAGCAAGTGTAACTCTGGAACCATCTTCTGTTGGAATCTGGTTCTGCCGTGTCATAACAGAGGAAACTGCCCATCTGCAAAAGTTAAAAACAGTAGATGGTCAATGTTCAAAAGATTAAAATAAGATTGGCCACAGTGCCACTTGAAGCAAGAATTTAGACTGTTTCCAAACTTAGTTTATATATAGGCACTATAGAAGGTGATACCTCTTGCAGAAGAAGCAGCAGCTCCCAGGTTTCCAAGACACGTACATAGACCAATTTCCCTCTTCTGTGCTCTTTGTAAGACAACCTTCATATTTTCCACTGGTTCCATTCCTCAACCAGGACCCACTCCTACATCATCTTTGGCTTTCCCAGCTCTTTCCTGCCCTCATATCTCCAACTACACATCCCAAACCTGGGGCCAGCTACTCCTGCAGGTTTCAGAGCAGTTCACTGCTCAGCAGCAGGAGCTCTCATCTATGTGCAGTCACTCATGAGAGCCAGGGTATGTTCTTCCTCTCACTCTCTAAAAAGCTTATGAACTGCATGAACCAGAAACCAGTTTCACCATGTAGCATACGATGTTTCACTTTAGTTTGCAAGCTTTTGGCTTAGGCCAGTATTGCTAAATTTTCTGCTTAATGGGGAAGAAGTCCACAATATTCCAAACACATAGCCAGGTAAAAATTTGCATGAAGAGAGCATAACACAGTTTAGCACATGGACTTAATTCAAAACCCTTCTAAGTCAGGTTATGTAAATGAAACATCAGCTACTTATTTAAATATAAAAATCTTTAGAAAAGCTTAACATTTCAGCATTTTCTAAAATTAACTTTTTTATTTTATATTTGATAAAAATTAATATTAAACACCAAATAATCTTAGCTTCACCATGTTCTGGCCTTAATGCATACATGTGTTGTGGGTTTTTTTGAGGTAAAAAAAAAAGAATGCCACAAGGAGAAGGTCAAAATAAATTTAATTCCCACAGACTTTCCTACTAACATGTATTTAATATACAGAATTAGACTTCCAGAAGGATTTCTTCAAAAGGACTACAGATTGTTTAGAAAGACAGTGTCAAGGTGAAAACTACCTAATTTCTAAAAAGAAAGTTAAAATTGTGGGTAATTTTGATATACAAACATTGTTTGAAACATAATAACAAGAAACTATCGCTAATTATTGCAATTGATCTGTAAAATTTTAGACCGCTTCACATATAAGCTGGCGTGCTCCTTGGTGACCCTGTTAAGTGAAGGAGGTGTGCTTTGGAAAGACTTACCCAGAAGTACAACTAGGCTAAAAAATCCCTCATGAATGCCTTTTATTCATGCTATTTTAATAATTTAACAGAATTAAAGCTCTCATTATCTTAATTATTATTTTTTTAATCTTAAATTTGTCACCCCTTATAGCACCTTGAAGTGACACTCATGCCTCATGTGGACAAATTCTGTTCTCCAGCTCTCCTGTTCAGCAGCAGCAGCTCTAGATATAGGCACATGCTAGTAAAGCCTTTTATATATTAAAAAAAACTAGAAAAAATTCCCTAACCGCCAAAACTCCTGCAACATCAACCGAATTATTTTCTTAAGAAACAAGGAATTACCTTAGTCAACTCAGACTATGTCTGCCTGTTGGCTAAATTAACTGCTCATAATGACTATTCCTTTGTAACAATTAAAATCCGTATATTTATTTTACTTTCTTCTTCATTAAGAAGGTGTATTAGTATCAAATCCTACAATTAGCAGTTCAGTAACAATAAAGCTTTCCCACCAATGAAGAATTTCCAGGGGCCCACAGTTCACTATATTAAAAAAAAAAAGGAAGAAAGAAAGAAAAAAGGAATTAAAAGACAGACCAACCTGTAGTCGTCATAAGTGAAAGAATCCTTTAAGGGTAGTTTGCTGGCATTAGGATGGGTCTGTAAAATGTAAGTTGCATAAAAAGGTGAAAAGAGGAAGAAAAGAGAAATCAGAAATCAGTCAGCAGAATTTCATTATTTAGCTGCCTAACAGATCCTAACAAGAGCCAAATGAAGCAGGAGGCGTCCAGCCGCGCTACAGAGGGATCATCATGCTATTATGCTCTCATACATCACTGTCAACTTAATTTGTTGTGCCCAGCAGCCGCCATAAATCTGTTTCTTCATATTTCAAGACTGGAACCCACAGACATTGTACAAAAATAAAAAAAATTTAAGGTGGACCGAGTATGTGAAGGTAAAACAAAATCCAGCCCTTGATGCACAGTGGGGGAAAGAAATCAGACAACGAGCATACATTAGCTTTCACCAACTTCCACATTTTCCTCTCCTCTGGGATATCAGCAAGGTATTTCACAAATGCAAGAAATATTACACAAGATTTTCAGTTCCTCCTTGATACCTATAACGGTGTTATTCAGTAAAAGTTGCACTACACCTCTGAAACAAAAACAGATTAAAATACTTTAATAGCTCTGCTAACAAACACAGATTAGACAGCATCTACATTAAGCCATCTACACACACTCCTATCTAAAAGTGGAGCCCTGTCATCTGAGAATGCATACTGTAATTGTCATTAACAAGCAAATATTTAATTTCTAGAGGCTTTAAGAAGCTGTGATACCTGTTACTTTCCTAACTAATTAACTTATTAAGTCTCAAAAATACAGGTGAGCTTTAAGTCCACATCCACAAATTTTCTTTGGAACTTTGTTCCAAATTCACGAACGGAAAGCCATAATGCCATAAATTTTAATCTTCAGGTTCAATTAGGTCTCGGAGATGAATTGAAGTAAATGATCAAATGCTTATTTCAGAAGATATAAATGATTTTTTGCGTAGCTCTATCTTTGCGACGCTCTTAATGCACGAAGCTCCGTGTAGTAGCAGTTTTTTACTCTTGATGCATTAGCATCACAAGTGTGTGGTAATTTATCATTTCTCACTGTAATGTACTTGCTGGCACTGTGTGCAGGACAGTAGGGGATGAGGTAAAAGTGGCTCAAACCGTAAATCAATTAGAAAACAAAAGCTTGTGCTCAGTGCGCAATTTTAGGCAAATTATATATTACAAAAGACTGCCAATTGGGTGTGAGGTCCCAGGTGGCTGCTCTCCCTCAGCCCCTCCGGTTAACCCTTCGGACGGGCTTTCTCCAGAACATGACTGAAGTTAACAATTCCAGTGGCTCCTGTCTCTCCCCTCACTTTTTTATTTATACAGCACTCTACGTTTCCGTTTGATTTTCACTCACTTCAATGACAGGGTCATTGCATAACAAATCCTTTCAAGCTTAATTGCACAGATTTATTTCTTCTCACAGAAACGTTCAGCACAAACCCAGGACTGAGACCCAAACGAAGACATTTCTGGAGGCACATTCAGTGCAGCCGGACAGCCCAAACCCGAGTCCAGAAATGAACGTGGAAACTCAGCTGGAAATAATTCTTACAAATAAATGCCGCCCTATACTATTCATTTATGACCATTGAATTTCAAATTTTATTGTTAGTGTTAATAATCTGTTTTACAGCAGCTTGATAAATTAAGCAGGGAAAGAACACCAAGAATGCGAGGATCAGCCTCTGAGCTCCCCTTTAGAGCACGACCTCGCTCCCACGCTGTCCGTGGTGATCGGAGTCAGGAGTCGGGGGCTCATTCTGCAGCTCAGCTTTTCAGAGGACATTTCAACACTTGATCCCCGGATGCCTCCCGGTCTCGCTCCCTGCAGCCCGTGCCCCATATCCCGGTGTCCCGCTCCCGCTCCCTGCAGCCCGTGCCCCACCCGGTGTCCTAGCCTCACTCCCTGCAGGCTGTGCCCCATCCCGGTGTCCCGCTCCCGCTCCCTGCAGCCCCTGCCCCATATCCCGGTGTCCCAGCCCCGCTCCCTGCAGCCCGTGCCCCATATCCCGGTGTCCCAGCCCCGCTCCCTGCAGCCCGTGCCCCATATCCCGGTGAGCTGTGCCCCATCCCCGGTGTCCCGGCCCCGCTCCCTGCAGCCCGTGCCCCATCCCGGTGTGCCGTGCCCCATCCCGGTCCCGCGGACAGCGGCGGCCGCGCGGGCCGGCACTGCCCCCTGCCGGCTGTGTCCGCGCAGCGCACGGCACCGCCTCTGCCGCTCCGACCGCGGGGCGAGGACACAACTCCAGCCGCCTCCAGCAACCCCAAACTCTCGTCCTAGACACGTTCCCTCAGTGTAAGCGCGCATCCTCCCGCCCGAGCGGGTCCGACCAGTTCATCACGGGAGAAAGAACTCGGGAACGCAAAGACCCCGGGAACGCAAATACCCGCGCCTGCCCTCTCTGCCCTGTTCCGCTCACCTCCCGCCCCACAAACACAGCAGGTTTTAGCAGATCTTGCCTTTTTCCAAGGGCAATAATCACTGTGGTCAGAGCGCACTAGAAGTAAGGAGGCATCGCAGAGCCTCCAAGGGGCTCAACAGCCTAAAAGCAACTGCTACAGACCTTTCCTGTACCCAGCGCTCCACTCCGGGAGCACCAGCCAACAAACGGAGCGAACAACCACAGGATGGAAGACATACACAAGTTGAGAAACGTGTATTAGATCAGTGGATAGCAGTGGGGTCAATTGTTCATTTGACACGGGCAGTCCCTCTGTAACATCCAACTGGAAAACCCAACCCACCGGGCAAAGATCCTGGATGCCACCAAATGCTCTGTAACACTCCCCCTATTTGTACAGCTGTGGAACAGGTATTGACCCTATGTGGACACCATCCAGATGTAATTCACATAAAATCAACAGTAAATTACAATAAAGGACAATATATACAGTCTTAAAAGACACAAGGCAGAATAAAATCTCAGTGTATGTAATTACCATATTTATAACATTCTGTGGTTCAATATTCTGGTACCATCTTAAAGTTAAGACATGTCAGCATATTTGGTCATGTTACACAGTAAAATAAACCAAGTTAGAAAGGTAACTTAAAAAACTTACAGATTACCAGAATCTGAAGACACACAAAAAAGAACAATATTCTGATTAAAAATTTGATTTAGTATGCAGCTTCCCTTTATAGTCCCTTGGTAAAAATGAAATCTCCCTAACAAACACTTAATAAAACCTGTCAATATATCTAGAAAGAAAAATGACACAAATGCATTAAGTATTAAATACCCTTGAAAAAAGTCACATATTCCATGAATTTTTGATGTACTATCTTGACATTAATGTAAAACCTTGATATTTATAATTGACAGATATTTAATAAAGTATAGAAGATGACTGCTGCATAGCATGCAAATTGCTCAGACTGATCAAAAAGGATACAGACATATTTGAACTAAACAAACACTTAATACGTAAAAAAAATCAGATCTAGTTTTTACAGGTTCATACAGCTAGGTCTCTACAGATTAGCTATCAAATGTGACATTATCCACTGTATGAACCCTAATTTTAACTTACCAAGTCTGTATGAAGTAGTTTCAGAAAGTTGGGAGGGGAAGCTTTAAATAAAAAATGGGAACATGAAAATGTGAATATATTCATTTAGATGCAGGTCCTGACATTCTACTGAAAGAGTTATTATAAAGAACAAATACCATCTATTTCGTTACCCTTTCTGTGAAAATATTGTCAGAGCTGGCAATCAGGGTGATGACCACTGCAAAAACAAATAGTGGCATTCTGAATTTCATTTTCCTCCTGATGCTGCTATTCCTAAAAAAAAAAAATTAAAAAAATGCTTTTCCCCCTTCAGTGTTCCAAGCCTTCTTTGAGACATTTGGAGGATATCTCAAAATAACCAGAAATATTAAAAAGTAACAGTGATTGCTGCCAGATTGTCTGCAGCCACTGTGGAAAGAGACAGACTGTTATTCTAGTCACCTAAAANACACTTCCAGACATTCTTTTTCTGTGAAGCAGCAATATCATGGAGTTCATGTCTTATGTTTAATGTTTCACAAGCAAACAACACTCCCGATGCACTAATAATAGGGGTCTCTGCGCTAATAGTTTCTCCATCACGCTTCTGGATGGACATTACAAGATGATCCTCAAGTCCCACAGACTAGATGCTAGGGGACTGCTCCACTTTTAAGAGGACTTGTTTTCATTTGAATGGCATGAAGGCTGCAGTGTCGAAAGGGCGGGTGCCTTTTCGGCTGAGAAACCATCATAACCTTCACTTCAGCTGTCCAGCCTAAGGGCATTAACCTCCTGTAAAAGAGTGGCCAAACTATTGGAGGCAGTAACCCTCTTTCCCTACTCAATCACAAAATGCTAAAGCTCATTTATCAGAGCTCCTAATCTTGATGGAGAATTAATTTCCATTAAAATTAGCTTAATATCTGGTTCCATACCAAGTGATGCAAAGTACAAGTCTTATTACTGTAACACACACACAAAAATCTGATTAGAAGGAAAATTTAAAGTTTACATACTGTTAAATGTGTTCTTTTCTGCACTACTAGATGCCTTGAAAAAAGCTTATGTATTTTGATGTGAAGACATATTGACCAGTTTATTCCTTTGTGCTATTAACCCTTGTATAATCCAAGTAAAGAAAAATTAATTGAATCACTGGATGTGATCAAATTTAAGTTCTTTTCAAAAAGACACCACCTCTCAGCTCAGATAAAGTGACCATCAGACCACCAGAGTCATCTACTGCTGCACTGTAATACATAGCTAAAAAAACCCCAGCCTTGCTTTTGTGGTTTCCTGAGCTTGTAGACATAGACATGGTTGGATTTCTGCGAAGAATATTTCAAGTACTCACAAGTCCAAGGCAAAGTTGTAGGCAATCACTGCATCAATATTACTAAGTAAGATTTCAATATTCCCAAGAATCTCTTGTATACTGTTGGAGACAGCATCATTCCTATCTCAGGAAAGCATCATAACAAGTGTTGAGATTATACTGAGGCCATCACTCCACTCCCCTCCCAGCCCTCAAAACACTAAGGGTGCTTGAAGCAGTTAAAGCCAAAACCAGCATAAGCTTCCACCTTGTTAACTTTCATTCCTTTGAACATAAACCCCAAGGGTTAGTTGCTTTTGACCAAACAATTTTTTCCTCCTTTTCTTTGCGGATTCTCTCCTTTTCAATGTACTCATTAACATGGGGAAATGTCGTTATGAGCCTTGGTGGATGCTACTTGATGGTTTAAGGCCAATGTGTAGGTGTACAAAAACACAAACACACATACACTTTCAGGGCCAGAAGCAGGAAGATCTGTCAGCATTTACTGGTTACTGTCCCTTTCCCAGCTCTGGAAATCCTTTGAAGCAGCAGCCTTGAAGAGAAACTCCTCTCTGTGGAGCTGCTGAGGCTTTAACTGCCCTAAAGCTAAGTAAAATAAAGAATTCAGAATGGAGGATCCTAGTGATCTATAGGGAAACAAGAATTCACTTTTTCTATTGGACATACACTGCCTAACCTAATGAGGGAAGTCAGTTCACTGTACAGGACAGGAGACAAAGCCAAAGATTATTTTACTTGGTAGTAACAGTTTATAACTGCAGAAGCATGCTCTGGAATTTTCAAACAGCCCAATTCATGAAGCACTAGGAATAACGTCCACAAACTTGTGCTGTTACATGACTTTTCTAGAGGAAGAAAGATCATTCTACTTTGCAAAACCTAATAGAATTAATCTTAAAATAAAAAGCGGTACCACAGAATTGAAACTTACTAAATTTAAACAACATCCTTGCTTATTTTTTATGTCCCTAATTTTTATTTACATTATGCCAACATACACAAGAAAGAACTGTTCCAGACTGTTAGGGGATTCATGCAGCGGAAGCAAAGTGGAATGACTTCTTCCGGTGAAATGGAATTTAACTGCACAATCCTTTTTTCTGTACCTTCTACCTGCAAAAATTGTTCTTAGTTAATGAGACAGCAGTGGCATAAAACAACTCAAACCACTAACTACTAACTCAGGGGTCTGAAGGACTGACAACCCACTTCACATGCAAAGTGGATATTTTTATTTGGTTGACAGAGTACACAGAAATAATTCTGAACCGACTGCAACTGAGCACCTTATGTACAACCCTGTGGCATCTCCGTTATTAAACAGGTAAGACAGCAATGGAGTTCTTAACATCCACTTCTTGTTCACTCCATTTACAGGATGTTTCTTTAACATACACAATTCTGAAATACTAATCTTTCCTAAAATAGAAGATATTCAGATATGGTATTTAAATTAGTGACCAACTTTTCCTGTCCTTTCACAAAATCACTTAGAGCTTAGTGCAGCTCCACTAAGGGCTGAAGTGGGAGAAGCTGGGCTGAGACTGGACATATTTTGCAATGAGACAGCCTCCCCAATCCCTCCCATCCCCGTTCATGTAACAGAAAGACACATGAGGTCCATTATCTTCCATGGTAAATCTCCTTTCGAAATAGGAGTTTATTGTTCATTGATATTCATTGTTATTGTTCATTGATATTCACTGAGCCTTCTATTGATAGGTTCAGTCTGCAGTGCTTCATTCACAGGTGCAGTAAGATAGCTACAGTAAATAGCTTCCTTGCAAGAGCATACCACGACATATCATTTATTCTTTAGGCTGTCCCTGAGGTACGAGGTTTAACTTGCACATTTTGCATTTCAGGAAACACTTTACCTTGTTAATTTCAGGAGTTGGACTTCAATGATCCTTCCAACCCAGAACATTCTATGATTCTGTTCAGTGCAACACACAGGCACTTTGTTCATGCACAAATTTATCCCACAACTCTACTAATAATTGAGTGAATCACAAGACACAAATAAAATGCTGTGAAGGAAAGCCTGAAGTGAACTTCTCTGAGAGGACAGGGACAGTATTTCCTATTCACAACCACTCCACAATCTAAGAGTTTCCTAACATGCATTAATATTATCCAGTATGGCCAAAGTTTTGTTACCTGTTAATCAATTACTCAAGTTTACAAACAAATCATCAGGAGCCACTTAAGTGGAAGCTTGGATCATGATCATCCCATAACCAAGTTTCCATGCTGCACAACTGGCATGGCACATGGGGCAAGGTATGTACTGGGACTACAGTGGCACACACATCCAAAACCAAAACCTTATCACTTCCTTTTCAACTCACATTCAAACTGTAGTACAAGAAAATAAACTTTGGTTTACTTAGCAACATATCAATGTCCTACTGTGTAGAGTATTAGCATTGGGTCTGATTGAAGAAGATAATCCACTTTGTAATTTAGTTAAATTACTAATTTTAACAAAGATAAGTACCCTGTATAATTTTGCAGTGCTTAAAGAATACATCCTTTGAGTATTTCACTCTAAGAAACATCAGCTTGTTATCATATTTTATATTTATGGAACATTTGTAACTGCCGTTATATCAGGAAAAAAATATTAAATCCGCACAATAAGTACAAACTTTATATGAGAAAGTATACTTGTAAGTGCATGATGATCTTATGTCTGCTGAGGCACTCACTTCCACAACAGACACAGACATCATCTCTCGGGATAAACTCAAATGTCCCAGAAAGTGCAACTCAGTTAAAATAAAAATAAAAGCATCTAACAGAAAACCAAACAAAAAACCCAACTCCACTGTATTGGCTGTAAAAGGAGATGCTCATCCACATTCTCAACCAGGAGAGTGGATGAGAACCCCATCTTAAAAAAAAATGCCTTAAAAGCCCATAATACTAACAAGAGAACATATTATTCCTCCCAAATGCGATTTAAACTGTGCAGAAACAAATTTTGTTTCGCACTGGTATATATGCTTTGAAGTACATCTCTGCTTCTCTAGAGGAAAGCAGGCATTTAGGCAAGTATAACAGAATCCAAACCATCTATAATATAAAATAAATGAAAACCTACTGATCAGGAGTTCTTAACAATGACTGTACAAAGAAAGATAACATCTATATCCAAAATGAAAGATATGTTTTATCCTGTCTGTTCTCCAACTCTAAAGCATTTTGACTGTAAGAAATAGCAGACACCAAGTAGGACGTGCCTGTATTTCGATCTAGGCCAGCACAGTCCAACTGGCGCCTATCATCTGAATCTGGACCACAGGATGCTTCCATATGGCCTGCCACCTTTTCCTTGGAGAAGATAGGGAACAGCTGCTTGAGGAGCAAACGCTGCCCAAGCAGCCAAACACCTCCTCCTGTGTCCGGCTGGCTCCAAGCCCAGAGCTGTCGCTGTGTTCCTGTGGAAGGCAAGGCAGGAACAGGGGAAGAAGAGAGCAGACCTCCCACCCACGCAAGGACTCGAGCTCTTCATTTGTCTGAGACAGGAAGATGCAACCTAGCAAAGCCTGGAGCTGCTTCTGTGATGGAGAGGGGCAGCCACAGGAATGGCCCAGTGAAGCCCCAGGATCTGCATCATACTGTCATCATAGCTGGGGGTGGGATATACCAGAAGTGACACAAAAATCAGGAATTTGGCACATGCTTGCAAAGTCTAAATCACCTTACAGTAGATACACTAAGTGGTACCGTACACGCATCCTGTCAATCTTCAGTTTGCTGCCAGCAAAACAGATTAATACAATATTTTGGCCTTCACAGAGGAAAAACATAAAAAAAAGCATAAATATATTCCATCATTAGCTGCCTATTGATTTATTATTGATCAAGCAGAACAACTCAGGCACTGAAATTCAGAGAAAGCAAATTAAATAGCAACACTATTCTACCTTTGTAGCTGCCCACTCAATGCAATTTTAAATCTCTCCTTAAGGTGACATGTATAGTAAGCAAGTAAACAAAAGGGAAAGATTTTACAGGGTTTACAACTGTGCCATCTTTCTTCCACCCATTTTTCACAGTGTTGCCGACATCACTTCTGAAAAAAGCTATTTGACTGGCACACCAATGAGTATAAATCAAACAGGGGGGAAAACAGAGAATCCTAAAGACCTACCTAGTACAGAAAAAAAACCTGAGTTCCACTCCTGAATACTTTTGCTTTTGCCTGCATATTGGTTGAACTTCTTAAAAGCATTAAAATATTCTCTATTATATCAACTCAAAAATTATAAACAACTTCTAAACATTTGAATGAAGTATTTTATAAGGGAGTATAATTGTCCATATTCAACTCAATTATCACTGAGCACACAAAAGTTAAAACGGTGGTATCTCTAAGCCAAGTATAGAGACACCAGACGTTCTACTTCATGCTGACCTGGAAAATCATATGCTTATTGGAATAGGATAAATTAAAAACAACAGAAAAAATAATGTAAGAGTAGTGTAAGTAATATTTAAAGCATCATCACAACTTCAAAAATTCGTGTACAATTAAGCTAAGATGTGAAATCTCACCTAACATACCCAATATTGAAGAGTCAAACATGATACTAGATTTTAAAGATGCTACAATATTATTTTGAAATCTAGAACTTGATGTGTTAAACATACTAGCTAAAATGATATTCCAGTCCCCAATAGCTAATGACTGCATTTTAGAATTTCATTCACGCTAAATCAATTAGTCAAATTTTATATGAATAATAAATCAAATTTAGTATCTGATCAAAAGGGATTACAGCCTCCAGGAAATTAAGTTCTCTGTCCAATAGGGCACACAAACAGATCAAAACATCTTTGGATAGATTACTGCAAAGCTGGTATTCACAATGGGACTACAATAACACTTTCGCAAACAGTGTCCAGATGTCAGGACACACTAGTCAGAAAACCGGTGTGAAGGTGTTCCTGTCAAATACTGGATGCAAAGAAGACTACAGATACTATCTAAAAACTGTCAATAACTTCTACCAAACAGAGTCTATAAAAAAAAAATTAAAAAGGGGGGTGATTCATGGGGCAGCTTCTGCCTTCTTGAGTAAGAGGAGCTTGACAGAAGGCAAGGAAAGCACGAGCAAGTACTTGCTCATGAACTTTCCAAAGAAGCATAAAACTGAGACAAAAAAAAAATTAAAATTACTTGCTAAAATGTTACTTAAATAGGTGACTTTGCTTTCTCCATTTTGTTTAATTCTAAAGTTCTTATTGAACGGTCTTGTACTGGGGAGCCCAGTGCTGGACACAGTACTCTGCATGTGGCCTTACCAGTGCTGAGTAGAGAAGGATCACCTCTGTGACCTGCTGGCAACACTCCTAATGCAGTCCAGAATGACATTAGCCCTTTTAGCTGCAAGAACACATTGCTGGCTAATGCACAACTTGTTCCCCAACATATTAATGGGATTATTTCACTCCAAGTGGAGGACTTTGCCCTTCTTGCCAAACTTCATCAACTGGCAGCCAATTTCTCCAGCCTGTCAAGGTCCCACTGGATGGCACCTTTCCAGGGATTGAAGTGAGGCTGACAGGCTTGTTTCCTGGGTTCTCCTTCTATCCTGAGGATGGGAGTGGCATTTGCTTCCTCCCAGTCCTCAAGAACCTCACCCAGTCATCATGATCACTCAAAGATTACCAAGAGTCATTGACCTTGTGTTGGAAAGAACCTTTAAGGGTTATCTAAGTCCAATCTGCACTGTGATGACCAAGGACACCTTTAGATCAGGTTGCTCAAAGCCCCATCCAACCTAACCTTGAATGTTCCCAGGAATGAGGCATCTACAACCTCTCTGGGAAACCTGTACCAGTGTTTCACCATGCTCGTTGTAAAAAATCTCTCCCTTAGATCTAGTTTAAATTGACCCTCTCTTAGTTTAAAACCATTGTCCGTCATCCTCTTGTAACAAGCCCTGCTAAAACGTTTGTCCTCATCATTCTTAAAAGCCCCATATAAGTACTGAAAGGCTGCAATAAGGTCTCCTTGGAGCCTTCTGTTTTCCAGGATGAACAATGACAGATCTCTCAGCATTTCCTCACAGCAAAGGTGCTCC
>VWZD01002985.1:0-13355 GCA_013396695.1 Sakesphorus luctuosus
CCGGGCGGGGCTGGGCTGGGCTGTGCCTGTCCCATCCCTGTCCTGGGCTGTCCGCGCCGGGGTCGCCGGTTCGAGGCCGGGCCGGGGCTCACTGCAGGGTCCCCTCCCGCGGCGCATTCGGTCTGTGAGATGTTTCTGTCACCAGCACGTGGCTTTGTACCGCATCCTGGGCACGTCTACACCCTCTTCTGGGCACTGTTGGTGTCTCGGTGTCCGTGTGCCAGCTCAGCACTCAGTTTGTAATGGCCCCAAAGCAGAAAGTCTGAGGTGTAGTTGCAGGACTTTAGTCTGAACAGCCTGAGCAAAGAGGGTTCAGTTTAGCAGAAGCACAGGGAATACTGAGGGGATACAAATGTTCTTCCAGGGACTGATTTATAAGAAGGAGGGAGAGGGTACAGGCAAATAGTGACAGGACAAGGGGGAATGGCTTGAAACTGCTGGGGGCAGGGTTAGGTGGGATAGTGGGAGGAAATTCCTCCCTGTGAGGGTGGGCAGGCCCTGGCACAGGGTGGGCAGAGAAGCTGTGGCTGTCCCAGCCCTGGGAGTGTCCCAGGCCAGGCTGGACAGGTCTTGGAGCACCCTGGGACAGTGGGAGGTGTCCCTGCCCATGGCAGGGGGGAACTGAGTGGGCTTTGAGCTCCCTTCCAGCCCAAACCATTCTGGGATTCTGGGATTCATAGTATGGATTCATAAGTTCATAAATAACCCAATAACATTATCTAACAAATCCTGGTGTCTGTGCATGGGGGTACAATGAATGCAGCCCCCAAATACCACCCTGCTCATGTGCACAAAATGCTCCCCCTCACTGGCCCCTGGTTTAAAGCAACAGCAAGGACAAAACCCAAATCCCTGCTTTACCCAAAAGGCTCAGAACCCTTAAGGCAGGGTGTACTTGTAGCCCCACTGGGGCAACAGGGGTTGAGACAGTTCTGAGTGAAGGCAAGGTGGGAATTAAAGGCTCAGGGGACTGTAGGACTGTGATTTGGTTGCCAAACAAAAGTGCTGTTTGTCTGTGCCTTTGCAGCCAAGGATTTCCAGAGCATTCCCTGTGGCTGTGTCAGTGCCACACCACAGGCTGATCCCTCGGGCAGCAGAGAAAATGCTGCACCTCCCTCATAGTCCAGGGGTTCCTGGTTCTCTGGCACTGAGTTCTGTATAAGAAGGCTTGTTGTGGCTGTAGAACTATAGAATCACACTGAGCATCTCAGCAGGACCTTCCCCACCTTTCTAGGAAGGGATCTGGGTCTGGGGTGGACACCAGCACTGTAAGTAAATAATTGTTTTGCATAAAGTCCAACATCCTACTCTTGGGAGTCCTTGTTGTGCTTTCTTGCCTTTTAGCTGAGCTAGAGTGCTGAATGGGAGGTGTCCTGAGCATGGCAGCACTGCCAGTTTGGTGTGTCTCCATTAACAAGCACTCTTTGAGTTCAGTCCATGTCGCTGTGGTACATTCGGGCTCCTGCCATGCCACAGATAAGGAACTGTTCCCTGCCAACGCCTCCTGGGCTTTTTATCTCTCTCTGAGTTTTTATTCCTGCCCCCTCCCAAACCCTCTTTGCTATTGGTTTGAGGTTACTGGAACATTTTTTATAGGAAAAAGAAACTATTCGTGTGTTTGTGCTCAATGTAGCCAAGTGCAGGATGCCTTCCAGTTACCTGAACTTCCGGCACAGCTCTCCCTGGCTGATCCTCCTGCTGGAAACCCTGTTCATTGTCCGCTCCTACTTCCTCTTCTTAAGCCTTGATAGTCACCCCTCAGCACAGGACTCGTACCCAGGTGAGACTGAGCCCTGCTGGGAGGGGAGGGCTGGCCCTGCTCCCTGGGCTGGGCAGCAGGGATGGGGCATTGGCAGCTTTGTTGGTGGGAAGCAGTGGGGTTTTACTGCCCTCTAAATACACCACCTTGCCAGATGTGGTGAGAGCTTATTTATAGTGAAGCAATGACAGTGAACCAAGACAGAAGTGACGCTAAATTGCATTTTTGGTCTGTTTTCTGCTGCCCATGGGAGGGGATCTTGGCTGTGGAGGTGACACTGCTCAGAGTTGAGCTCCTGTGTGTGAAGGAGTCGTGTGTTACAGAGCAGAGAGTTCAGGATGGCAGCACCTTCCATTTGAAGGGGAGATGGAAATAAAGGAAGTTAATACAGTGGAATGAAGGGTTCAGACATAGTCTGGAGAAGTGTTTTATGTGCTGATCAAGGGAATGTGCTGTGCATTGTGCCATGGCCATGGTGTATAAGGGGTTTATGGCTGTGCAAGTTGGAGCTGATTCCTTGGGACATTCTTGTGTGACCCTCCCTGTTTTACAGCTGGGAGAACAGGACATGCTTTACCAGCAGTTTGGTGTTTTGCTGTGGGTACAAACCAGCTCCACCTTATGAGATTATGGCTGTTAACAAGTCCCAGGAACAATTCCAGGCTTACAGATACAAGAGTTTCCATCTTGGACAGCCTTTCCCTCTTATGCAGTGGGGCTGATTTCCCTATTAAACTGTTCCTGCAGTTTCTGTTCCTTCTGCTCTGCTGAGGGCATCATACAGTTTTCTCTTTATAACTTTTTTCTTTCCTGATGCCCTCAAGGAATGAATCAGCCAGCACTAATTCACAGGAACTCTCCCTGAAAATTCCAACTTAAGCCCTTTAAATCACCTCAGGGAAAATAAATGTCCACATTTTCTTGCTAACTATCCTTCATTTCTGTTGTGCTTTGTGACTCATTACCCCCCATCCTGTGGCACCCATTCAGATTACTTTGAAAAAATAAATTCAGGGTCAATGTTGTTGGTTTTTTGATTACTTACAGATTGGGAAGAAAGCTCTGGAATTCTTTGCAAGTATTAAATAATAATGGCACTTGAATTTTTATCTGAAAGCTTCTTAGTTAATTGTGATTTTTAATTGATTTTTTTAAAAGCAGGGATCCAGTCTGCATTTGTAATTTCACTGCGGTCTTGGTCTTTTCTGTCCTGCAGAATTTCAAGATGTCCACCACATGGTGATTTTTGGGTTTGGCTTTTTCCTGATGGTTCTGAGAAGATTTGGGTTTAGCAGCACTGGATTCAACCTGCTGCTCATTGTACTTGGTGTCCAGAGCTCTGTGCTGGTGGAAGATTCACTTGTTTTCTTTTATCCAGGGGCAGATGAAGGTGTTCTGAAAAGGTAATTAGTTCATGTTAGAATTGGAATAATTCAGAACTGCTAATTGCTCTTTGTGGAGGTTCCACTGTGTTGTATGGACCTAGCTGGGAATTAGCAGAGTCATATTTGCAGATATTTTAGGAGGCTTTGGGTTTTTAAGTACATTTTACTGTGTGCCATTCTCTCTTTACTGGCCCTGCTGTCATCCTGATACAGAATTATTTTCCTTTTCTTTCTTTCCTTGCAGTATAACAAAGGCTATTGTGAGTATGACTGCTGTGATCATCTCCACTGGAGCTGTTCTTGGCAAGGCTAATCATGTGCAGTTAATTGTGATGACACTTGTGGAATTAATAGTTTTCTATGTGAGCAGATGGATCAACAGGAGATTCCTGGAGGTACTGTAGTATGATTTCCAAAGACATGGGAGAAGATTTGGTTGGGATTTGGAATGTTGCCTTTTTTGATGGTTTCTGAGTGCTCTGCTCACAGGAACATTCATGTATTTCATCTCTTCTCAGTCAGACCCTGGCTGTGTTTTCATTGAGAGGTGCAGTCTGATTTTAGGTTTATACTTAAGGACATCAAACTCCAAACCCTGCACCCTCTATATATTTATTTCTGCATTTTTGGTCTTGAAGGATGAGCTGATCTGATGGATTGGCAGTTACCACACAGTGCAAACATCCCCAAACCCTCTGGGTATGGATCGTGTGTTTATGAGCTGCATTGAGCTCAGATAAGTCAGACTCACATCAATAACTCAAGCATAAGCTGAGGGACTGTAACAATAAATCCCTTATTGGGAGACTACGTGTACAACTATATCAGGAGCTGCATTGGAAGCTTCTTGTGGCCTGAAATAGCTGGAATATTCTGTTGCCACAGGTTGATGATCAGCTCAGTCTGATGCACGTGCACCTCTTTGGAGCCTACTTTGGGCTGGCAGTCACATCCTGTTTCCCTGAGCCCTCCCCAGGGCTGGACAAGAACAGGAGCACCCCAAAGTCAGACTTGTTGTCAGTGTTGGGTAAGTCATTGGCTTCAACATCTCAGTGGGAGGAAGAGGTTGCAGTGAGAACATAAGGGAGGTTTGAGGGGGCTGCCCACAGCACCCTGCAGGGTTTGAATCCAGACTGCAGGGTTTGAATCCAACCTGCAGGTCTGCACCAGCCAGGCACACAAAACTGCTTGTGTGTTCCATGGTTCTGACAATGGGCTGGGGAGTCCCAGCACGTTTCCTGCCAGGCACAGAGGCCACTCCTGCAGAGTCTGGGGCTCAGTTTGGTTTGTCAGCCTCAGTGTAAAGGCTGTGCCAGGTTAACTGTTCCTTCTCCAGGTTAACCATTCCCTTTCATAGCCAAGTTGTCCCCTTTGGGCTTGTCCAGGCACATTGGTGAGGAACCTGGGTGCCAAAGGGGAGGTCAGAACTTCTATTTCAGGGGTGCTGACAGTTCCCAGCTGGGGCCAAGGCTGAGTTTTGTTTTGCAAGGTGGTGTCCAGAGATACAGAAAGGCAGTCCCTGCCTAGTGATGTAAATGAAAAGATAAAAGCCTGGTGAAGGGTGGGTGATGTGATACAGGCAGGCACATGAGGAGGGATCTGAGTGAGGACAGGCTGACTGTGTGGGAGTTCCTTCTCTTTTCTTATAGAAGCAATTTGGTTTCTTTATTATCTTGACTTCTGTTGTGTAACTACCACTACCTGAACTAAGATCTTCCTGCAGGGGTCCACAGAGTCTAATTCTTAGTCAGCCTTTGCCTAGGTGAGGGAAAACCATCTAAATGCTGTTCCTTTGTGTTCCTGGAGTTCTTGTTTGCTGGAGAATTCAAGATCAGTATTTTAATCCAACTCATCAAGACGCTGTTAAGCTTTCATTATAATTTTAGTGCAGCTTGCTACAACTGAGTCCTTGCTATTTGGAGTGATTATATTGTTATGTCTTGAATAATTCCTGAGATAACTTGGGTAGAAAGAAGCAACTGAGCAGGCAAATTCCTCATAGTGCCCTTTTGCATCCTGCTCCAGGGGCTGTGGGAAGGGTACTGAGCTCTTCCTCCCTATTTGGATTCATCTTGAGACTGTATTATTTCCAGAGCTGGGCAGGTACTCACAAAGGAGCTTCAGTGGCAACAGGGAAGGACCAGCCAGATGCCAGCAGGGCTGTGCCTTGGCCTCTGTTTGGCATTACTGTGTCACCTTTGTCAGGGAAGGTGTGAGAGCAGGAGGTGCCTCTGAGAGCTCTCTGCTTTGGGAAAGGTCATCCTTTCTTTACCGTTTGGTAACTGCAGAGAATGCAAACTGTGGGCCCTCCAAATGGGATGGATTCACTGTGGTTTAGAGCAGGTAATGAGGGCTTCTTGTCTTTGTCTCCAAGGCTCTGTCTTTCTCTGGGTGTTCTGGCCAAGCTTCAATTCTCTACTGGCTGAGTCCAAGACAGAAGCAATCCTCAACACCTACTTTGCCCTTGCAGTGAGTGCTGTAACTGCCTTCATGTTGTCTGCTCTGACCTCAAAGGATGGAAAATTCAGAATGGTAAGGCATGAGAGAAAATCCCTGCATGAAGAAGATTTTTCTGTTAATCTCAGTAATACACTGAAAATACAATAGCTGTTCACTAAAAGCAAGTCCAGGCTTTTAGCCTGACAGGCATCATAGAAACACAGCACAGTTTGGGTTGGAAGGGACTTTAAAGCACCTTGCACTGTCCCAGGTTGTTCCAAGCCCCTTCCAACCTGGCCTTGGACACTCCCAGGGCTGGGGCAGCCACAGCTTCTCTGCCCAACCTGTGCCAGGGCCTGCTCACCCTCCCGGGGAAGAGTTTCTTTCTTATATTTAATCTAAAGTTTCTGTCTTCCAGTTTAAAGCCATTCCCTCTTGTCACTAAATAAAAAGTCCCTTAACTCCCTGTTTTTGTTGTTGTGTTTTCCAGACTCACATCCACAGTGCAGTCCTGGCTGGTGGGGTCACTGTTAGTTACACAGCCCAGAGTATCAGCCACCCTTGGATTGCCATGATTTTGGGGCTGCTGGGCAGTGTCATCACCATACTGGGATCTCACTGTTTGCAGGTAGTGCTCAAAACCTGAAGCTGTTTATGTCTAAGCTGTATAAACATCTTTTCCAATGTAGGATACCTCAAGGGTGACTTGTTTTTCAAAGAGGTTAAAACTGGGAAACCTGAGGTGTTCTGAGCAGAGTGCAGGAATGTAATTTGCAAATTCTGTGGGTCTGCAATAGACAATATGAAATTATCAACTTGTGTTTCTATGTATCAATTGAATATTTTCTTCTTTGCAGAGTTGCTTGAATCCTCCTCTCAAAATTCATGATACTTCTGGAGTTCATTTCACTTTTGGCTTGCCTGCTGTGCTTGGAGCTCTTGCCCAGGTTGTTCTCTTAGTCATAAGAGACTGGACTAATTCATCAAGGTACATAAATTCTTTCTATTAAATAATAAGCTTAAATAATCATTATTGCAGTGTTTCTGAGAAGAGTTCTCACACACACAGAGAGCCTGAGTGTCACCACAGATAAATTGTTTTATACTACATAAGTCAGTAAAAAAGGCTTTGAGAGTTGAGCTGACTTTGGATCTAAACTTTTATATCAGCTTTGGGTCCTCTTTTCTGTCTCTCTTGTATTTGATTTCAAGTACTGCAGACACAGGAGATGAAAGCTGGGGATGTGCCTCCTTCCAAGACTCATTGTAGCATCTGAGGTGTTTTGAGGAGCTTTGTGTGCAAATAGAGGGGAGGCAGAGATCAGAGAGCAGCATGAGGGCCTTACACTTCCTTGAATTCTTGTTTTAGTCCCACAGTGATGGTTTCTAAAGACTAAATATGTCCTCTGAAGTCTGTATTCATTTTCTGGTAAGATCTCCTAAAACATCCAACTCCAGTTGCAGAGAGATTTGAAAATAACAGTGTTTTGATGAGAGGTTTTGGTGTAAAATACAGAATCTGCTTACAAACAGATTCATTAAGCCTCAATGCTAAATTCAGCAAGTGTAAAAGGTGAAACTTGTTTTGCTTTTCAGCCTGCATTATTTGGTACTTCTTCATGTTGGTGCCTTCTGCCAGACCATCAGTGTTGCCTTGATAACAGGTTTTATTACAGGTCAGTATTGAAACATGTTCCAGTAATTTCTTCCCTGTTTCCTCAGAGCAAGTTTTATGGGTAAATTATTTGTAGAGCAGCCATGGCAACATGAATGGCAGGGACTCTCCACAGCCAGCCTTGTGAAGAAGAGATGGATTCCCCATCAATAACCCAGCAACACCATCATTGCAGGGCTGAAGCTCATTTTAACCAATGCTCAACAGCTGCCTTCACATTTCACACAGCAGATGTGTGAGGATGAAAATACATTTGCAGTTGGTATTGTCTTAGTGACAGAAAATGCTCTTTGGGGCTTGTCCCTTGTTTTGCCGGTTGGTGGAGAAGTGCAGAGTGTCCCAGGGTCAGTGGCTGCCCCAGCCCAGCACAGGCCTTGGATCAGGCTGGGCTGGGCCCAGCAGGGCTCCCAGGGGGCCACGGGATGTTCTGCTTTTCTAGAGCTGGTCATTCTGTCCTGAGTAAAAGAGAAATGGCCTATTAGGCTGATTTTTTCATGCAAGAAGTTAATAATTTTGCTGTAGAGTCTAGTGGGCTGTTTAATTGAGGCTTACCTGAAGTAATTAATTTTTAATATCACAAGCCTTGATCCTGGCAATCTCTCTTTGTGGTGAAGGTCAGTTTGAGTCAAGGGGCTCTCCTGAAGCTTTTAGTTCTGAATTTGTGTGTTGCTCTGTGTTACATTTGCACACATGTTCCTAAGAAATCTCCAGTCACACACACTCTGCCCCTCTCCCTGATGTTTGTATTCATGTTGGATATATCTGGTTTTACAAATAGGTTCAGTCTTGAACACCAGACTGCTTAAGGTCACCCCTGTATCAAAGTACTTTGAAGACCAGTTTTATTGGGAGGTAAGTTTAAATGTAAAATTAACTGTGAGAGTATATTTAGCACCTTGATGAAGAACTCTGGGTATTTGAACTAAAAATATTAAAAAAGGGATATTCCATTTCAGAGCACATTTTGTTTGATGCACAAACACAGGCCTTGGGCACCTTCATGTGCTCACTGTGATGCTGTATCTGAGTTACAGAAAGAAGAAATGGAGGAAGAAAATAAGCTTCTAATTGTGTTTTCCACTGTGGTTGTTTTGTACAATGCTTTGTTGCATAAAATGTTCTGATATGAGAATGTTTTTCTTCACAGTTTCCCCATTTGGCTGTTGGATTTTGAATGGAGGATCCCAGCAAAGGTTTCCTGTTTGCCACTAGAGAAAATGAGTAGCCATGGCGGGTTGAAAGAGCACTGAAATATCCATTCCCAGGCCCACAAATCCACCCCAATGGAGATACAAAAAATTAGTATTGAACTAGTTATCCTTCAAAGATACTCAGTGTAAACTCAGAGGTGCAAACTTGCATTGAGTTTTTCTGCTTTGTTGGCCTTACCTTAAATAAGATGTGTACAAAAATGTTGGCTGCATTGGTGGTTGTAATGGCTTATCCAGCCAAATGCTGGGAAACTTTGTTTTTAGCTCCCAAGCTTAAAAGCCATAATTATGTATTTCAAAGTGTAATTTTTCTTATCTAGCAAAGTACTCAAGTCCATGTTTTAAGCTAAATTGATTCTGTTGAAGGCCTTGTTAAGCAAGGATTTGATGAGTGAGCTGGGTCAAGGCCAGACTCTCCATCCTGCCAGACAACTTGAGTTCACTGACTGCCTAAAGACAAATCTGTCATGACTTGGCTCGGGCTCTTTGGAAGTTCAAATGGCAAAACGTTCAATTGTTCTGCTTGTGGATGGTGCCCCTGAAATCCATTTGGTATTTGCTGTGACATCTGAGAAGGCCTCAGCTCTGTGCAGGGACAGCCTGTGCCACCACAGGGCCAGCTGCCAGCTGGGGGACTGAGGGAATGATCCTCAGAGCTGCCAAGGCCAAGACCCAGTTTGGGAAGTGTCTCACTCCGAGACAAGCAGGGACTCGGGGCCTGATCTCACAGAAGATTCTCTGCAAGTGAACCCTTGTTCTTAAGTGGATTGTGATCCTTGGTGTTTTTCTTCATTTCAAAAATAGCTGACATAGAAAAACTCTTTCAAAAATGCTTACCTAATAAAGAAGTCAAAATGTGATTGTTTTTATTTATTCAGACTTGTTAAAAATGAATGAGAAGACAGACACGTGACCTTGACAAGGCTGTTCTTTGATGCTCACTGACCTCATTCATTCAGTAGATGTTGAGCAAAGCAATCACTGCAGTTACAGAAATGAGACAGGTTTCAATAATGGAAAATTCCTTGCAGAGGAAGGGCCAGTTTTCCTTATTTCTGGGTCAGAAAAGAGCCCGTGGCCTGCCCAGAGCTCCCACCAGCCTGGCCTCACTCAGTTACCCCACAGTTAACACCCACTTACCACATGGGTAATGGTGTGATCCAGGCTCAGCTTGTGTTCTTCCTTAACTTTCCAGGGCCCAACCAAACCTAATTTCTGCAACACAAACTGTTGTTTTCTGTCTTAAATGAGTAATTTTTTATTCCCTCTCCCTTATCATTGATTTCTTGAGCCACCAGCCTGGGTGAATGCACAGGAAGGGGCAGACACATCACAGCTCTCCCTGTCTCAGCAGGACTTTGTCCAGGGACAGAATTCCATCTGGAGAGTCTCTTCCTTTTCTTTCACAGTGGTCAGGAAATAGCTGAGCACCAGCTTTGTGGATGAGCTATTTCCCTCTAGAGCCACCACATCATTTGTGCCCCTGCAGTGTCACCCACAGCAATGGGAAGGTGTTACTTGCCAGAGACTCCTTTGTTATCACCATGGGATAAATTAAATATTCAGAGAGGGGTTAAAAAAATCAACACAGTTCTGTATTAGACAAAAAAACCCACACACCAATAAGATTTGAAATTCAAGAAATGGTTATATTGTCCAGATATAGGAAATATTTAATAAATATATGTTAAAAAGTTGTCTTAAAGCATTTTAGTAAGTTTTTCATTGTAAATAATGTCATAGAAAGAGCTGGTTAAATATGTCCATATTCCACCATCCTGTTTATTTGTAGCAAATCTATCAGAAAGTGACTCCACTGGTACTTGTAGCAATTTCACATTTGCCAACATCACATTTACGTGGACAAACAGAGTTAAAAAACTAAACAGAATAGAGCTGGAAATTTGAGTGCTTTCAGCTTTCCTGGATTTATCTCTTGACATGATGGGAGGACACTGTTTACAAAATGGCTTTACAAACTGTTGGGAATGTGCAGGTCAAACCCAGCCTGGCCAGGCCCTTCCAGGGGCGAGTTCACTGCCACAAATCCTCTGTACGACCAAACTTGAACACCAGTCCCCTGGTCAGAACAGAATAAGGGACATCAGCACGTGGTGCAGCAAATCAAACTCCTCTCAGTTTAAATACAAGATTTCAGGGAGAAAACTGGTATTTGTAATCCAGTTCTGTGCCCTGCAGGAACCCTGTGCAGCCAGACCCCAGATCTGCTGCCTTTACCAGTTTGTTCAGAGAGGTCTGATTAGAAAAGGGGTTATGGGAAAAACAGACTACAGCAAGTTTCAGTTTTTATCATTGAAACCAAATTACATAAGAAACAAACAAAGGAAGAGAGTCATACCCAAAAAAGATGAATGCATTCTGGAAAAACACAGCTATTCCTGGGTACACAACTGGTTTTTCTAACAAAAGAAAAAAAGTCTCCATAAATTTTCATTTTCAAGCATATCCCACTTCTGACATGTCATTTACCCTCTTGCTAATTTAGCATTAACTCTGGGAACAATCTTCACAAACTCAGTCATTTCTGTTCTGGGAGTAAGTGCTCCCCTAGGGAATTATTCTCATGAAACTGCAGCAGTTCAATTATATCCATGCAGTTCCCAGCTGAGCAAGACTTGTTTCCAGAGGTAGTTAAAATCTGTGACTTGGAAGCAGATAAAATCCCCCCCAGTATTAGTAATTCTATGGGAGAGTGGGGTGTAGGGAACCAGGATATTGACACTGGGATTGCCCAGAAACTGCCTAAAAATACACCCCAAAGTTCCACAGTTACTTAAAATATCTTAAACTTTCAACAATGGGTCAGGCCTTACCTTTAACAACATAACCTCCAAAGAGGATCCACATGGAAGCAATGAGAGATCCAAAAGCCATCATGAACCCAATGAACAGCCAGATCCGAGCCCCTGAAACAGCCAGAGGGAGGTTCTGTGTCTGTGTCTGTGGGGGGACACCCTGAGTCTTGTCTCAGAGCACCTCTGGGACACAGCAGGGACACAGAGCACAGCCCTGAGCTCTGCCAAGGCCCAGGGGAGTCCCAGCTGTGGCACAGCAGGGACACAAAGCACAGACTGGCACAGCCCTGAGCTCTGCCAAGGCCCAGGCCATGCACAGGTGTAACACAGCAGGCACACAAAGCACACCCTGGCACAGCAGGCACACAAAGCACAGACTGGCACAGCCCTGAGCTCTCCCAGGGCCCAGGGGAGTCCCAGCTGTGGCACAGCAGGGACACAAAGCACAGACTGGCACAGCCCTGAGCTCTCCCAGGGCCCAGGGGAGTCCCAGCTGTGGCACAGCAGGGACACAAAGCACACCCTGGCACAGCAGGCACACAAAGCACACAAAGCACACCCTGGTACAGCCCTGTGAGCTCTCCCAGCCCCAGGCCATGCCCAGGTGTGTGGTAGCACAGCACTGTACCTGTCTGCCCCAGGCAGCCCTCGCTGTAGCTGTCCCCTCGCACCTGCCCATTGGACACCGCGTTGATCCTGAGGGAGAAAAACAGCAGAAAAATGGCATAAAAAGCCTCTGCACTGAAAGCCTTTCATTAACTGCACAAAGTCAGCTCCAGGGATGTGTGGCTCTGATCAAGAAATGCCCCTTACATCAGGAATGCAATGGTGGCTATGACCCCACAGGCATGGTAGGAGTGGTTGAAGTCTTCCCCTTTAGGGTATTTTACAGCTGCATCAATGATTATCCACCAGCCTGTAAAAAACTACAGGAAAAGAAAGAAGAGCACAATGGCTTCAAATACAGACACAAGCATTTATACATATCTAGGATTGCTCTAGAAAAATAACATTAATATATAAAATCATTCTTACAGTCTCCAGCACAGAGTGAAGTGCCAATATAACCAGTTCTGCTGTCACTTTGGGAACCAGGCTGCTGCAAAGCCAGAGATTTACCTGCTCCTAAAGTTAGTACCTGGGTAGAAACTGCAGGGCTTAAGCAACATATGGACAGACTTTGTTCTTAACTTTGCTGCTACATGCAAGGACAACAAATCCTTGTTCTTCCTTTTCATGGAAGTGTTAAGGCTGGAAAAACCCTCTGCCACGGTGGAGTCCAACCACTGAGGCACCATCACCATGTTCACCCCTAACCATGTCACCAAGTGCCACACCCACACAGTTTCTGAACACTTTCAGGGATGGTGACTGCCCCACAGCCCTGGGCAGCCTGTTCCAATGCTTTATGATCCTCTCAGTCAAGAAATCTCTGCAAAAATCCAACCTAAACCTGCCCTAGCACAACTTGAGGCTGTTTCCTCTCATCCTGCCGCTTGTCACCTGAAGGAGGAGACTTCCCAACTGCTAATACCCTTTAGCTCCTGACAGCTGCCTACAGCTAAGGGGCCCGAGAGCAGGGCAAGCACGGCAGTACCAGCACTCCCGCGGCCACAGAGGCGATCGTGTTGCGTTTCTCTCCCCAGTCGACACACTCCGAGCACCTCAAGCTCTCCAGAAAGCCGGACATGTTTCTGCACTTGGAAGAACTGCAGGGAAAAAAACAGGGAGGTTTATTTCGAAGAGGAAACCACCGGATGTCGAGCGCGCAGCTGTGCAGGGAGTTCAAGCCGCGTGAGCCCTGCACGGCCCGGGCAGAGCGGGGGGAGCGGCTCCCACCGGGAAACCCGCGGGGCCCGACCCGGCCCCAGCCCCGACCCCGACCTCGGGACACCCGGCGGGGCCGCGCCCGGAGTCTCCTGCCCAGGGCCCGCTCACGGCACTGCGGGCGGCCCGGGCCGGGGGAGACTTCACGGCAGCCCCGACACCGCGCATCCTTTACCCGCGCATCCCTCACCCGCTCACAGAGCACCGCACAGCCCTGACCCGCACAGCCCCCATCCGCGCACC
>VWZD01002985.1:22176-73176 GCA_013396695.1 Sakesphorus luctuosus
CCCCGGCCTGGTACTGTCGGGATTATCCCGATATTCGGAGTCACGGAGTCACTGAGGCTGGAAAACACCTCCAAAATCATCGAGTCAAACCTCTGAGCGATCCCCACCTTGTCAGCCAGACCAGAGCACTGAGTGCCACCTCCTTGGACCTTCAGGGATGGGGATTCCACTCCCAATTACCGACAGTCCCTTCTGGGAAGAAATTCCTCCAATGTCCCCCCTGCCCCTGCCCTGGCCCAGCCTGAGGCTTTCCCTCAGAGCCCCAGTCGGGGATTGCAGAGCCAGAAGGTCCCCCCTGAGTCTCCTTTGCCCCCCCAGCTCCCTCAGCTGCTGCTCCGGCCCCTTCCCAGCCCCAGTCCCTGCCCTGGCCTCGCTTCAGCCCCTCCACGTCCTGCTCTGGGCCCCCAAACCTGCCCCCAGGGAGGGGACAGTCCCAGCACGGGGACAGTCCCAGCACAGGGACAGTCCCTGNTTCCCTCAGAGCCCCAGTCGGGGATTGCAGAGCCAGAAGGTCCCCCCTGAGTCTCCTTTGCCCCCCCAGCTCCCTCAGCTGCTGCTCCGGCCCCTTCCCAGCCCCAGTCCCTGCCCTGGCCTCGCTTCAGCCCCTCCACGTCCTGCTCTGGGCCCCCAAACCTGCCCCCAGGGAGGGGACAGTCCCAGCACGGGGACAGTCCCAGCACAGGGACAGTCCCTGCCCCGGGCTGTGCCCACACTGACCCAGCCCAGGGGCCACGGGTGCCTCTTGCCCACCTGAGCTCGTGTCCTCCACTGTCACCAACTCCCTCAGGTCCTTTCCCGGTTTTCCAGCCACTCTTTCCCCAGCCTGGAGTTAGTGAACACTGTTAATCTATCTTATTTTCTCTTAGAAGGAGTCAATGGGGTGATGCCAAGTTTACAGTCAAAGTAAGGGAGTGACAGGCCAAGCAAGTGAAATCCATGTCTGCAAACACTGGGAGGAACATTTGCATCTATTTGTAAAGTCTTTATATCTGTGCAGTAAAGCCAGAAGGGCTCAGGACTTTCGTTTTTCTTTGAAGAAATGCTTCAAAACCTGCAGGCCAATAACTGCTGACAGGGAGGTATTTCTGAGTCCCCTTCTGAGCTGTGGCTCGTGACTTCCCAGCAGAGGGAATCGCAGCCCAAGCCATGAGGGGCTGTGGCCGTGCAGGCAGCCCTGGCAAACCCAGCAGCCATCTCTGGTCTCTTTTAACTTCACTTTCTTCTGCTGCCAAGCTCTGATGCATGCTGAGTGATTAAAAATATCAAATGCAGCCTTACCCAGTGAGGAGTCAAGGCAGAGGGGAAAAAAGAAACCCAACCCCATGAAGGCAGTTCTGTAAAACAGAGCAGAGGAAAGAACAGGAGGTAGGACATTTTCATATGGTCCTATTGGCAATATCCTAAGGAAAAGGAGAGGGTTGTCTCAGTGTGTTTTGGTGTTTGAGTGTCTCCCCTCACCTGCTCTCCCTGTCCTCAGAGTTGTGGGATTTCCATGCACAAACTGCCACCACCCTGGGGACAGAGACCACTGGTGCTGGCACTGGATGAAGCCCCCAGGGGAGGGGTTGGTGTTGCTGCCCAGTAAATTGGGCAGTGTTTTTGTGCTGTCAAAATCCAAGTTATGTGCTTGGGCCAGGGTTTTATTGCTCTGGAGCTCCCAGCCCCTCTGCCATGAGGTTGTCACCACATTTGGGATCAGAGGAGTTTGGGAAGCAGGGAGAGATGCTGGCGTGGTTCTCAGGTGCATGAAATGCTACACCAGCTCCCACCTGCAGTCCCCTTGAGTGCCTTTTATTTTCTGGAGTCCCCAGCCCCTCTCCTGTGGCACCCACACACTCTGTAGCTCCTCCAAGCACAAGTCAGGAGCAGGGAGGGCAGGAGGGTGGGCTGGGGGCTACTCTGCTCAGTGACACAAGAGTAGCAGGGGAGCCCTCAGCTGCCTCATCTTCCCAAACCCTCTCATTTAATCAGGAGAAACTGATGGGTTTGATGGTTTGCCAGTGCCTTGCCCAGCCAAGCCCTGAGCTTGGTGGAGCCCCTTTCCCCCTCTCACTGCTGCAATACAGCTGGAAAACAAACCCAAGAGGCTTCCCTGGCTTCTGTGGATTTATTCCTGTGCCTGATGGAGCTCAGGGAGCTCAGCTCCTGGTGCAGGTGCTCAGTGTCTCCCTGGCTCTGTGCTCAGCTGGGAATCCCAACCTGGCCTGGAAGAGCAGGGAATTCTCCCAGATCCTTGTGCCAAGGAGCAGGGACTGGTCCTGACAGTGAGTACATGCAGATCTGCTCTTGTTGTCACTTACAGTTAATTTATTTTTAGATTAAAAATGTTTTTATTTCTCAGGCACATAGAGTTGGCACTGCTTTTTTGGGTCAGAGCTGACTCCATTGTCTTCTCCAGCTCTGCCTCCCCTGCAGTGCCGAAATGAAAAATTCCAGTTACATTTTGTACAGGGCCCGGGAGCTCGGAGGAACTGACTCATCTCAGTTATATTTGTCCTCTTCAAATGGGAAGATCCTGGTCGAGGGGTGGTTGGGGAACAGCTCTGGGATCTGGGGTTCTCAGGGATCTGCAGGGCTGAGTGCCCAGGGAGGCAGAGGGTCCTTGCAGGGTCAGCTCCTCAGGCTCCTCCAGCCATGGGGCAGAGGGGAAGGGAGGGGATTGGCTTCTCAGAAAAGTAATTGTGGCTCCAGCCTGGCAGAGGCCACAGCATCTTCCCAGCATGGGTCAGGTCCCCACAGGTGGTGAACCCCAGCCCTGGGGACATCTCCCACCACAAGAGATGGTGCTTTGAACATGCAGTGCCATGTCTTGAGTGCACAACACCATCATTTGGGTGTGCAATGCCATGGTTGGGTGTGCAATGGTACAATTTGGGTGTGAGTTCCATGCCTGTGAGTGAAGTGCCACAATTTGGGTGTGAAGTGCCACCACCCAGACCTGCAATGCCACAGCTTGGACCTGGACTGTGCTGGGTCAGGGCAGTGACCCCACAGGTCCCAGTGCCATGATGGGCCATGGGCACGAAGGCCTGTGCCCTGCAAGTCCCTGTGCTGGAGCAGCAGGAGGGCCCAGGACAGCCCTTCTCCCCCTGGTCCCACAGTGGAGCTTGTCCATCCCCAGTCACCACGTGTCCCTCAGTGCCACCACATCTCACACGGGTGCCATCACGTGTCCCTCAGTGCCGCCACATGTCACACAGGTGCCATCACATGTCACACAGGTGCCACCACGTGTCCCTCAGGGCTGCCACGTGTCCCTCAGTGCCGCCACGTGTCCCTCAGGGCTCCTCGCGTGCCGGGGGGCTCCGTGCGGTGCCAGGGCCGCGATAAGGCCGGAATGCCGTGCCGTGAGTGCAGCTCTCCTGCCTGGCCCAGCAGCTGCAGGAGCTGCTCCCACTTCCTGCCCGGCCCTGCCTGCGCTCCGTGCTGTGCAGCAGCTGCCGACTCCATCCTGTTCGTGATGAAAGGTGCTTTAGAAGCGGAAGAACGTTTGGATGATGGGGAGCAATAACGTCCAGGCAGGGCTGGAGGCAAGGCAAGGCTGTGCTCATCCCAGTCCCAGAGCCTGGGGGGGTGATGGTGGCAGGGGGATGGACATCCTCAGCTGGGCAGGGGCGTGGAGACCCTTTCCCACCTCTGACTGTGGGAGGTGAGCATGGGGGGCACATACAGGGCTGTTCTGCTGCTCTGCTGGGCTGTCTCACTGCAGTGCCATCCCAGTGCCATGGCAACATGGAATCACAAAACCATGGAATGGTTTGGGTTGGAAGGGACCTTTAAGACTATCTTGTTCCAATCCCACCACCTTTCACTATCCCAGGTTGCTCCAAGACCTGTCCAGCCTGGCCTTGGACACTCCCAGGGATGGAGCAGACACAGCTTCTCTGGGCACCCTGTGCCAGGGCCTGCCCACCCTCATAGAGGAGAATTCCTTCCTAATGTCTATTATAAATATTTCCTCTTCTACTTTGAAACCACTGACCCTTGGAACTTCCGTTTCCCACATGGGGGAATCTCACAGGCAAATCCCCTTTGTCACCAGGACAAAAAGTGGCAGGAAAAGAGGCAGCACCAGGGGTGCCCACATGGCTGAGAGCCCTGGGGCTGGGGCTGGTGGGGTGCTGGGGTCAACCACACTGGGAAGTCCTTTGCAAGGCAGAAGCTCTGATTTAGGTAAAGAAGAAGAAAATCAGACCAAAAATGTGCGTAGGGACCAAACCAAACTTGCAGTAACAATCCAGAAAAATGGGGAACTTAGGAGTGTATTGGAAGATCAATCAGAGCAAATTTACTTATTGAATCAGATCTTATTGTGTGTAGTTATTAATGATGGTGAAATTCGGAGAGAGGGGAAACATGAAGATGGTTTGGTTTTTAGGTAGAGGAGAAGGTGGGTTTTTTTCAGGCTGGTTCCTTTCAATCACAGGCTCCTGTTTGTGTCCTGTTGGGTTGCAATTATAATCTTTCAGATCAGACACATAATCATTGGGCTGGAGAGCAAAAAGTACCTAGGTAATGTGCTTAACAGAAATTAACCTGGTTACGTTCGGACTCTATTGAAAATGAGAAAGTGCTGATGGTCAAAATCAATTCCTCCCCAGCCAAATTACTGCAGGGCTGGCTTAGGGTTTCAGCTAAATGCTCAACCATCAACAGGGAGCCGGGTTGGATTGAATTAAGCTGCTGATCATATAGTTTGGATGATGGCAACGGTTTGTCTTTAATGCCAGCAGTGAGTTGGTGGGCAAAATGGAAAATCCACCCCATTTTCTCCCTGGGACAACACAGAGGGTCCCACCTGGTGTCCAGCATGGTGGCCAAAATGGAATATCTACCCTGTTTTCCCCCTTGGACAGTGTAGAGAGTCCACCAGGTGTGACTAGTGATGGGCAAAATGGAGAATCCAGCCTGTTTTCCCCCTGGGACTGTGTTGAGGGTCCCACTGGGTGTCCCTGGTGGTGGCCAAAATGGAGTATCTGCCCTGTTTTCCCCCTGGGACCATGTGGAGGGTCCTGCTGGGTGCTCCTGGTGCCAGCCAGATGAGGGGCTGCCTGGCCAAGCCTTCCTGTTCATGTTCCATCCCATCAGCCCAGGACCCTGCCTGGAGTTGGGGTAACGGGCTGGGAGGTGTGGGGTGGGGTGGTTTGGGATCCACAGCCCTAAGTGGTGATAAATCCCAGCCTTCCCATGGGGTTTATGCTTTTGGAGCCTCTAAGTGCCTGGAGAGTGGGGCAGCTCTCCACAGCACTGTCAGCTCCTGCCTGGTTACATCTTTTCCCTTAAAAGCCGGAACCTCACGGAGTTTCCTGGACCAGAGCACCTCAGCCATTATTACTGTGCATTGGCAATGAAGCAGATTTACAGTCCATGGCACAGGAACCAGAGCAGGGAGCAGCAGGAGAGTGGCCCAGAGCACCTGCCTCTGCCTCTCCCCTCTCCAGGCTACAGCTGGGAATGTCCTGGCCCAGGTGTCCCCCTGGAGCATCCCCTGCCAGCACAGCCACCCTGTGCCTCGGGGCAGGGCCATGCTGGGAGGGGCCAGCCTGGTTCTCCCTCATCCCGTGTGGGAGGGGGATGACTTTGAGCTCCCCAAACCCATCAGCAGGAGGGACTGAGAGCTGGGAATGTGACAAGTGGGGAAGGAGGGGACCTGTCACAATTGGGAGGGAAAAGGAGGCTGGAGGGAGGGATGCTGTGACCTGGGCAGTGTGGAGAGGGACAATCCTGCTGTCAGTCCTGGCATGAGGCCACAGCACCACGGGAGACCCAAGAGGCTGCCCTGGATGCTGAGGATTTGCTTCCCTCCCTGCTGTGGGACACAGGGCTTGGGCATGGCTGTCCCACTGGGTGCACCCCAGGGGTGTGCCAGGATGGAGCCACCCCTGACAGGCAGCAGGGCAGGGGGCGGCTGAGGGGAGCAGACTCTTCTGGTGCAGAGGGAGGATAATGTAACGCTTCCCCCCGATCAATGAAGATTTTGGTTTGGGAGTTATTAGCCTGGTGTCATAAACTATCTCAAAACCACAGAAGTAAAATAATAAATCTCTGTTTACCTCCTGTGCATTGTTTTTAAGTACCCAAGTCCCTCCTGGCATTGGTTCAATATTGCATTGGCCAAATGTGAACACAAATCACAGAGACAAAGCCGGATTTTGGGGAATATTAGTCAGTCTTTGCTGTTTTCCAGCACTTGGCCGTGTGCAGGGAAGCTCCCATGGGTTTATTTGGCATCACAAACAAGTGCCAACCTTGTGGCAAGTCCTGGAGGTCCAGGGCTGAGCAGGGCTGGGCAGGTACTGGGTGAGGGCGATGCTGCTGTGGCTCTTGGGGACGTGTCTGTGTCCCACATGGGTCCCATCAAACGTTTTGGATCCCTGGTGTGGGAAGCTCACCTTAACCAGCAGGAAATGTTAAAAGGCAGCTGGTTCTGGTAAAGCAGCAGGACCTCCCTCCCAAGCTGTGGTTCACCTGCAGTGCTGAGGGACAGGGACCAGCTCCCCCAGTGCTCCCAGTACACAATCCCAGAGGTGCTGGGGATTCATGGGTATCCATGCCAGCAGTGGGGCTGTGCCCCTCTCTGCCCCACCCTCTGCCCAGTTCTCCCAAGAGCCTGGAGGTGTCAGGGTGCTTCCTGACCACCCCCAGCCTCCCCTCCCCTCCCTCCAGCCACAGGATTTCTTTTTAAAGATGCTTCTGGTCACTCTTCCCAGTATTTTTGTCTCCTGGCTGTGGCTGCTGCCTCCTCCCTCATTATTAACCGCCTGCCTTGGGTTGTTCCGTGGTTTTCCCCTATCCCAGCGGTCTCCCCCCTCATTACCCAGCAGAATACACCTTTCAGAGAAGAAAAAAAAGAATGATAAAGGCTATTTCAGGCAGGTCTAGGGCAAGCAGGTTCCCCTCTGCAGCACTGGGAGCCAGATCTGGGGAAAACTTCCAGCTGCAAAGAGAAACCTGCCTGGCCACAACAAGACCTGGGAGGAAAAAGCAGATTCCAAAGGCAGGGAGGATGGTCTGGGATGCACGAGCTCAGTGCTGGAAACCCAGCCTGCACTGCACGTGTGAAGCAATTAGTTCTGGGGTTTGATGGCTTTAATGAGAGGAGCTCAAAGAAAGAAGAGAGATGGGGCCATGATGCCTCTTTTCCAGGGAGATGGGAGATGTGTCTGCTGCTCCCCACGGAGCAGGGAGTGGAGGGCAGCAGGTGCTTTGGGCACATCCTGGCACTGGGAAGGAGCAGGAGGGGTACAGGCTGCTCCCTGGGACCCCCTGAGCCTGCAGCCCCCAAGCCCACCCACTGCAGTGCTGGGAATCACGTTGTTTCCTGCCCAGACACCTGGATTTCAGGATCCCCCACACTGTTCAAAGCCAGGGAGGAGAGGAAGCCTGTCCATGGGGAGCCAGAGAGGGTCCTGCTCCCTCCGTGCCCCACCAACCCCCTGCAGCTGACACAGGGTTTGGGCTCACAGCGCTGCAAACCCCAAAGGAGCCCAGGGGGAGCATTAGGGGAGTGCAAAGCTGAGCTCAGCCCCAGGGGCTCTCCAGCTGCTGGCAGCAGGATGTTCCCAGCCAGGCTCGTGTCTGACACACCATAGCAAAGCCCCGCTGCAACTCAAGGGGGTTTTACTGTGGTTGTGGAGTTGAGTTCTGTTGGGATGTAAACAGGTGCAGCGTCCTGGGTTTCTTCAGGGGTCTGATTTTGGCCCCTAAAGTGTTAAGTGAGTGCTAAGCCCCATAAAATTACCCTTTCAGCTACTATTTCTGCACAAAAAGCTTTCGGCGACAAGATATGCCAAAGCATCTGATGAAGTAATATGTCTATTCTCATTTGTGACATTTATTATTAACAGGGAAAAGAAAAAAACCCAGTCAGAAAGAACTCCTAATTGAAGGACTATTGTGCCGTGGTAACTGCTATTAAATTAATCTGCTGCATTCCTTTCCACCCACACACTTTAAAACTTCCTGGTTATAATTAGAACCATTTAAAACCAATTTGACACTCCTTGGATGATGCAGTTCAGCTGCTTAATATGGTGAAACTTTGGTGAAAGGAGCAGAGAGGGGCTGTGAGCAAGCTGGGGCTGTGCAGCTCTTGGGCAGGATAACCCCAGGAACTGATGTTCCTGCACAGAGATGTTCAGTCCCATGGGGAAATTCAGGCTCAGGTCTGCTCCCCTCTGGTGCTGTAAGTCCTCCTGAGCCAGGGTCCAGCTTGGCTGTCCCATGAGAAATGGTCCTGTGAGAGCTGCCCAGAGCATCCTTCACCTGAGTGTTGGGGTGCTGGGTGGGCTTGTGATGCTGCTCTTTGCTGGGCAGGGGGGTGCAAATGTCTTTGCCCTATTTTCAGAGGCACCTTGTACACTATCTCCTCCTTTGTGCAAGGAGACAAATGCACCAAAGCAAATAATGCACAGATGCAAAACCATTTGGGTGTTAAACTATGGGGGAAAGGAACCTGACTGCAGAACTGAAAGGGGATATTTTGGCAACGGGAGACTTTAGAGGTGTGTTAATGCCACTCACCCCTGCACCAACACTGCCTGCCTCCAAATCTCATCAGGGATAGGAAACCCTTGGAGGATGATGGTCCTCAGCTGGATTTGGAAAAGGTTTTCTGGCTGTGTGGGAGCTGGGGTGTAGCTGTTCCCTGGGAGAGTAAACAGAGAAACCACCAGGCCTGGCTGAAAACTGGTGCTAAGCCCCAGCGGGTGTCACTTCTGCAAACGTGTTCCTGATCGGCCCCTTTATCTGTCGCTCTCGTAACCACCTGGGTGGCATTTCCCTCGCGCCTGCGGGGCTGACCGAGCTCTCCGGCGCATCCCGAGCGCCTCAAGGCACAGCCAGTTCCTCTAACGGGCCCTGGAAGGTCCCGCTAGTCACGGTATCTTTACTGTCACCTTCTGTTTCCTTCTCCATTTGGCTTTCAGTTTTGAGACATGTGTTAACCAGGACTGTGCGCCGGATCCAGACCCGACCCCGCAGCTTCCTCACCCTCTGCTGGGACGATTTCCTCCCCGAGCCCACCTTGTGCCTGTTCCCCCAGCAGCCAGGGCTGTGATGGCTTCAGCTCCGAGGCTTTAGGGGAAAACGTGCTGGTTTGGGCTCTATACCCACCGTTCCACTGGTTTTCCCTCTGGGGAAGGGCTGCAATGAAACCCTCGAGTGCTGGCCCTGCTCTCTCTGTTCCGGTGCAGTTCCAGGTCCCCGCTTGGCTCTCGGGGCTGGCTGTGCCATGCACAGGAATTTGGGCTGCAATCGCCCCAGGGGCTCCTTGATGTGTTTGCTCACCCTCTTAGCAGTGACCAGTAACAGCTCCTGGTCCTGCTCGCTGCTGTTCCCCCCCTGGCCTGCCGCGTGCTCAGCTCCCAGCACGGGCTGAGCCATCTGACCTGGGCTATTCGCCTCCTTTCGGGACCAGACCCCCTCCTTCCACACCAGCACCTTCCCTTTCCTTTGCCCTCCTGCTCTCCCTCTTGCTGATGTTTTACATCTCTACCACGTCTTATTAATCACCCTCGGTCCGTCCTCGTCTCCCTCCCTTGTGTGCTCTCATGCTCCATCCAAGGAGTGCCAGGGTAGATCTTCCAGCAGTGGCAAGAAGAAGGATATGTGGATTTTCCCCTCCAGCAGCCTCTGCTGTGGGACAGAACCCCCAGCTGAGGCTGAGGCTGGGGAGCTGCAGCCCGCGGCTCGTCCCTGCAGGGATGGAGCACGACAGCCTGGCTGGGGCTGGCGTCACTGCATGGGCACATTTGAGCTGTTTGGGTTTTTTTAATACACAGACTCAAATTTTTAAGCTTTTGAATTTTTTCCCTTCTTCTGTCCTCCCCTTTCTTCTGCTCTGGAGCACAATCAACTCCCAAAGAACAGAGGTTATTTACGCATTTGTCTAATCCGTGTTGGTTGGGTTTGGGTTGGGTTCTTTTTATTTTTTCCCCTCTTGCTACTTCGTAATTTTTTTCCCAACTTTGGAAGAATGACAGAGAGGCCAAAGGAAAAACAAAACAAGGATATTTCTGCTCGCCTGTAACTTCGCAGAAATGCTGTGCCTGCGCTGGAGCGCGGCGGGAGGCGGGACGAGAACCGGGGCCAGACGGCGCAAATGAGCGCAGGGGCGGCAGGGGGGGAGCAGCTCCGTCCCGGGGAGCCCGCGGAGCCCAGGAGGGGTCGGAGGAGCGAGCGGGACGCAGCCCGAGCCTGCCCATTGCCCGAGCGTGATCTACGAGTCCCCTCCGAGCGTTTCGAGCTGCCCGTCACAGCCTTTCCCTGTGCCACCTCCTCCCACCCAAATCCAAGCAGGGCTGGTTGGCCTTCGCCTCCCTGATGTGTCCCTGCAATAGATGGCTCAGTGTCACCCTGGACGGTGGCACAAAGTGCAGCTCCTGGCAGGAGCCGCGTGCCCGTGGCCACCTCTGTGCCCCCCGAGGCTGGGGGAGCCCGTGCAGGGGGTGGGCACCGAGTGCTGCCTGGGGCAGTTACTCCAGTTATTCCATTTGTGCCCCCCGAGGCTCGGGGAGCCCGTGCAGGGGGTGGGCACTGAGTGCTCCCTGGGGCAGTTACTCCAGTTATTCCATTTGTGCCCCCCGAGGCTTGGGATGGGCACCGAATGCTGCCTGGGGCAGTTAGTCCACAGTTACTCCACTTGTTGTTTACAAGCTGTGCCTTGGCCGGGGGCACCAGCTTGGCCTGGGGACTCTGCCAGGGTCTGTCCCTGTGCCCACTCTGTGCCATGGGCAGTGACTGTCCCTCTGCACCCACAGGCACCTGTTCCCATCCCTGGAGCAGGAGAGCTGGGGTTTGTCAGTGTGTGCCTGTAAGATGTGCCAGTGCAGCTCCCATTTGTGTCTTCAGGTTAAAAACCAAAAATAAACCCCAACCCAGGCTGTAGGTTTTTAGGTGTAGAAAGCCCTTTGGAACACCCTGACACCTGTGAGTGGCCCTTGATGGAGCATCCTTGGCAGCTGGAGTGGGGAATCAGCTCCTCCCTGGCTCTGCTGAACCTCCAGACGAGGAGGGGGAATCTCCAGGAACCCCCTTATGTGTCCGAACAAGACTCTTCTATGGGAGCAGCTCCACAATATATTTGGCCTGGAAAAACTTTCCCCATCACTGTTGAAGCTTGGCCACTCCAAAGGTTGTCACCCAGCGTGGTGACACTGGAGCACTTAGTGGTCTCTTGTCAGTCCCCAGATTAATTAATTATCTTTACTTTTCTTCAGTCAGAATCTCTCCATTTGGGCTATTGATTTGAATTTTAAAGTGAGGGGGGATAATGTTGTTTTTATTGTGTCATGTGGGGAGCTGAGAATGCTGATGGGGGTTGTGGGCACTGCAGGAATAAATGGAATTATTTTTATATTATGGTGAATGTGAAGCTGCCACGGTGTGGGGTGAAGGTGATTTGTGGGGTTCAGCCTTGTGGCACTTTGGGATGGTGGGATGAGCTTTTTCCTGCTTGAGACCCCAGTCCATGCTGGATGTCCATAAATCTCTTCCATCCCCTGTGAGGGCAGGAGCAAACCCAACACAACAAAGCCTTGAGCACCTTATTTAGTGCTTAAGCATTAAATATATATGGAGAGAAAATTAGCTTAATCAAGTCAAAACAGAATTGATTAATATTTTAGTAAAAATGTCACACTTGAGTTTAACAGACTGGTTAAATCTCAGCTGGAAAAACCACTGTGGTTCCCCACCATCTTTTTTTTTCTTAAACCCAGACTGGTTTCCACGGCCCTGTCTCTGCCTACAGGGGCTGCTGGAGCTGCTGACCTCCAGTGGGGTTGCTGGAGAGCATTAGCAGCTCACTGAGCTGTTTGCCCTTTAGCTGAACAAATAATTAGTAGTGGTTTTAAAGGCCCTTTCTCTCCCTCCCTGCTCCCTTTTATAGGTACAATAATCGGATAAAATATTTCTGGAAGACTATTTACAAAATTCCCCATCCCCATCAATCTTGCTGCTGAGAAGGAGCAGAGGAAGATCTCTAACCTCAAGAAGCTGCTAATGCAACCAAGCTATTTAGTGGTGGGGTGGATATTTTTTTCCTGCTGCCATTACTATGGAATACATAATAACATCAATAATTAAATATAAATTGGATTTAATATTTTATGCTGGCGACATGTAATTTACACTCTACCCGAGAAATCAAAAGGTCATGTCTGAAGTAGAGGCAAGAAGTAAAGGGAGAGGGGCTCGTCTGTGAAATGACTCTTGCATTGTCCTGATGGGGAGGCTCAAAGAATTGCCCCAGGCAGGGGAGGAAGAGCTTCGTTTGGGGTAAAAAAGGAGAGTTTGTGGTCGCCTTGTAGGTTGGGTGATTTTTCCTGCCAGAGTCAGTCCTGGATCTGCTGGTTCCTGATCCCTTCCATGGATTTGCAGCCTCTCCCAGCAGTGCTGGCCGTGGGGCTGGCCTGGGGGTGGGTCTGAGCTCCCAGAGCAGCCCCCACTGTGAGGTCCTTGCTGAGCATCCTGGAGGAAACGCAGCTCAGGAGGTGCTGCTGCTGTGCCACAGCTCTGCCTGCATTGATTTCTGTGGCATTGCAGCAGATTTCAGTGGCTTGCCAGCAGTGCAGGCTCCATTAACACAGTGGTAATTCAGAAACTGTCCACGTTATTTCTGGAATGTTTGAATTTTCTTTTTTTTTTTTATCCCACTTCCTGCTGGAGGATCAAACACCTTGTCTGATCTTCACATTCATACGTGGGATTTTGTGCCCTTCTTGGGTTCCAACAGCCTCAACTCCCTTTGCCATTCGCTTTACATCTCTAATTAATTAAAAATAGGAAAAATCAAATATCTCTTAGGCAGATGTGGGCTCTTCCAGCTTTCCAACCCTTGGTTTGCACCTCCTCCTTTGTCCCTGGGTTAGGAGTGAGCTGGCAGCATCATGTCCTGGTTACAGGATGAAGATCCCCTCAGAAAGACTGTGGTGTCTGGATGCACAAGCAAATATTGAGTCTTCCTGGGCCCAGCCTGGCCTTCTGTGGCGTGGGGAGAGAAGATCCCCATCATGGCTGGGATAAGTTATTGCTCAGGGTTGTGGGCAGAGAGGTCTGAGGCTCGTCAGGGCTGCCCAAGCCAGGTCTAATTGCAAGTGAGGCTTCTGCTTTTTTCAAGGTTGTGCAACACATCTGGGCAAAGCCATTCTTGATTCTTCTTCTTCTTCTCCCTGGAGTGGGTTTGAACACTGGGGGGGATGAGGAAGTGAGGGGAAAGCAGCCCTGATGGTGGTTGATTTTGGGGTCTTACCTGGCACGAAGGTGGGGGAGGCAGGTGGAGGCTGCACAGAGAGAAGCAGCTGCTGGTGATGTGCATGGGACAGGGGTTGAGCCTGAAAAGTAAAAGCTGAATGTTGGGAGGCCAAATAAATCCATTCTACGCATTGGGGTGTGGCTGCTGGCTGGGATTTGGGGCTGCCTTGTGCAGGAGGGGGTTTGGCTGCTGTGAAAAGGTGGGAATAACCAAAAGAACGAGGGAAGGCTTTGGGGATGTGCTTTGAGGCTGCCTGTGGACAGGCAAGGAAAATCCATGGATGCACCAGCACCCCTGGGTGGACCTTGCAGGATGGGTGAGGGTGACGTGTCACCAGCCACCAACTTGGCTTTCTCACTGGGGAGCCTGGGATACAATCCTGGAAATGCCTGGATCTTATTTTGGGTCTGTTTTGTCCAGGTTTAGTTGTTCCCATCACACCAGTGAGCAGAGCCCAGCCAACAGGGCTGGCTGCCTATGACCAAGGTGGAAAAATCCTCATTGATCCTTGGGTTAATTGAACATCTAATTTGTTTTCTTTGGTCTCCATGGCCCCATTAAATAAAAACTCCACAACAGCCGACTTTCCACACCCTCCAGGAGTTATAAACCCAAGTTACAGTCGCTCAGAAGTGGGCAGAAAATGCCCTGTTTAATTTGACAAGCCACAGATGTGGCCAAAATGTCTGTTTGGCTTTTCCCTGGGCCAGATCCCCACTGGCCAAAGGGCCCTCAGTGGAACCCAGCCCTGCTGGAGGCATTGGGTGAGTGGCCAAGGGCAGCTGGACGGGCTCTGGAGCCGCCTGGCCTGGGGGAAGGTGTCCCTGCCCGTGGCAGGGCGTGGAACAAGGTGAGCTTTGAGGTCCCTTCCAATCCAAACCATTCCATGATTCTATGGAAACAGGCTGGTTGGGAGGGCTGGATCCTGCCCTTGCCCCTGGATCTGCCCCTGCCCCTGGATCCTGCCCCTGCCCCTGGATCTGCCCCTGCCCCTGGATCCCTGATGGGGTTAAACCTGATTTGGCTTTTTGCATTACCTGGAGAGTGGCCCTCGTTGTCTTTTAGGGGCAAAGCTCTTTCAGGTACCTCTTTGGAAGGCTCAGTCTGAGCTGAGCTGCTCCCAAAAGCACTCAGGGCTGAGGTTTATAGGGTCATTACACTCTCAGTGCCTTTTTACAAGGCTTTGGAATCCACTTGCAAAATGAGCTACTTGTTTTTTGGGGGGTTAAGTGGTTTTGATCAACAGTGAGGCATTTTTTATACCTCCTTCCCCTTGCCTTGATCAGCACCTGCCTCAGGAGGAGGAAGGATCTAATGAATTGCAAAAGGATGTCACTGTCCCTGCCTTCTCGGGGCTACACTTTTGTGGGCTCCTTCTATTTATTTATTTCGTTTTTCCAAGTCAGCTATGGAAAATCTACATAAATTTCTTATTCTTGCAATTTATGGTGCCCCTGAAAGTGGAAACACCTGGTTTCAAAGGACAATCCTGACTCTTAATTGCTCTTGAGAGCATATTTTGATTTTATGGATGGGATAATGCAACTTGGGGGCTGCCTCGCTTGGCAAAGGAAACACTGAGGTTTTCTGGTGCTTTGAAGTTTGGAAGTTTTTGGTGGAGGAGAAAGGTTTTTGGTGGGGAGTCAGGGCCCTTTCCTGCATGTCTCTGTCCCATGGACAGGCTGCAGCAGCTTTTCAGGGACACAGCTGCAACAAACTCAGTGGGAATGAGTCAGAATTCACCTCAGACTACACATTTTTCCACTTTTAATGCACCAAAATCCAGAGGAATCCAATGCCATTCCTATTTTGAAGGGCTGAGCAACTTTAATTCTTAAATGATTAATACAGCAAAGCTGCAATACCATTGATACACTATTATTTTCCATCTTTATTCATCCCTAGATGCAGCAGGAATGGCTCCCTTCAGGCCACTCATAACTGGCAAATGCTTTTAAGACCTTGGGCAGTCACAGGCTGCATTTTGCAAGGTGCTGGTTTATGGTCTGACAGAGTCGCCCTGAGAAATTCCTTCAATAATGTTTTGCAAGGGCCCAACGTGAGTGATTGATGGACAGGATTCCAGGGGCTGATAAGCAGTCACTTAATCTGCAGTCAGGCCTGTCCTGATCAATGTGAGAGGCAGCAGCACAGCAAAGAGGAGATGAGGAGATTTACGTTTTCATCCAGAGATTATTGCCCAGAGGAGCCAAAGGCTCTTCCCAGTTCCTTCTCTTCTGCAGTATCAAGGATGATCTCCTGTGCCTGTAGCTGTGCCAGCAGCACCACCCTCCTTGCCTGTTGCTCCTGCTCCTTCTGATGCCCACAAACTCTTACTGCCCCAGGTAAAGGGCTTTTCATCACCTCTGCAAACTGCCCTGTGCTTTGAAATGAGCCTGTGGTGGAAATCCTGTGCATTTTCACTGCCTGTTGCCCTGAGAGGAGCAGGTTGGAACCCACTGGCAGCCCCTGGGATTGTGCCCAGGCTTCCAGATTTCACCTTGATATTTGAACGACCAGTTGTGAAGGGCTGGGGGACAAATTCTTTACTGTTTAACTGATCCTCCAAACCAGCTCAGTTTGCCCACAACCCTCTAATTCAAGGCAGCTCCAGAGACAGACCTGTGTGTGTCCATCCCAAAAGCTGCTGCAGGAGGGACTCACTGCTGGGTCGTTTTTGCAATGCCAGAGACTTTCTGCTGATGTTTGACTCCTCTTCCCCCTTGCAAAGAGACAGAGTCCCTGGCTGGGATTATTCCCCAAGAAAAGTTCAGCAGCTCTTTGTTTCACTGCCACAATCTTTTGCAACAAAAAGCAATTACAGCCAACGGCTCGAAGGCTTCACCTCCCCAACTTGATTTGCCTTGTCACGTCCCATTAACTTCGAATTCAGCACTAATCCCTGCCCTGAAATACATAATGAAAGACATTCAAAATATATCAAAATGGCATTGGTATTGATTTATTAATGCTAGGGAATGCTGCCCTAATTGAATTTAGGTCCAGGAAGTAAGTTAATGCAGCTGACAGTGATACAGGAATCCAATCTCCCCAGTGCACAGAGTTAGGACTGTTTTTCTCTCTCTTTGTTGTCAGTTGGATAAATAACAAATCAATTTAAATTTCAACGAGGTTGCTAAAAACAAGGCAGCCTCTGCCCAGGCCAACTGCTCGTCCGGGGGTTCGGGTGCTGGCAGAGGTCGGGAGGTTCAGCAGGGCATGAAGGACATCCCTGGGCACTGCTGAGGCTCTCCTGGTGCCAAGCCCTCCCTGGGGGCTTGGGCTGAGCTCCTCACCGGGGTACAGAGCACTGACTGTGTTGGTAAATGCTGCTGCAATTGTTTGCCTGTTACTCCTACCCTAGAAGGCTCAGGATTTTCTCCTCCAGCTCCCCCGGGCTTGGCCCTGCAGGTGCTGCTGGTGGGGCAGCAGTTGGGGCTGTGCTGGAGTCACACACGGCCCTTCCCTGGGCTCTGCCTCTCTGCCTGATCTGCCCAGAAACTCTGATGTTCCCTGGTTGGGGGCAGACACAGTCAGAGGTCTCTGCAGAGCAGCAGGAGCTGCTGGTGGTGCTGCTCTCTGGGATCTGCACAGGGTCCTGCCTTGACTTTCACTGTTCAACACATTCATTAACACTCGGTTTGACTTTAGACAAAACAACTCACAAATGTTTGGTGCTAATTGGTTTTAGGATTAAGCAACCAATGCTGCTACCCTGGAATTGCAGAGCTCAGTCATTCAGAGTTGTCATTTTTAATATCTATGGCCCTTTTTTTTAAGATTAAGCTTAAAAACATGAGCTTCATCTTATGTTTGAAATCCAGCCCTGCTGGGGTTGGTATGGTCAAGAAGGCAAAGGAGCCTGAATTAATTAAATCAACAGCTAACAGTGGAGGTTACCCACAGAAGTGAACCTTGGTGCCCCTAAAACCACTGACCAGAGAATGGCTGGAAAAAAACAAAACCACAGTTGGAGTGAAATGGAAAAAGAAATCTTCAGCTCTATATCACTTCAGCTAGCCACAGGTATCAGAATATTAATTGCTCTTTGACTCGATTTTGTTGTGGGATTAAGGGCACATTGTGGCTTATGAAGATATTCTAGGAGCCACAAGGATGGATGCAAAATCCATCTGTTAAGCATTTCTTTGCCTGCTGAAATCCAGGATGCTACTGCAGCAGCTCCAGCCTCCCCTCCACCACTGGCCCAGCACGGCTGGGGGCACAGGCAGCCACTTTGTGTTCCCCTCTGGCAGCTCGGAGCTCCCTGTCCCTGTGAGGGAATGTTGGGTTCTGAGTGTACATCTCCCAGTGGGTTTGGATGTGGTCTTGGCTTCCTTGCTTTGCAGGGAAAAGGTCCTGCCTCCTCCCTCTGCTCCCAAATGTACAAATTGCTGATGGACAAGCCAGCATGGAAATGTGTAGGAAGAAATGCTTGGGTGGGAGGCTGCAAAATGTGTGGAACAGTTTGAGACAGGGATGAGCTACACAGTGTGTTTTCCTCTCTGCTTCAACAGGCTGTCACTTCACGGGCTGATCCCTTCTCCCCAGACACCTCCATCCTTTCTGCCAGCCATTCCTACCCTGCTCTGCTCCACCCCAGCTGCCCTGCAGAGCAGCACTGATGGCTGTGAAAGGCCATCCCATCCCCAGCATTGCTCTGGGCCCAGTGTGGCCCGTGCTGGGGAGGTTTCCTGAGGACAGAGGCAGTGAGAGCTGCTGAGGTGCCCAAGGAGCTGCTGAGCTGCCCAAGGAGCTGCCTCCAGCCCTGGGTTTGCCAAGCCAGGAGCCATGGAGGGAACTGGGCACCTCAGGGCCAGGCATCACTCCCTGCCCAGTGTCTGGGTGCTGGAGGCCATCACTCAGTGCCTTTTCCAAACTCATAAATCCAAGAGAACAGGACAGGGGGATCCAGTCCAGCCAATAAGTCACAGGACGTCAAATAAACCCACGGACGTTAAAACTTTACTGCAGTGACTTGTTTTAATTTCCTGGGTATAACAGCTGGGCAGACACCAAGGGCAGATGAAAGCAGAGATCTCCCAGTCAGTCCAACCCCAGCCTGGACAGATGCAGCTAGGAGCGAGGGCTGCTAACAATGCAGCTCTTTATCCCCTGAAACTCAGATCCATTAGCCCCAGAGATGTTAATTACAGCAGAAATTACCTATGAAAGACCTTGCTCAGGAGTCTGAACGTTCACAGCCAATAATAACTTTATTTTTTTCATAATGCTGTTGCCATTTTGGTGGAGGTTTGAGATTGTTTTCATTTTTAGTTAAGGGTTCTTTGGGGTTTATTTTTTTGGTTTTGTTTTAAATGTGTTTCTCTAATGCAATAATTAACCTTTTCTGCCTGGCCTAGAGGCTCTCTGCCAACTGTGGGGGTTCACTGTGTCAGCCTTCATCCCCTTCAGTGGCCTCAGAGGAGGACAATAAATGGATATTTGGAGGATAAAGCAAAGAAAGAGGTTTTTGGGGGTTGCAGCTGTTGTGAGCTGCCCTTGAAGTGCCATGGGGGAGTCTGTGCCACTGGCTGTGCCCTGGGCAGCCCATGGGGATGCTCTGCAACACCACTGCCTGTGCCACAGCCTGACTCAATGGGCAGCCATGGCTATGAGGGATTTGACCTTTGCAGAGGCTCCACAGCCATTTCACAGCTGGGAAGAAAGGGAGTCACTTCCTGGCTCTCTCCCAGACGTGTCTTCTCTCGTTGGGATTTTATTGCTTCTTTTCATCCCCAAAGCCCATGGGCTCAGGGCAGAGTGTGCAGCCTGGACTGGCACCTGATGGTGCTCACAGCTGTTCTTGGCTCCACCACTGCCGTGGTCCCACCGGGGTGGGAATCACATGGGAACACCTGGTCTAGCACCCTTTGGAAGATGGAAAATCTCCAGTCCATGTGGTGGCCTGGGTCTAGCCCTCATTTCCATCTCATTTCCTGCTTTTATTTTTCCTCCTGTTTGGAGGGCTGCCCCCAGACATTGGGGGTGCTCAGGGGTGACCTGTTCTGTAAGATGGAGCTGATGGTGGGTTGAGGTGCTCACCGAGCCCATCCCCTGTGACCAGGGAAGGTTCTGCTTATGGAAGTGGGAGAAGAGCTCAGACACTGAAGAAGAAGTAGGATGTTGGTGAACCACCTCTTCTGGCTTTGTCTGAGAGCACAACCCCTGAGAGAGCTGTGTGGTGGGCAGTGGTGACCCTGCACACCGGGCTCAGCTGGGGGGCTGGGGGAAGTCGTGCTGGTGGTCAAGGACAGGTTTGGGGTTCACAGTGGCCCTGTTATGCCCTTGCTCTGCTGAGCAGCCTTGGGTTATGCCTGGGGCTGGTTCCCATGGGTGAGGGAGAGTCAGCTGTGCTCACCCTTCACCTGTGCAGAAGCAGCTGGGACTGGGAAAGCCACTGGGCTGTGACACCAGTGGAGCTGGGGAATGGTGTCACCTCGAGCCAGGAGCAAAGGGGGAAGTGGGGAAAGGCCACCTGTGGGGTGAGCACTGCTGGGAACAGGAGAACAGAAGCAAGGGGCCATTCCAGAGCTGTGAGGGCTGCCGGGCCCCCATCCCTGCCCCAGTGCTTTCCCTGCTGCATCAGATGGGGCACAGGGTTTGGGCAGCCCAGGGGCTGCAGCCCGTCCTGGGAGCAGTGCGGTGGCAAGGTTTGGATGGTGCCAGGTGGGCACTGACTCACTGTCCTGGGGTTTGCCAGGGCTGAGCCACACTTTGGCCCAGCCCTGTCACCCTGGTGACTTCTCCTGGCCCTGGAGAAAGGCCCTTCCTTTTCCTGAGGCCCTGGTGTTCCCTGGCACTGTTTGGGTCCTGCTGGCACAAGGCAGCACAGCCCAGGATGTCACTTATTTTTAGGCATTAACATCTACTATCACAGAGTCCCTGGGGAGCTCAAAGTGGAAAATATTGTGTTCCTCATCCCAGCCCACTCCTTGCTTAATGAGCACATTAACAAGCCCCCGTTTATTTATATCAATCTCAAAATCTCCGAAGACGCTCCTCTCTCTGAGCAGGGCAGCAGATCCCAGCCCTGTAATGGCTCATTAATGTATTTGAAGCCAGAGAGACAAGTTTGCATTGGCAGAGAGTAGGATCAAAAATGCTTTTATAGCAAAATGACCAAGAGTGCCTTTTTGATTGCCTCTAAATTCCCAGTGAATAAATGAATAATAGAAAAATAAATTAATAATAGATATATCAGTGGATTAGCTATTTCCATGCAAGCCTAATCAGTCACCCAGTGCTCCTGCCAGGATATTTGTTTAACAGGACAAACTGGGAAAGTCAATACAGAAGGTGCAGGGGGACACGATAAAACTCCTGGTTGTGTCACTGCAGGTGGCAAATTCCGGGTGCTGCCTCAGGTGGGTGGTTTCTTGGAGTCCTCGTGCCAGCTGTGCCCTGAGCAGATGGCAGACTCTGCTGGCACATGTTTCCTGTGCCAGGGCCAGCTGGACATGCTGGGTGACACGTGGGTGGGATGGTTCTGCTGCTGTAGCTTTGCCCCGAGGGACGGGCAGTGCCGGTGGGTGCCGGGGGGTCCGGCACAGCGGGGCAGTGCCCAGGGGGGTGGGCACGCCCCGGGCTGGGGGCTCCGGCCGCGTCCAGGGGTGCCCTGACCAGTGCATGCCATGGCCCGGTGTCTCTGTGCACTAGAGGGAGACAAAGCCCCACGCTCAGTGATGGGTGCGGGTGTGCGGGCCGGGGAATGGGTGTCCCATGGGATGGGACCCCCCGGATGGGACCCCCCGGGATGGACCCCCGACCCCACTTCTGCAGTATGGCCAGCGCTGCCAGGGCTTTTCCCAGCACAGGGCCCAGCCAGAGGTACTGAGGGTGCTGCCGGATGGGACCAGGTGAGGATTTGCAGGAGAGTCGAGCCCAGGGCTGGGCTGGCACCCAGTGCGTGGTCCCCGGGCAGGACGTGCCATGACATGGGACCTTCTGGCACGGCACTGGTGCCTGGGCTGTGCTCCCCGAGTCACCCCACCCTGAGGCAGTGACCGATGTCCCACCCACAGTGACACCCCCAGGGTCCGGGGGCGTTCGGGGCAGGGACATGGGGGCATTTGTGGCTTTGCTGTCAGAGCCACGGCCATGGCAGGCAGTGACTCGAGACTCCACAGCCACATGTCAGTCACATCCTCCACAGCCACCAGCACCATCCTCTGTCCCACAGAGCACTGATCCCTGTCTGCCCACCCTGCCCACACACCAGGGAAGTTTTCCTGGTGTCTGCTGGAAAGGCACAGAGCTGCCTTTGAGGAGCCACTTTCTCTCATCCGCGGGGGGTTTCATCACCAGGAAAAGGCTCCTGGAGGGACAAGGGAGGCTGAAGCTGCACCCCATGGAATCGGGACCATGTCTCTGCTCCAAACTCTCCACGTGGATCTTGTTGGGGTTGAGGGCAATTTTCCTGCTCACACTGCTGGATTAGATCTGAGCCTGTCCCACGACACATATTCTGTCAGTGGGGTTTGTTTGTTTGTTTTCTTACTTTTTCCTCCATTTCTGCTCCACAGAAACCCCACCTTCTGTTCCTGAGGCCAAAACATCACCACCCTGCACACTGAGCCACCCAGGGTGGCCTTAAAGAAAAAAAACACACAGAAAATGAAAATAAATATATTAAAGAAATGAGGTAAGCAGAGGCTGTTCTCCTTAGCACAGCTGAGACTTTCCCCTCTTTTTTCCACTCTTAGCCCATGACCACATGGCCAGAACCTTCCTCCCATTTCTGAGAAACTGCTGAGCTGCTCAGGTGTTGCTCTGCCACAGTGAAACCCCTCCCTGAGGGAGCAGCTCAGCGTGGCATGGTGCAAACCCAACTCTGCTGGCAGAGCTTCACTCCAGCAAACAATAATTAAACCAAGGAGTGTGTCCTCTGTGCCACAGCACCACGGTGGAAATGGCCCTGGGCAGGATCTGGGAAGGGGTTTGGGTGTTTGAGGCACAGGGAGCCCTGACAGCAGGTTCAGCCCAGGTGTGAGACACTGTCTCTGTGTGTCAGCCCAGAATATCCTCTGTGGTTGGTTTGAGGGCTGAGGGATGCAAAAGAGCTCTTGCTTTAGTTTGTTTATTTGTTTAGAGCCACGGTTTGTCTTCTTTTGGCTTCTAATTTGGACTCGTCCGAGCAGCCTCATTTGTTTAGGCAGCTCATCTGTGCAAGGGGTTGGTAAAAGTCTTTTTCTAGGACTTTTTTGTAGGCACTGAGATCCTCCAGTGAAAGCATCAGCTGCTGTGGGCTTGGTGCTGGTCTGGGAGGGCACCAGCTGCAGTGGCTCCTCCAGTGCCCCAGGACCTGGTGTCACTGGGAGTTGTTAGGACACTTTAAAAAGCCACATGCAAGCCCCAGGTCCCTGTGGCACACACAGGTGATTCCCCTCAGCCACTCTCTGGGCTGGTGGGGATAGAGGCCTATTAAGGTGCCTCATTAGTCACAGCCAAGGTCCCCAGAGCAGCCCCTACTGACTACCCTGTGTCCTTGTGCTGTTCTAGCCTTGTGCTACAGGACTTCCAACCCATGGCACCCACAGGTGACATCCTGGAGCCTTTCCCCTCCCTGCTGTGCTGGTGCTTCCACCAGGGTGATGCCCAGCTCAGCCTCTCTGCAGGAATGAGCTCCTTTGCTGTGGCACCTCAGAATCTGCATTTCAAGGGAAAAGCCTTGTGTTGAGTCAAGGCAGAGGGGGAGAAGGCTCCATTTTTCTGTTTTCTTGGTAGTTTGTTTGTACACTTGATGAAAATGGCTATGGCATTAGAAACCACAAGTTCCCCACTGTTGACATCTCCATTAATGAAGAAATCATTTCTATTCGCAGGTCAAGAGTTGTGGTTTGCAGCCAGTTACACTAATGAAGACTGTGGCATGCCCAGCCTCGGCTGGCTCTGTGCCAGCACATGGAGAATTTGACCCACACCACTGAGTGCTTTCCCCAATTAACCAGCAGGGCCAGCACTTCCCTGGTCCCTCCCAGCAGGAAGGCTGATGGTCACAGCCGGGTTTCTTGTGGCACCTGAGCCCTCTGATGCATCCTGAGCCATGCCAGGCTGGGTTTGTGGCCGGTGGCTGCCAGGGAGCAGACATCCTCCTCCTGGCCTCGGTGCTCGGTGTGCTGCCAAAGAGAGGAGCTCCTGGGTGGGGTGAGCCAAGGGAACAGTGAAGTGATGCTGCAAAATCTGCTTGTAAAGAGTCCCTGGGGGTTTGCAGCTGGGAAGTGGATGGAGAGGAGCATGGCTGGTGCTGCACAGATCCTGGCCCTGCAGCAGCTCTGCTCATCCCTCGTGCCAGGGCTCTGCCATGGCCCTGGCACTGCTCTGGCTCTGCCTGCAGGTATGCCCAGGCTGGCTGTGGCCCTGGATGTTCCTCTACAGCTGGTCTTGGTGAGAGGTTTTCTTTAAACCCTCCCATCCTCCCAGTGTGTGCTGGTGGCACAGGAAACATCCTTCCCTCCCTCCATCCCTCCCTCCATCATCCAGGTAGCGATGGATATCAGACTCATCCCAGAGGTTTTAAAATTTCATTTCAGTTTGGAGGCAAGTGGAACAGCTGGGACACGTTTCCCTCCGTGGGCTCTGGCAGGTCCTGTCCTCACATGGTGTGACACTCCCCCAAACTGCTGGGTACCTACATGGGAAGCAAACCAAGCCCTGGGGTTTGGGATCTTCATATTTCAGATTAAACACCAATTGCCCATCAAACACCAGCTGTGGGGTGTCCTGTGGGCAGGGGTACAGCTGGAGAAGTGGCAGTTCTTTAAGTCCTCTGTGAGTGATGTCCCCTCTGAGCCAACAGTCCCTGGTTGCCCAAACCCACCAGCCCCAACTCCTCCTGGCTCCCCTGGACCTCCAGACCCTGCACTTCCTCAGGCAGAGCAAAGCCTCAGTGAGTGATATGGGGCAGATCACCAGCCCCTGATGGGAAAGTTCCTTCTCACAGTGGGTGTGCATTGTGGGGACAGCCAGGAGAAACCAGAGGGGAGGACCAGCTTTCTGTCCTTCATCAGATAATATAATTATGCACTTTCCATCCCTGTTTCTTAACACAAAGGAGGAATGTGCAGTTATGTGATCACAGTTTGCTGCAGTGAATTATTTAGTCAGTCTGTCCTGCAGCATGTTGTTGAGGCTAATGTTGCTTGTACTAATGTAGGAAATCATTAAAGATCAATAAAGAAATCATTAGCAGTGTGACGCCCTCACCGAACCTCCTGAGCTACAGATATCCCACTTAATCCGGCCATAAAAACAGCACCATGAGCTCATTTTAATGGGTGTCAGCAAGATTGATTGGCTGGGGGCAAAGGTTGGACCAGCAATTTGGGAGCAGGGCTGCTAATGCACTTGTAGCTCTTTGGTGTGCTTTAATGCAAGTTAAACAGAAAATGCCCTGGAAACCGCAGCGAGTCCTCCTGTGCAGAGGGTTTAAAAGACTTTGGATGTAATGCAAGATTTAGGAAGAGAAACAGCACAGTAGAGCAGATGGATCTGACTTAGTTAAAGCAAAACAAACCATAACACAGCTCAACAGAGATGACTCCCAGCAGCCTTTCACAGGGCTGGGACACAGGGCAGGGGTTTGGGGTTGGCCCCTGATTCCAGTGTCCCTTCCAGGCTTTGCCTGGTTCACCTTGTGCTTGACAGGGACATCCAGCTCTGCTCACCTTAAAGGCATTTGCTTTTCTGCAAGTGCTGTGAGCAGCCAGGAGATGCCCCACTTTTTGCTGAGTTTTCACATTTTTTGTGTTCCCAGCTGTGTGTCAGGTTGGGGCAGGACCTTGGGCAGTTCCCCTGCTGGCACCTCAGTGTCCCCATCTGTGAAATGGGCCCAGTGACACTTGGCCATGGGTTGTGCTGCTGAGCGGTGTCACCAACTGGTCATTTCTCAGTGCTGGGGATGGAGCTGGAGCTCCTCCAGGCACAGATGTTCCCTGGCACCAGGATGTTTCTAGAGCAGGGCTGTCTCCTTCTCGAGACTGAAAAGATACCAAAGAGTCAGGACATGCTGGATTTACATAACAAGGCCACATCTCCCAACAATCCCAAAGAAGGACATTGGAGTAAGTAGACAAATCCCAAGCCCGAGGAGGGGAAATTGTGGTGGTACCAGCAGCACAGTAAAGCAATTAGTGGGCAGAGTTGCCGGGCTCCTCCGTTAAATTCTGTGGTCAGTCCCATTTAATGAAACCCCATCCCAAGGAAGACACATCAGCTGTGACCTCCTCATACTTCACGCTGGCCACAGGAACACCACAGTGGTACCAAGAGTGATTCAAGGCATTAAGGAAAATTACTTATTGCAGAAGAGAGTCTAATGAAAAAGCTCAACCCCACTGACCAAACTTAGTGGGGCTGAAGTAATGGCAGTGTGGTTTCTGCTTCCTTGCTCCTTGGGTTTAAATTACTGGCACAAGGAGTAAGTCTTCTGTTAATTAGTGTTTTCCTCAGAGGTTTCTCCTTTGGGATGAGTGGCTGATTTAGGAGGTTTTGCCCCAATCCCAGCAGTGGGACAAGTTTGGGTTTGGTTTGGGTTCATTTCCACACCATGGTGAGTGCTCATGTGCTACAGCTCTGTTTCCATCAGGGAAGCCCTCACTCCCTTCCCAGACCCCCAGGCCACTCAGGAAGAAAAAACTGGAAAAACTGGAGAATTGGTCAAATTTTCCAGCAGCCCAAAGCACGGGCAGGCATTTCCAACACACTCTGCAGGAGCCCTCCCTGATCCCTTCTGCTGATCAGGGACTGCCAACACTGTTTGCTGTGCTCTGGTTTAAAGCACTGAACATTTAATTATAAATGGCAAACAACCCATGGCTAATGAAGCCCCGAGCCCTGTGGATGCAGAGGATGCAGCTCCCATTAGCTACTGCTCACTCCTGACAACTTCATAAACCCTTGTTACCCGCCTCCAGCTGGGAGAGAGGGTTGATGCCTGTTTAATAAGTAATTTCTAATGAAAAGTTTGGGGCTGGTAATCAAGGAAATGCACTGGCCGTGGTTGCAAGTGTTTATGAGATTCCTGGTGAATGATTCCTCTGATGGTGCTGCTGCTGCTGCAGCTGCCACTCGGGGTAGGCTGGGGGAGAGAAACCTCCCTGCTCCATGATCCACATCCCCTAATCAGAGACCCATCCTGGGAGAGGAGATGGGGCCCAGGGATCAGTCCCAGGAGAGGAGATGGGGACTGGCCCTGGCTGGGATCTGTGGTGCTTTGGGCTAAGAAAGCTGCAGTTTTGTCCTTGCTCTCAGGATGTGGCTGGGGGAGGGATGAGGGGGGTGGCAGCAGAGGCAGCCCCAGGTGCCCTACCCTGATTGCCCCTGATCTCCAGGGATTGGGATGCAGCACTGGGAAGCTTGTGGGTACCATGGGAGGAGCAGAGAGTCCAGGCTTGAGGAGCCTCTTGGTTTTGGAAACCATCAAAACTGTTATTCTACGCCTTTTTTTTGGCTATTTTTTGGCTGGTTTGTTTTTTGGTTGGTTGGTTTCTTTTTCTTTCTGCTTTTTCCTGCAAACCCAGTGTTGATTTGGGAAGTGTTCCTTGCTCTTTGTCTCTAGGCCAGTCCAACACGCTGACCTGCAGTCCTGGGGCTCTGCAATAGTTGGGAAAGGCCACCTCAAGATCCACGGTGGGTGGGCACTGTCTCCATGGGCAGTGAGGGCAGAGCAGTGGGCTGGCATCCCCCTCCCTGCAGCCACTGCCCCCCACCATGTGCAGGAGAAGAGAGAAGTGAAGCACTAAAAGACAGCAGTTCAGCACAAATCCTCACTAGAAAGAAAAATCCCCAGTGGGGTTTGCAACACTGGTTTTTCTTCAAGCTCCAGAGAGCTGCAGGTGGGGGAGTCACTGGAAGCCACATGTCCTGGCCCACCACCAGCCTCCCCAAGCGTGCTGGGGCTGCAAACCATCCCAGGGTCACCAGAGACTTCCCCAGTGTGGCTCAGACTTCTCCTTGGGGCTGTGGCCTCGCCAGCACCAGAACCTGCTGCGTGTTGTGTCTTCAGTGATTTCAGGCAGCAGCTCTGTCTGGTCCAGCCTGGGGGAAAATGCTCTTCTCCACTTCCTCCTGGTCACTGGGGTGGTGGTGCCAGAGCAGGGGGTGCCTGGGGGAGAGGGGGTGCTGAGCCCTGGGGTTCTGGTGCAGCCTGGCCCTGTTCTGGGAGTGCTTCCCCTTCCCCTTCACCTCTCTCTGAGGTTCCCAGAGCAAACCCCTGGTGGGTTTGGGGGCAAAAATGGAGCAAAGCCATGTCCACACTGGTCTGGCTCTCCCCAGATGAGGGCTGGGGCTTCCTGCAGCATTTTGCTCCTGCAGAGGCTGTGTCTGCAGCTGAGGGTTGTCCTGTGGGGTGAGCCAGGTCCTGGCAGCCCCTGTGCAGGGCTGGTTTCACATCACTTATCTGGGCCACAGATAAGGTGACTCTCAGCCCTGGCTGTCACCACAGGGTTCCTGTGAAGTTCAGCAGTGCCTGTGGCCACCAGGTTTCGAATCCTTCCATGCAGTGCAGAACCAGAGCCACCATCCCTGTTCTCCCACAGCCCCCACTCCTCCCTCTGCCCCGTCCCCGGTGCCCCCCCACAGCACCCGGTGGCACCCAGGGTGGCTCTGCTGCCCACAGCAAGTGAGATGTTCAGGTCCAGCCCCACGGGCCTGTGGGGAGGGTTTGGATTTCCCTTTAGCCTGGCTGGCCAGCTGGGGGGAAGTAGCTTCAACACAAAAAGTTGTTACTGTCTACACCGAAACCTTAGAAAAATTGGTGCCTGAAACAGAGCGTTTCCTCCCAAGCCAAAGCCAAACCTTGCTGTAACTTTTTTCTCCCTTTCTGATCTGCTTTTTAGGTTTGGATCCTTGATGTTTTCTCTTGCAGTTCTCAAAATTGCTCAGGAACTGGGAGAAACTGTACATTGAGTGGATTCTTGCACCCAGAGGAGCTGGGGCAAAGCCATTCCCTGTTTGCTGCCCAGGCCCTGCCTGTGCTGGGGTCACCCATTGCTGGCCAACACCAGCAGCACAGCAGCACACGTGCCTTCAGCTGTCCTGGTTCCTTCCAAACAAGAATGAAATGTGGCCTTATGGTTTATCTTTAGGTTTTCCCCTGCCCTGGCTGAGTTACCTCCTGAGGCCGTTCCAAACTGATTCAAAGAGAATTGCAAGAATTCAACACTTCAGTCTTGGAGCAGTTTTGTTTCAATAGGAGACTTGGCAATGCTTTATGGTGAGGTGTGAAGCCCCCCAGCACCTCCTATCCCCTCCATGTGCATCAGCAGCACCTGCTGGAACCCCCAGGACCCTGTGGGTGTCTTTGTGCTGACGTTGTCCCCAGGAAAAGCCACCCCCCAGCTCCTGCTGTGGCTCCTCACTGCTCAAAGCCACCTGCCTGATCCTGCTCCTGAGCTCCAGAGCTTGAAGGATCTCACATCTCACACATGATGGCTTTGAGAGAACCAGAAATGTGTATTTTCACCAAGAAAAATGCCCCTCCATTAGCCTGAGCTGGCCCAGGATGAGCTGGGAAGCACATCCTGAGTGGGTTGTGCCTCAGTTTCCCTCCCTGCCAAGGCAGGGGCTGAATCCCTCTGCAGGAAAGTGTTTCAGTCCTGAAGGAAAAGGGCCATTAGAAATCCCAGATGCTCCTCTGCCCTGCCTGGCCCTGCTCAGCTCCTCGTGGGGCCCAGGGACACCTTCAGAGAGGTGACCCAGCTCCTCTCTGGGGACTGGGACCTCCAGGGTCCCTCCTTGGGGATGGGATGTTTGACTCTGCATCTGCCTGAGGTCCCAGAGACACTCAGTGTCCTGAGGAGTCACCTCTGGGGGTCGGAGGTGTCCTGAGCATCCCTCCTGCTCTCCCATGTGACACAATTGCAGGTAAGAGGTTTGGGGTTTCTTTCTTTGTTTTTTTGAGACAGGTGACAGTTTTTCCGTTTGAAGAGAAATAAAAAAGCAACCCCAACTTCTTTGGAGCTTTATCCTCTTAGCAGATCTGACCTTGATCTGCTGCGCGGGAGACAATTGTGCTGTGGGTCTGGGGAAGCAGCGGCGCTAATTGCACTAATTGCACTTCTGGGGGCCGGGGTTGGGCTTTTTTTTTTTTTTTGTTTCTTTATTTTCCCCTCTTCTCTCTTGCTCTGACTGTGACTCACCAGCAAAGACACGAGTCGCTCCGTTCAGAGAAACCGCACAGTCTGCAGAAGTTTCCCACGGTCTGCTCTTTAAATAGCGCCGCGGCCGCGGCCGGACCGCGCCGGAGCTCGAGCAGCGCTTCCCCATCCTCCTCTTCCTCTCCGCACCCTTCCCCTTTCCTCCGCCACGCCGACAAGCACCCCGGGCAGGAACGTTTCCCACCGCTGCTTCACCCCGAAACCCTCGGGGGTGCCCTGAAGGGCCCGCGGGTGATGCCCGGAGGTTTCCTGCCCAGGCTGGCGGCCAAGCCCTTGCCCTTCGCAGCCACCTCCTGCCTGATGTCACTCGCCACTCGCCACTCGCCACCGCCTTCGTGACAAGCGCCCCGCGGCGCCGCTTCCGCCCCGCGCTCCCTCCTGGCGGGGCTGAGCCTCGGCTGAGAAAGCTGTAAGAAAAAAAAGGAAAGAAAAAAAAAAGAAAGCAAGAAAAAAAAAGTGGTGAGAAAGGAAGGAGCGTGCCAGGGGCCTCTGCGCACCCTTCCAGTAAGAGAGTTGTGGGGAGGGGAGGGCAAACTGGCGCTTCTGAGAAGCCCAAAGTTCGGGGGCGCACCCGCACTGGGGGTTCTGTGAAAGCGCCGCTGGGGAGGAAACAGTGACGGGGGTGGACGTGACCCCCTGCACAGGAGCCCCCCCTGCACATGAATCCCCCCCTGCACATGAATCCCCCCTGCACAGGAGCCCCCTCTGCACATGAATCCCCCCCTGCACATGAATCCCCCCCTGCACATGAATCCCCCCTGCACAGGAGCCCCCTCTGCACATGAATCCCCNCCCCCCCTGTACAGGAGTCCCCCCGTCGCTGTTCTTCTTGTGAAGCACTTTGGGCATGAAATGGAAACGTGGGTGTGACCGTGGTGCCATCAGAGAGCCCTTCGGAGGGACCCCACGACCCTCACGGGGACCTTCCAAGGACCATTCCAAGGACCATCAGCCCTGCCCGTGGTGTGGATGCAAAGCCCTGTGTCTCGTGGGGTCAGGGCTGGGGTGTTGTCACCTCTGCTCACATTTTGGAGTAGAATCAGGGAATTGTTGAGATTGGAAAAGCCCTTTGAGATCAGGTCCAGCCATTAACCAGCACTACAAGGCCATCACTAAGCCATGTCCCCAGGTGCCACATGCAGTTTAAGTGCTGAACCTCCTTGGCACTGCCTACAGGGAGATGCTCACAATAGTAGTAGTAGTAGTAGTAATCATCATCATCATCATCATCATCATCATCATCATCATCATCATCATCACATTTGGACCATGAAGTAATTTATGTACATTTACAGAGGGTGGAATTCTGCAGAATTTGCCAGGCAGTGACCAAATGCCTCCATCCTGCTGTGCACAGGTCTCTGCTCCTGATATTGCTGCATCCTGGTTCTCCCCAACAGGGATGCTCCTGGCTCTGGGCAGATCCCCTGGGCTGGAATGAGCTGACCCAATTCCCAATGATCCAGCACCCACCAGTGGCTTCACCCACCGCAGCTCCTGCTCTCTCCCAGCCCTCCCCTCCCTCCCTGCACATCCCAGGACCTGCGATCAGCCCTTCCATTTCTCCACCCTCTTCTGCACTGTCGGGAGGGACTGAGTGCAGATTTGCTGCAGATGTGAACAAGAGAAACAGCTGCCTGTGAGGGAGGAAAAAAGGGACAAAAAGGGGGGGGAAAGGAAGGAAAGGAGGCAATGTTACTGAGTTTAGCAAAAGGGGCGTTGTGTGAATGGGAACAGAACGTCACACATTGAATCCTTTAAAATTCATCCCTGATCTTTAAGCCATTAATTCCTCTGGTTTGGATCTCTTCCCTCTGGAGGAAAGAAGTAGCTTGGGAGTAACACTAATAAAGATTTTTGTCTCTGAAATAAAATATAAAACTTGCAATAGGGATGGCTGGAGAGAATCACTGATCAGCTGGTAATAAATTGTTATTGGCATTAGAGTAGCTCTTACCTCTGCCCAGGAGGGATCAGGGTCCTTTCCTACACCTGGCAGAGCCAGTTGCTGTGTTGGAGGCTGGTGTTGGCATCTCAGAGCTGGTCATGGTCAAACCCACTCAGGGCTTTGGCCCCATCCCATTCCCCCTCCGCTGTGGCTCTCAGGGATGTTTCTGCAGGGTGGATTTGAAGGGGATCTTGTTTTTGGGAGCAGATGCCCAAGGTCTTGGCAGGTCCCAGTTTCTGGAATCCCAACCCAGCCCCCCACCCTGGTTTGCTGCACTGCTGGTGCTTTTGAAGCAGGACAAGGGAAAACATCAAACACAGATTTTTTCCCTTAAAGCAGAGACCACCTCACTCTGGATCAGGACCTTGAAGGACTTCCCTGGCCCAGGGCTCTCTGCACCAGCCATGGCCAGGCTGTCCCTCCTTGACACCTGGCCTGAGCACTATTGTGGAAGGCAAAACAACATCAATCTGGTTAACAGCTCCTTTGATGAGCCAAAAACATGATGTGTGAGTGAGAACCAAAATGACCATCGTGGCTTAGCCCAAGAACTCTCCCAACATGCCTGTGCCCTGCACTGGTTTTACTGGTCTTAGAAGAGAAATCCTGAGACAAGTTAAACTAAGACTATGCCAAATCCATTTGGGTTGGCTTGTTGAGTGTCTTGAAGCCAAAATAACTTCAGTTTTCAATTTAAAAATAAGGGTGAAACTTTCTATTTAAAAGTGAAAGAAATGGTGGGGAAAATGAGGGTTTTGTGGAAAAAAACCCCAAATCTCAGCCAAGCTACAACTTGAGATTTTTTTAAAAAATGAGCTAAAGTTTTTAATGAAAAATGATGTGAGTCTTCTTGATGGAGGCACCTTCATTGTGAAAAATTAAATGCTCTATAAATTGCAGCTAATAACTCACCTGTATCCATTACAAGTTCTGTGGAAATACAAATATATTTATATATGTGCATGCTCATACACTGTAAGGAGGGGCTGGGTCACTCCTCAGGGTCTCTCTTCCACAATTCCATGACTATATGAATTTACCAATATTTTCTACTGTCTTGTGGCCATACATCCAAAATTTTCTGAATATATCTTTGCCTTTTGATTTGCCTGCTCCCAGCCCTTCCCCCCTGCTTGGCAGGTGCCCCTTGGAATGGCACCACTCGCCCTGGTCTCGGCTTCCTTGGCTTCTGTGGGAAACTCTGGGGGAACACACGCTCTGAGGCCACAGACCAGACACAAAAATTCACTTTCTTTGCCATAAATTGTTGTTTGGTTTTTCCTCTCCATTTGCAAGTGAAGCAGCTGAAAGGGGTGAGGGATTGCTGAGTGATCCTTGGGGTATTTCAGAACGGACAGATTTATTTGAACCCAAAAAGGGAAGCAAATTTCCTCATGCTCTGTGGATGAACTGAGGTTTGGGGGATTTTCAGACTTTCTCTCCCTCTGTGGGGCTGGAAGTGAAGTGGCTTTGGGGCTGTGGGGACCTGCTGGCCCCACTGTTGTTGTGCTCATCCTGCTTGGAAATGCAGCAAACCCCCTTAACGCTGGTGGCAGACAGGACAGGGGAACAGTGGGGTCATATCCCAGGTCACTGCCAGCCCTCCCTGCTCCTGCCTGTGGTCCTGGGTTCAGGCAAAGGGCGCCGGTGTGACCACACTCAGCCAGCATGTGACTGTGGTGTGACCCGGCAGTGGGGCAGCCACAGCCCAGGGGGTTCTCCCTTCCAGAGCTCCCGGATGAAATGTCCCTTCCTGGCTGTGACCTCCAGGGGCTGCATGGCCCTCATCCCATCCCACACCCAGCACCTTCCAGAGGCCTGCAGGGCACTTGGATGGGTGCTGCAAACTGCTGCAAGGAGCTGCTCATCACCCCAAGGTCTGCTGGCATCACAGCCCCTCCTTGGGGAGCAGGAACAAGCATGGCCAGCCCATCCCCTTGCTCTGCCAACACTTCTGTTCCCAAAGCCCCTCCAGGCTCTGGAGATGTCCAAGCAAGTTCTGAGTCTGTGCCCAAAGGCATCATGGAGTTGCCTCAAATGCTTTGTCCCCTCCTATACTGGTTTTTCCATTTATATCTATTTTCCCCCTTGTCCCAGGGCAGTGGTTACCCCTGTGGACAATTCCCCTTGACCCACTACAAAGTCCCTCTGCCAGTCGCTCCCCACCCATTCCTGCAGGCACTGGATGGCAACTCCACCAGAATGACCACTCAATTGCACCAGCTCCCATTGCTCCTCAGCTCCAGCACCACCCCCAGCTCAGCACCAGCCCTGGATCACCACAGGGGCACCCACAGCTCCCAGCCTGGAGAGCTTTCCCTGCCCTGGGGTGCACGGGGCAGGCAAGGCAGCTGTGATGGGAGCGCTCCCATGGCCAGTCCCTGCCCCAGGATGGGGAGGCCTTGCTGCAGGGGGGTGACAACGCCAGCATTGTGCCGCTGCCCGCATGGTCGGGCACAGGGCGCCGGGCACGGGCGTTCCCAGAGCGCCTGGCGCCGGCCAGGGAGGGCTGGGCTGGGGCTTGGACACAGCCAGGAGTTGTTCCTGGGTCATGACTGTGTTTGTGGAGCGGATCACATGCCTCCTTTCCCATGGCTTCGGGCAGAGCTGCGTGCTGGGCGCTGGGGCTGGTGGTGGGGCAGGGACGTGCTGGTGTGGCCTCCCAGGGACAGGAGATCCTGCCCCGCTCAGCTGGGCTGCACTGCTGGGCTGGGCTGGGGCTCTAGGGCTCAGAGAGCTGCAGACCCTCCTGGGCTTTGGGCGGGAATTGTGGATCTTCAGAATGTTGGGGATGTCCATGACTCCCCCCTAGTTGCCATTAAGTCTGTGTAATAAGCACTTGACAGTGCCAGGTACGTACGTGCACACCCGTGTGCCCAGGTAAGGTATGGAATGCCCAGCAGGTTGGAGCCCTGTAACACCCCTTATACCTGACTGCAGGAGTGATTGGGAGCATTTCAATTTAAAGCCCCCCGTGAGGAAAAAACCCACAGTATGAATGGACAGAAGGAGCAATCTTATGATGGAAGTTGATTTTGCAGCTCACATGAGGATGATGACCAGGACCAGAAGCCCTGGCTGTACCAGAGGGGTTCAGGATTGTGTCCAGAGGGTGGTACAGCCAAAAAAAGGAATAGTGGGAGACTGATGGAGAAGAAAAGCCCTACCCAAAGCCTCCCCAGCTATTGCTGGTGAAGGATGTTTGGCCAGTGTGTAAATCAGCACAGCTGAGTCAGATCTCCCACACAGCACCTAACAATGGGAGGAGTGAGAGCATACCTTGAAAGCATCTTAAAAGCACCTTCCCTTCCTTTTTCTTCTCATCTCCATCCTGACTTTTCTCCTCATCAAACCCCATGGGACCTAAACCAGGTAAGGTCTAAAACTCCCACTCTTTTTTTTCTGCAGGGAAGGAGCCATGAAATCCAAAACTAGCCTGAAAAACCTGAATATTGCCCAGGAGGTGTGTGATGCTGAGGCAGGCAGGTGGCCAGCAGGGTGTCTGTGGGCTGAGCCAGCCCCTCCCTTTGGGACCACAATGGGGACAGAGGAGCACATTTTGCCCAGGATGGAGCAGGAGGGGAGCGAAGCCATCGCTGTGGTAGAAAGGATTTTGCTGCCCATTACAGGAATCTGTAATGTCTTGGCCAATAACATCATGATGTATCCAAGCACCAACATCCATCAAATGCAAAACTCAGTGAAGAATGACAGTTATGAGCACCAACTCTCTAAATGCCTCGTAATCATATTGGTGTACCCCAAAGTCCATGTGTTTTGCCTTGGGTCCTATTTGTCTGCAGATTTGAGTTGCTCAAGCTTAGGTTGTGTCTGTTTTATCCTGTCAGAGAGCTCCCTTTTCTCTTTCTTACAAGAAGAAAAAAAGGACAAATATCATCTCATATTTCAATTCTACATTTCTTCCTATTTAGGGAAAATTCATCTCTAAGAGTGATAAAAGCAATTTTCTATGAGAAAACCCTCCAGGCAGTGCCCAATGGCAGCTCCTGTTCTTGGTGTGAGCAGCCATTGGGTGTCAGCAGAAAGAGCATTTTCAGGTGCTCCTGGAAATTTTCTGTGTCATGGCTTTATTACTTTATCACAGAATGGCTTTACTACTTTAAAAAAATATAGAAAATTATCTTCTGTCATTTAGGTGGGACTGGAGGTCAGATGTATCTGTACCTTCCACCTTCTCCTGCTCCTCTCCAGCCCTGCACTTCCCCGGGTCCCCCCTCCACAGCCAGAGCTGTTTATTCTGCCGCACGTGCTTCATATTTTTGCTTAGTCCTAATTCACATAAAGCTCTTGTAGGAGCCACCCACCCTCACATATGGAAGCCGTCTCTGCTCAGAGTCCTCCCGCCCGGCTGGGAGGCAGAAAGCCACGGATGGCTCACAATTAGGAGCCAGACAAGTGGTGACTGTGGGAGAAACGGCAGTTAAAAGGAGAAAACCACGGCATGTAAATGGGTTATTACTTCAATCACCCAATTACGGATCAACGGGCTCTCTTCTTCATTCATTTTAAGGCAACAATATAATTAATTAAAGAGGATTGTGTCTTCCACTCCCGTCTGTCACTCAGCCATGAGTCCAAGGGAGCCTCCCATGAGCCACCAACTACAAACCATAAAATTGTTAGTAAAAAAAGGTCATATATAGGAACAAGAACCCCAAGGCCCAGCACCCCAAAGCCACAGCAGTGTCATGGGCCCGTTGACGCCACCAATCAGGTGACCCCGCGCTCCCACCCGGCGGATGCCGCGCCGGCGGCTCTGCCACGCTGACCACAGAACCACCAGCCAGCCGGAGGCCACCTGTGCCACCGCCAGGGTTTCCTCTTCCTCCTCCTCACCACTGCCTCTGCCAACCCTCCTCTTCCTCTTCCAGGGGCGCTGGGATACGGGACAAGGAGGATGGGATCCAACAGCATCTTCGACTCCTTCACCACCTACTCCTCCGCTCTCCTGCGCGGTGAGTACAGACGGGCTCTTTGGTCCCTCGCCAGCAGGAAACACCGCTGGGGTTTGGATTTATTTTATGTATTTTTACTGTGAGACACCAAACCAGCAGTGGCTGTGATGCAGCTTTGCTGGCACCTCGCTCCTTGCCGCTGCCTGCCAGGGTTTCTGCCAGCTCCACCGGCTCTGCATTGTCGCCGTGGTTGGCCAGGTTGGCTGTGGTTTGCTCCAGTTTAATCTTTCCCTTTTCCCAGGCAATTGTAGCATTGGAAAGGGCTGGGGTTGAACTGTGATGGGATGGATTTGATGTGTTTGACCAGGCTGTTAGTTGGATGCTGGTGGATGCCACGTGCTGGGGAAAACTGGTTTGGAAGGGAAGAAGAGCTGGGGGACATCAGGGCTGCCTTCAAGCCTACTATTTTATATATTTATTTATATATAATACTCTAAATATGAAAACACACAACTGTGTATTTTTGCTGAGTTTATAACTCCATTGGGTAATGAATCTGTCCAGCCTGCTCTTCTTGGGGTCTTTGCCCACCCCAGGACGCGCCACTCTCGCTCTCATCCCTCAGGGCTGCCTCAGGATGGGCAAACTGCCTGTCAGAGCAGGTCACTCCTCTCCACATTCCTCCTTTGCTCGGCCCCAGCTCCCAGCAGGACCTCAGATCCCCAAGACTGAACCTACCTTCGTTTCACAACCACGTTCTCTTGTGGAATTGCTCTGCAGCCGAGTGGGCTGAGCTGCCTGACCACAGTGAAACCTCTCTGGGGAGGAGCTGGGCACTTGCCAAATCATTGGGAAGGGTTCTCCAAACCTCTGCCTTTCCCTTTCCTGATGTAGCTCAGGAGCAAAGGCTTGAGCTGATCATGGTCACGAGGGCTCAGGGGCTGAGTGGCAGCTTGGAATGTCACACTGAACTCCAGCAGACTGGGGTGGTAAGAAACCCCCGAAAAGAGCAAAGTGCAGCAGATCATCCAGAAATTGGTCAGTGCAGACCATATTTTGGCCTATTTTTGAGAATACAAAAGGTTTGTGTCCTTTTGAGGTGGCTCAGTAGTGTCAACCAGCATCATGACCCTTCCCTTGAGTTTTCCTCTGAGCAGAAGGTGTTGGAGAGGCAGCAGAAGGAGATGGGAGGCAATGAGGTCATAGAATCATGGAATGGTTTGGCTTGAAAGGGACCGTAAAGACCATCTAATTCCAAACCCCTGCCATGGGCAGGGGCACCTTCTACCAGACCAGGTTGCTCCAAGCCCATCCAGCCTGGCCTTGAACACTCTGAGGAAGGGGGAACAGGGATGTGGCTGAGATGGAAATGAGACGGGACTAAATCCAGCCTGGCTTTCCCTACCCCAACCTGGATTCCCCCCACCAGAGCACAGGGCAAACAGGCAGAATAGCCATGGCCACATTCCTGCCCTCTGCTTGGAGATGGTGGCATTACAAATGTGTCCTTTGTACTTAGTGCTGCTAATTAAAGGCAGTCTCATGGCAAGGAAAGAAGAGAAGTTTATAAAAAACATTCGCATGGTTCTTTTTAATCTATACTTCTCCCTCCACAAGCCAGATGAAGAAATGTCAGGGTTTAACTTGCTTGTTTAAAAATAAAGAGTGAGGGAGCAACAGAAATATCACGTCTTGTGTGCAATTTCCATACAAATAGGAACTCATAAAAGCAATAAACATCTTTGTTTCAGACATAGTTTTTTATTAAATGAGGAGAATTAAATGATTGCACCAAGAATGGAATATAGCCAAATTGTGAAACATTTGTTTAGTATTAGGACAAGAAATCCTTGTTTTCTTTAAGGAGCTCAGTGTGTCTTCTTCTGCCCGGCTGGATTTGGGTGAGTGCTGCAAAACATTCACGGATGTTCATTTAAATTCCTCCTGGCTTTGGGGGACACAACTGCATTCATAGTTTTACTTTGCCTTCCTGGGCACATCCATGAAAATAAGTGTTTGTTTGTGCAAATATTTAAGGAACAAAATGAAAAATCCCAGAGACATTCCCTGGTTAGTCTGGGAAAGTGAATTTTTTGAATATAAAAAAGGGATTTTTCAGCTTTTCAATGGGGTGGGTCAAGGGCAGCCCCAATCCCTGGTTGCACCCACTGGATTCACATCTGAGTAAAATTTTTGCTGGAGACAGAAATAAATTTGCCTCCAGCCAATGATTTTGGGGATATAACCCCATTTTTAGGGATGGTGCCTGTGTCTTATTCTGCTTCATCTGAGCACCCTGTGGCTTCTGTCCAAGGACCAGCCCCGCTCTCCTGGGAGCTGCAGAGATGCTGTTCCAGTGGCAGTTGGTTGTCTCTAAGTCACCAAACCACAAATGTCACATCCATGAGTCAGTTCTTGGTCGCCGATGGCTGTCGGGACCGGGAGGCCTCAGCAAGGGGGCTGATTCTCAACAGCCACGGCTGAGACTTCACTGGGAACCTGCAGGGACCCCCATGGGGTGGGATGGTCCATGGATCCACCAGGAGAGGAGCGAGATGCTGGATGCTCCCTGACCCTGGGAGGTATTTGGGGAGTTATTTTGCCTTGGGGTGAGTCCTGTGGAGATGTGCTGGTTGCACAGCCTGGCTCCTCTGCTTGGGGTGTCCATGCTGGCCTTGTCCAGCAATTTCTAGCTCAGGTTGCCAATGTTTAACATTTTTCTTGGTTTTCATAAATCTAAACCACACGGGAACAGCTCCTAAACTGTCACTGTCCATCCACAGTCCCCACTGAAAATGAAACGATGCTACATCACCTTTTTTTCCCTTTTTCTCCAGCATGTTGGTGTCTGTGGGCAGGTGCCCTGACACCATCATCTTTCCCAGGTGGTTCTCCTCTGGAAAGTCCCTGTGTCTGTGTGTTCCCCCACTTGCCATGAGCACAGATTGGGCAGAGTTTTGCAGTGGTGGCACTGGGGATTGTCACCTCACACCATCACTGTGCACTGGGGCTGGCACACCCCGGGGCTGGCACATCCCAGAAAGCCACCCTGGCACTCCAGCCATGCCTGGCATGCTGCCTCTCCTGCTGCACCCCGACTCACCAGCAGCTTTGCTCACCTCCTGCAGGAGAGTGGTGGCCCCAGCTCACCCCACATGGAGGGTCCCTCCCCGCCCCTTCCTGTAAGTGGCCACCACAGGATTCCCGCTCAGCAAACTGCCTTTTAATGGATTTCTGTGTTTCTTCCTGACCACAGAAAACTGTAACCCTGGCAGTGCTTGGAGCAGTTTTTCCCTCCTGCTGCCACACTGTGCCCTGGGCAGAGCCTCTGGGGGAAGCTGAGCAGGCACTGCTGGACCCACATGTGCACATGTGACAATGTCACTGAACTTTGCTGTTCTGTTTTCCTAAAGATAAGTTTGTGTTTCATTCTCTAATGCCCAAAGTGATTTTTATTTTATCTTTTTTTCTATATGGGTAACTAAGCTTCCCACTAGCACAGCAACAGTCCTTTGCACCAGGGGTCTGTGGTGGGAGACACGAGCACATGGATAGAACAAGGGGGATTGGCTTTAAATTGGGAGAGGTCAGGATCTGAGTGGATATTAGGAAAGAATTCCTCCCTGTGAGGGTGGGCAGGCCCTGGCACAGGGTGCCCAGAGCAGCTGTGGCTGCCCCAGCCCTGGAAGTGCCCAAGGCCAGGTTGGACAGGGCTTGGAGCCACCTGGGATGGTGGAAGGTGTCCCTGCCCATGGCAGGGATTAGAATTGACAGGAGCTTTAAGGTCCCTTCCAGCTTGAACCAGTGTGTGATTCTGTGTCCATGCCTGCCTGCAGATGGATGGGTACCTGTGCCTCCCAGTGGAGGAAGCAAGGCAGAGCCTGCAGGGAGGAGGGATGGGCATTGCACCCTCCATGGACGTTTGCACCCCCAACAGCCCTCCTGCAGTCACAGCCCTCACCCAGCACCCAGGGCTCCTCACCCTCCTTCCCCTGCACAAACCCTCCCTCTGGCCCAGCTCCCTGGGTTGGGGGCCATGGGGACTCCCAGCCCTGTACACACAGTCCCCCTGGCACACAGAACCACATGGCCACAGGGTCTGGTTTGCCTCCACCCCCCTCCCCTCTGGGCAAGGCTGTGCACTCCGAGCTCTGGGGCTCCCGATCGACTGTCAGTGGCTTTGCCTCTCCAAGGGAACCCTGCTGACTGGTGGCATGTCTTTTTTATTATTTTTTTTCCTTTAAATGTATTTCTGTGTGTGGGAACAAGTATAAATCCGTTGTCTCTCATCACCTTGTTATGATCTAATAGGGGCAGAGAGGCAGTGCTAAGCACTTTAATGCATGATGATTTCCCAGAGCTGATCCCCTCTGATATGTCGGCAGTGGTTGTGGTCCACTGTTGTGGCCACAGACGCTTTGGGAAGCAAACAATGAGCTGTAGTTTGTGGGCTCAGATCCACACATGGTCAGCATTAGGAGCAAAAATGTGACTTCCCATCTGAAGTGATGAGCCCGAGCCACAGGCCATGCTGTTAAACACGCCCTGAGCAAGGTTGAGCGGCGGAGGGGAGGACAGGGGAAAACCTGCCAGGAGGTCTCCAGTGGAACTGGGCGGGGGGGTGAGAGGGCTCAGGGCTCAGCACAAACTCAGAGTAGGGTGAGCTGAGGGTGGGCAGGCCCTGGCACAGCTGCCCAGAGAAGCTGTGGCTGCCCCAGCCCTGGGAGTGTCCAGGGCCAGGCTGGACAGGGCTTGGAGCAACCTGGGCTGGTGGGAGGTGTCCCTGCCCAGGGCAGGGATTGGGAATGAGATGACCTTTCAGATCCCTTTCAGCCCAAACCATTCTGTGATTCTATGAGTGACCTCAGCCCAGGGAAGCATCCCCCACCCCAGAGCCAGCTGAGAGCACAGACAGGTGAGGCTCTTCAGGAGCATCTCCCCATGCAGCTCCTCCTGGCACCCCCAGCAGAGAGGGGGGCACAGGAAGGAGGGATGGAGAGCACTGACCTCCCCCACCGGGCACCAACATCCCACCTGGGCACCTCCGAGAGGGCAGGATGGGTCAGGAACCAGCCTAAAGCACCTCCACAACTCACAACAACAGTGATCTGTGGGGTGGCACAGCCTTCAACCACAGCTTTATCCCCCTCCTCCTCCTCAGCTCATCTCGCTAAAAACACTCTAATATTTATTATTATTATTATTATTATTATTTTCAAGGAAGTGGGATAGCAGACGTGTCTGCAATCTGGGGGTGTTTTCCACAACATAAATATATCAAAAGAAAAAGAAAAGGGAAAATAAAAAAGAAACAATGATTTTCCATTCCCACTGGAAGCCGCGAGTGCATTTGGAACATGAGGAATGTATTACTCAGGCTATTGTAAAATAAAGCATCAAAACAACCAAAATAGGAGGAGAAGGAAGAGATTAAAAAAAAAAAAGAAAAAAGAAAAAAGAAAAAAAGTGCCTCAATTGGGAAGGAAAATACTGAAAAATGGGCTTTTATTCCAACAATCTCTGTTGTGCAGGAGATCCTGTAAAGGCGTCTGGGATTGCTGAATTCTGACCGGAGGGATAAAAGGCTCCAGGGTTTGTGTTTGCACCTGGGGAGGGGCAGAGCTTCCTGTGACTCTGGGAAGCACCTCCTGCCACCCTGGAGGCTCCCAGCATCCCCCCAGGGAGCATCCCATGAGGAACTCACACCCCATGAGGGTTTCACATCCCATGACAGGTTTGTGCCCCAGCAGGGAGGAGACACCTCCTAAAGGTCTTTTCTTCTGGCAAGGATGGGATTTAGGGCTGCAGAGCTGCTTTTTTTGCCCCAGTCAGTGTGTGTGTGTTTGTGGCAGCTGTGCTGGGATGTGACGTCACGAGGCAGCAGGGTTCTGTTAAAATAGCTTCTAAAAAACCAGATCCAAACAAATGGGTAGGAATGATGTTACAGACAACCCTGGCCCAAAGTCTGCCCTGGCTTCTCACACCCTCTGAGCCTCCTGGATCCTGACCAGGGCTCAGCCTGGCACAGGGACAGACAGACAGACAAAGGGTGTCGAAACACTGATGGAGAGCACGTCACTGACAGGGTGAGCTGGTCCTTAAATGATACTCCCTGTGTTAATGCTGGGGCTTTGAGGAGGTTTTCTGTGGCTCCAGGTGCAGCAGCTGCATCCCAGGGTGGAGCCCCCAGCTCGGGGTCCATGTGTCCATCCAGGTATTGGTTAAATAGTGACTCTGCTGCAGCTGGAGGGAGTTTTGCTGGAGGAAAAGCTTAGGCAGTGCTGGAGTGGTTGGTTTGTGATGTCTGGAGCAGGACCTGGGACATTCCCAGGAGCAGCATTTCCCAACCAGCACACGCCGCTGGCAGGGCTGCTCCAGGAACATCCCAGTGGAGCTCACCTTCTCCCCCAGTGAGAACCCAAAAAGCCACAGAGGAAGGTACAAGCAATTACAAGTACTAAGAACTCCCGTGAAAATTGCCTATTTCCATTCCTTTTTGTATTGCTCATGAAGCATTTTGAGGAACACTTAAAGCACCCCACGCTCAGCAAGTGGCAGGAGATGCTGCAGCTGGGAGGGGGTCCCTGCATGGATGGGTGCATGGAAGAGCCAGAGAGGCTGTTTCCTCACAGCCTGGTGGGGATTAAATGCCAGACTTGGGCTGCTCCATTTCTCTTTAAACTGGAAGCATGTGCATGGAGATAATTTAAGGACAGAGCATGGTTATTTCAGTGACTTCAAGTCAGGGGGAAACTACTTAGAGGGGATTTAGGAAAGGCTGTGCTGTTTTCCCTCATTAAGGGAGAGAAAGTGGTGACCAGGGAAGCTAAAGACTAAATCAGATGTGCTGTTCCAAAATTTAGCCCTTGTTCTGCTGCTCCCTTGCACCACGCTGTGTTTTACTGGCCACTTTTGTGCCCAATTACCTTGAACTCTGTAATTAAACACCTTTTATTAGTGACAGGTGACACTCCCAACCCTTGCTGAATGAGTGAGCCTACCATTTTTTTCCATAGAATTTGGCAAAATTGCCAGGCTGGGAGGAGCTGCCTCAGTCCTGGCTCTTCCTCCCTGAGTGGGCTGGGGGGGACACCCACTGGGTCTCAGCCCTGTTCCCATGGGATTGGTGTCTATCCATCCATCCCTCCCAGTGGCAGAGCAGGTGAAACACCCTCATGCCCTACCACAAGATCAGGGCACCAGGGGCTTGCCAAGGGGTGAGAGATGGAGGAACCAACACTATGTGGCACATCCAGTGTCCTTAAGGAAGGCTGAGGCAGAGCTGTGCATTGAACCCAGTGTTCAAGGCTGGCTTGGACAGGGCTTGGAGCAACCCGGCCTAGTGGGAGGTGTCCCTGCCCATGGCAGGGGATGGACTAGGTGAAGGTTAAGGTCTCTTCTAACCCAAACTATTCCACAATTCCATGATCTTTCCTGCCCTGCCAGTGCCTTCTCAGAGCCCACCCTTCCTGCCAGCAAGGGCCTGTGCTCAGCTGGAGGAGAAAATACACAAACAGTCTCCAAATCCACCAGTTCTGGAGGACCAGGCAGGCACGGGGTGGCTCAGACTCCAGGACATGCTGAGGTTGTGCTTCACAGATCAGATCCCCTCTCTCCCCACAGAACTGGCTGCTCCTGTGAGACTGAAAACCACTATCAGTTTGTCTGGGCAAGTTCTCCATTTCTCTGGTTTCCAGCCCAACCTTCTGCTGAGCCACTGCAGCTTCCCGGGCTGCGTCTGGGCTGGGTGAGGAGCTGCTCTGGTGTCAGCAGCTGACCCAGCAGACAGGCAACTCCTGCCTGCGTAGGAACTTGATAAGGAACTTCTGCAAAAACCCAAATGAGCTCATGCTGGTGAGCACAGGGCTGGGGTTTGATGGAGGAGAGCTGGCACTGTTCCCCCTCCAAGCTGTTGGAGGTGGACGAGGAGCAAACAGTGACTTAACAGCAGTCCCTAAATAACATCACATTTGAGTTGTCTGAGTTCATAGCCAGGAACCAGAAAAGTGCCTTCTGCCTTGTTTTTAGCCTGTGACTAATTCCCCAAGCTGGGGATTTGTTCTGTGCCTAAAGGGATGTGTAAATGTTGGGTGAATTCACAGGCTGAGCCTTCTTGGGGGTTGTTTTTCAGAGCTACTCTACAACATCCAAACTGACTGGTGGGGGATATTGAGCAAACTCACACTGGTGAGAGTCTTTACAGAAGGGAAGATATGAAAAAAAAGTGTTTGTACCAGCAAAAACAAACTGAGGAAGGAGCAGAAGCCACACAACCTGGAGTCCATCTAGTCAGAGCAGAAATCAGGGATTGATCTCATAGGGATGATAAACTCCTCACATGGGAAGAGCTGGTCCTTTCCCAGGACCTTATTTTTTGTGAAAAAGGGCCAATGTGTTGCATTGACAGAAGTGTTTGAGGTGTGATGCCAGCCAGCCTGGGCTCAGCTGTACCTTCTGCCACGAGCTCCGAGGCAGAGTCCAGAGTCCAGTGTGCTGGTGATTTCATGGAGAAGCTGCCTGAGCTGCAAACCCAAGGTTACCCTGGGGAGTTGACTGAGTGTGGAGATGCAGGATCTGTGTTCAGGATCATGCTTCACACCCAGAACCATCACAATGGGCTGGAGAAACACTCTGCCAGTGTCCTGTTTGCCTTTCTGCAGCTTCGTGCAGAGCTCACAGTTGCTTTGGGCTCTGTTGCTTCAATCAGTCCTGCTCTTCCCATTCCTGTCCCCTCCCTTTAAATATCTTAGTTTTAGGGGTTTTTACAAACTGTTCTCTTGCTGGAGAACAACTCAGCCACCCTGCACAGGCACTGCTCTGCAAAGCTCCTCTGCCTGCAGACAGGTGGGGAAAACCCTCGTGTGGGTGAAAGATGCTGGATAAAGCACATTTATAACCACACACTTACAAAGCAGGTCCTCAGAGAAGCAGAACTCAGGCAAGAGAAATGGAGTGACCACCTTGGGGGGATGATGGGGAAAGCATGAGGGCTGAGTCAGGAGGGGAGGAGATGCTCATGCTAGTGTCACCCCCAGCCATCTCAGCATGACAGGGGCTCTCCTGGTGAGGTGTCACAGGCTGAGGTTCGGGAGAGGGGAAACTCTCCCCTGCAGTAAGAGAATATTTCAGGAAAGGCTTTGAAAATTCAGCAAAGTAGTATCTCCACTAGCCTGTGGTCAGCCAGCGTGAGACAGCACGACCCCATTATCCTCCTTAAAGCAGGATGCAAATGATGCTCCAGGGCACTGCACATCTGTGGGCTGCCTGGTCAAAGGGGTGTCTGGGGCTCTTGGTTCAGTGAGTGCCCTCAGGATGACAAGACTGAGTTCCCTTTGCAAGGCTGATGTCCCACAGAGAAGTTAAACAGAAATAGTGTGTTTGCACTTGCCTGTGAAGCTGCTTTTGCTGAGATGTGACCTCTGTCAGACCTGAACTAAAAGGGAAACTGGAGTTCCCTGTCTGACGCCAGTGCCTGAGCAGCAGCTGCCAGTCCCCTCCTGCCTGCTGAGCCCCCACCTCTGCCCCACATCCCAGAGCTACAGACACTGCAGCCCTGGAGCAAGGAAACTTTTGGCTGAGGTTTGCCAAGAGCTGCCCTTGGCAAGGATGGGGGTGAGCCTGTGGGATTGCATTTCCCAAGGGTCACTTTCTCTCTTCACATTTTGACTTCCTCAGTGGGACTGTGCAGCCTCGTTCCACCCCACTGGGGCTCAAGCACTTGCCCTGGCCATGCTTTCAGTGTGTGGATGCAAGACCCTTCCCAAGGTTCCCACATGCTCCTGCTGCCCCACAAACCTTGGGGCAGCCCAGGAGCACTGAGCATGTGCTTGACACCCACCATCATCCCAGTATTTTGGGCCAGGCTGAAAATGCTTCTTGGGAAACACCACTGCACGTTCAGCCAATACATGGGCACAGGAGATTGGATTTCCAATCCCACTGGGATGGTGACAAGTGATGGGTCCAGTTTTGCCAGTGCATGAGGATTTTTCAAGGCAAGAAACAACTTTCTGCAGCATTTTCCTGTTGCAGTAGTGCTTTGCTCAGCACATGCAGGAGGATTTCCCTGCACCTTGGAGCTCTGCCCAGGAGTTCTGTTCCGTGACAGAACTCCGAGTGCCTCCCTTGCAATTAGAAATCACACCGTGTTTTTCTGCATCCGTTGTGCTTTTCTCGTCGTCATATGCCTTTCGGTTCCTCTTTTCACCATCCAGACATTTCCTCTTTTTTTTCCTTTGGAATTTTTTTTATTTCTCCCCTGTCGCGTTTTGCGTTTTGAAGGTTCGGCACCACCTCGGGCTCTGGTGGCACAACCGTGGCACAGGCACCACCCAGTTCCCAGCACTCCATCCCTTCCTGTGTGGGGCTCTAGGAAAAGTCTATCCAGGGGTCCCAGGAGCCCTGTGAAACACTCACCATGACTTCACCCATCTGTCTTCCATCACAGGGAGTGGACACATTGGATGTCTCCAGCAAAAAGAGTCCTCATTCCCCACAGGGTCTGGTAGGCACCGTCACACCTCCCTAAAGCTCCTCCGAAACCCCAGAGAGAAACTCCCATAAGCTCGAGCAGCTCTGAACAAAGCCCAGTGTTTGCAGTTGTGCTATCCACCTTTGGGCATTTTTGGAGGAGATGGGATGTCCTTAGGTGCTCCATAACCTTTGCATGAATAGTTCTTTTTCTCTGCATAAGCACATTCTTAAAGGAGCACTGGGCTTGTGTTCTCCACTCACTCCAACCGTCGGACTTCTCTGTTCACTTGTTTAAATCAAGCATAAAGCTCTAACTGTTCTTTGAATATTTATGAGTAGTTTTTATCTCATGCCATGCATACAAAACATACTTGATTTCTTTCCTAAAAGTTTTTTCAAGTGCAAAGTTTTAAAAACATGTGGCTTTTATTGCAGGCAGGAATGAATAACAGCATTCCACCCATAACCACATTAAATGGAACAGTAATATTCATATGCGTAAGGGCAAAAGCTGCCTTGTTTCCTATTTGCAGTTGAACTCTGAAATTAATTAAGAACTAAGAGGATCCGACAGTCATTAGGATCTTTTAAAAAGGAGTGGAAGTGGCAGATGGGACCCACGCTCCCCAAAGCGCGGCCGTGCTATCAATAGCAGAGAGGATGTGAGCCCTGAACATGCTCCTCATTGTGGGGCTGTTGTGGGGAGAGGAGAGTCAGTGCCAAACAATGAGGAATGGCACTTTCGTGACTTCACAACCGCAGGATTCACGTCAGTCCTACTCGTGCTCCCAAGTCACTTCGCAGCTTTTGGAAACCCCGTCCCATCCCGTTGGTGCTGCACACACCCCAGTTATTTGTGCTACACCTGGAGCCCAGATTGCCCTCAAAGGCTGGTGCTGGGGGACTGGGGGGCTCCTGCATCCCCCTGGGAGATGATAAATCCCCCAATGGCACTGGCATCACTCCCGATTCTCCACAGTGTGTGTGCTTGGCTGTCATCACCCTGAGTGGCCAAGGATACAGGTGTGGGTGTGCTCAGGTGTGGAGGGTCTCCCTGGGGATGCTGTTTGAAATGAGGGCTGGTAATAAAACATACTGTATATATAAAATGTGGAGAACTGGGAGGACAGGCAAGTCCCAAAGCTGTAAGGAGTGTCAACACTTACAGCCACAGCCTTTTCTAGTCAGTCAGATGATGGTGAATGAAACCTGGCCCCAGGCAACCAGGTGGGAATCTCAAACTGATTTTCCCTGCTGATGGCATTCGTGCCAGGATCTGAAACTCTTGCTAAAGCCTTCCTCCTCCTCCTCCTCGCTGCTCCAGGAAAGGATCTTGGGTGCCAGGTGCCAGAGCTGGGCACACAGATGGTAAAGGTGGGAAACTGCAGCTCCTGTGGGGTTAATGGAAGTCCCAGCTCAGGATCCCATCTCAAGCTGTGGCTGTGCCCTTGGAAGTGAGTGCTGTGCAGGGCCCCCCCCTGCAGGTATCACCCAACCCCAGGGCACGGCAGCCTCCAGCAGAGCCCAGTGCAGCCTGGCTGGAGATGTCATCGTGCCAGTCTGGCAGCTGGTCCCTGTCCCAGCAAAGGCTTCCCCAGATTCATGTCTGGGACAGCCACTGCCTTTCCTCCCCTCAGTTTCCCCTAATTTCTTCCTCTGAGCTCCACAGCTTCCTCCTGCAGGAACCTCTGCCTCCAGCACCCATAATCACCCCACGGGAGCCTGTTTAGCAGCAACACTCAGGGGTTAAGAATTGTCACCATCATGCACCCCATTGGCCCCAGCATCTGTTGTTTGATTTATGAATGAATAGCACGCTCCCTCCCTGCATGCTGCTCTCAGATCCCCTTCCCTGAACTACAAAATAGATCCAGACCCCCACATGGCCCTACTGAGTGCTGAGCTCCTGAGAGTTTGCGATGAATTTTTAATAGAAAGCTTCCTATAAGCCTCTGTGCTCGCTGCTCTGCTGTTGAAACGAGTGGTTCTGCTGCTAAAGAGCAGCTCAAATGAATTAAAAACTACAGAGGAGCCTGTAAGGGAAGTAATCCCAGTGAGTAATGATTTAAAGAGCCACTGACCTCCTTGCCATGTGAACAGTAGCTTTTAAGTATTTGTAAAGAGGCCCATACAAATCCTGGGTCTGATGCTCTATTAACCTCCTCGGGAGTGCAGGGAGGGTGGCAGAGGAGTAATCCTCACATATCAGCATCTCCTGGTTTGTGAAGGACCAGAACAGCAGGAGTTTTGCTGTTTGAGATTCTGAATCCTGCTGTGCTGGAAAAGGATAATTGAAATGAAAACTCATTCCTATTTGGGCACAGTGCTGTGGGTCTCTTTAGCTCTGGGATGGCTTTGCTCACCTGAACACCTCTTGCAGAATAGCCACCTGGTTGCTTTGCAGGGCTCTGCATCTCCAGAAGTCTCCAGGCCGTTTGGGGTTGTGGGGAGCCTGGTCTGTCACTGTTCTGTGGTTTGGGTCTCATATTGCTGCAAGTCAGCAACTGGCTTTGTACCCACATGCAGGGCCGTGCTGGGGGCTACGAGGGTGAGGCTGCATCCCATCACCACGAAGTTAAGAATGAGTCAGGGTGGGAGGCCAGAGGGTGGTGGAGAAAGTGGATTTTGGGGAGGGAACAGGACGTGGTACCCAGCACACCTGTGACTGCTGTGGTGAGTGACTCAGAGTACCTTGGGAGGCATCTGGATAGTGCTTCGAGGAATCAAGGTGATGTATTCAGTGCTCGTTCCAACAAGTTGCTCCCAGTATAAAAAAGGATTAGGGAAATTTGTGGGTGGCAGGGCGGTAATACAGCCACTGGATACATCAGTGACGGCAGGGAATGACAAGCATCCCGCTGCAGGGAGGCAGCTCTGTGCTGCTGGGACCCGGCCCGCTCCTGCAGGGACTTCAAATCATCCCATGGCTCTTGCAGGGCTCTACCTGCCCGTGCGGTCACACTGCCCTTTGCAGCCCCAGGGCTGCAGCTCCCGGCACTGGGGGGGTGACAGGTGACACTCCCCGGGCTGCGCGGGGTGCGGCGGGGGCAGAGCTGAGGAACTGCGGGGTCGGTTCAGCAGCGGGAAGGGGCAGGAGGCACCGGGGCGCAGGTGTCAGCAACCGAGAGGGGTCCGCATCCCGGAGGGCTCAGCATCCCGGAGGGCTCAGCATCCCGCAGGGGTCCGCATCCCGTTCCTTCCCGTCCCGCCCCGTCGCGGGGCCGCCCCGGCGGAGCCCCGGCGCCCACCCGCGGTCCCGCCGCCGCACTGCAGCGCTGCCCCGCATGCGCCCTGTGCCCCCCGCGCATCCCTTCGTGACCGGGGGGCACCGGAATGGGACGTGCCCGACCCCCGGCAAACCCCGGCCCCTCCCGTAGCTCTTTCCCCCGCGCCGCGGTTTCTGTGGGACACCCCGCGCTGCTGAACGGGCGACGAAAAATAGAACTAAACGGGCGGCCGCTTTCCCCTAAAAAGGGCAGAATTGGAGCGCCGGTAACGGCGGGGGGCGGCCAGACACGCGGTGCTGGTGGCAGCCCCCCCGGGTCCCGCCGCCCCCCGGGGCTGGCTGAGCTCGGCGCCGTCCTCAGCGACCGCTCGAAGGTCCCGTTCGCCCGGCGCGGATCGCGAGGGTGTCCCGGTGCAACGGGGCGCTGCGACGCTGGAACCGGCGCTCCTGATAATTAAAAAAACCCAATCAAACAAAACCCCCATGTATATGTATATGTGTATATTCTTTTTTTTCATATTCTTTTGGACAAACGCGGGTGTTTTTCTGGGTCTTGCAGAGCCCGGCGCGGGCTCACTCCCCTCCGAGCACCGCGGCTTGCGAGCGAAACTGGTTCATTACTTCGTGGAGGGAGTTCAGGAAAAACAGGGTGTTTTTAGGTGTTGGGGGTTTTGTTTGTTTTTTTTTTGTTTGTTTTAAGGAAATCTGCGGTTTGCACCGTGGAACACGGAGCGGGGAACGTTCCGGTCCGCAAACACCATCAGACTGAGCTCAGTGCAGAGAAACGGCCAGGCAGGACGGGCAGAGGAACCTGCACCCCTGCCCGGCGGTTCGGGCAGCCGCGGAGCGCAGCGAGCGCCGCCTCCATTGTGTTCCCGCCGAACCGGTGGCTTCCCCTCGAATTTTCTCGACAACGATTCCGGCCGGAGCCGCCGGCCCTGCACGCACCGCAGCACCGGGGCAGCTGCCGCGGGACCGCCGGCGATGGAGGGGGCTCAGTTTTGGGGAGGGCAATGGGGGGAGAT
>VWZD01002985.1:73511-102496 GCA_013396695.1 Sakesphorus luctuosus
CGCCGCCGAGCCCCGCCGCAGCCGAGCGGTGGGCGCCGGGCCCCGCCGGGCTCCCCCTCGTCCCCCCCGTCCGCGGCGGCTCCCTGACGCCCGCCGTTGTGATGCGTATTCCCGTAGACCCGAGCACCAGCAGGCGCTTCACACCCCCCTCCACGGCCTTCCCCTGCGGTAAGATGGGCGAGAACAGCGGGGCGCTGGGGGCCCCCGCGCCGGGCGCCCGGGCCCGGCCCGAGGTCCGCTCCGTCGTGGATGTACTGGCCGACCACGCCGGAGAGCTGGTGCGCACCGACAGCCCCAACTTCTTGTGCTCGGTGCTGCCGTCCCACTGGAGATGCAACAAGACGCTGCCCGTCGCCTTCAAGGTAAGTCGGGAGCCCCGACGGCCCCTTTTCCTCGGCCCCTTTCACTTCGACTCGCTCCTGACATCCCCAACGAGGGAGCCCGCGTTATTATTTTTAATCAAATAGCCCAGTTTGTTATTTTTAATCAAGTCTCTGCATTGCCCCGCGGTCACAGCATCTTAGATATTCCGTACAGTTAGGAGCTCTCGGGCAACTTTGAAGTTTAATGAGATGGAGGTTAATTACTTTCGTGGGAGAGGGAGAGCGAGGCAGGGAAGGGAGATCTAATCTGCGAAAAAGTGAAGCGAAGAGCTGAAGCCCCGGCCCCGGGTCGCGCTGCCCGGGCTCCCCGCGGGATGGGGCGACCCAGCGGGCACCCCCGGGCCGGGCATCTCCGCTGTCCCCGCGGGGAGCGGGGCTGGCCGGGGGGAACCGAAATCCAGCCGGGGAGAGGCGAGGGGAGCCGGGCCGGACGGCAGCGGGTTCCCGGGAGGGCCGTCGGGCTCAGGGGGGTTTGAGCCGGGTTCCCCGGCCCGTCCTGGCTCCGGGAGCTGCGGGCGCTGCTTCCCGGCGGGGTCTCCCCCAGCCCCACCGGCCCCGGCGCTTCCCCGGCCGGGCTCGGAGCTCCGGGGCCTCGGGCGCGCCCGCAGCGCTTTATTTTTATCCTGAATCAAACAAAATCAAACCACAAACCCCTGCGGCGGGGCCGAGGGTGGCCTGGCCCCCTCTGTGCCCCTTCCCCGCGGAACCCCTTTCTGCTTTTACCCTTTTTTAGCTCATTTTCCTCTTTCCCCTTCGATTTTTCAGCCTTCCTCGGGATCTCGGATTGCTTTTGGTTTTGCTTTGGCTTTTTTTGTGGGTATGTAGGGGGGGAAGCGCAGGGCAGGTTGGCTTCGATGTAGGTTAATTTTAGCCTAAAATCCTCTGGCCCTGCCCTAGGTCGTGGCCCTCGGAGATGTGCCCGATGGGACCGTGGTCACGGTGATGGCGGGGAACGACGAGAATTACTCGGCGGAGCTGCGCAACGCCTCGGCCGTGATGAAAAACCAAGTAGCGAGATTTAACGACCTCAGATTTGTTGGGAGAAGCGGCAGGGGTAGGTACCGCCCGGGAAATGGTTGGCCTTTTTATGTGGCTTTTTAGAGGGGAACAAAAAAAAGGAAGAAAAAAAAAAAGAAAAAATGTTGCTTTTTATTATTTAATTTTATTATTTTCATACCGTTAGTTTATTTTATTATTTCATTTTATTTGGTGCTCTTTTATTTTACCGGTGGTTTCGTTGACGCGGTTGGGCAGGAGGATCCCGCCGGCCGCGATGGGTTCCCGAACGATGGGAGGGATGCGGGAAGGATGCGGGAAGGATGCGGAGCAGCCCCAGCTCTGCCTCGCTCCTCCCGGGGCTGCTCCTCTGTCGGGGAGTCGGGTATGGGCGGTGCAAGGAGGAATAGAATTAAAACACAACTCTAAATATGAATAAATAGATATCTCTATAAAAATGAGGCAGCCCAAGCCCGAACCCTGCCCGTGTCTCTCCTCAGCAGGATGCAGAGGCAGCTGCGTGTGCTGGGGGCAAACCCCACCCGGCAGCTCAGCTTAAACAGTGAAAATCAAAATCCTGCAGGGCTCGGCCTGAGGGGCTGGCAGCGGGTGGGGCATGGCAGGCTTTGCTCCCCGGGCACAGGGCAGAGCTACGGGCGCTTTGCGGGGATTCCACTCATTTTCTCTACGCTCGATGCGTGGAAAAGCAAGACAGAAATTCAGCTTTTTGGGTGTTATAAAACAAATCGGGCTGTACCATGGCAGCAGAGGGAAATAAATCTCCTGAAAATATTAAACCCAGAGCCCTGCCTGCCCTTCCTCTGCGCATCCCTCCTTGTACCTGAATTTTAAAGGGTATAAATAGAATCTCAGCATTTCAGCACCAGTAAATGCTGCAGATCGAAGCACTTAATTCTTCATTTAAACCAAAATAAGAACACTGTATTTTAATGACCACATGGCAGCATTTTCTCAAAGGTTTCAAACGTACACACATAGTGTCAGATATATTTTGACTTCTTTGCGTTAATTAAAAGCAGTGATGTTAGGAATTATTTGCATGTAATAGCTGTTTACTTGTTCCTCTTTATGAAACTTGAATAGTTTACATTCTTTCATACATTTCCTTTTTCCTGTTGGCTCCTTCTCCATGTTGCAGTTTCTTTAAAACTCTCCACTTAACTGGTTGCAGGTTGATGGATGGAAAATGTTTTTCTTTTATGAATTAAGCTTTCATTTCTGTAATCAATTATTCTCTTAGGCTCTTTTCTTTCTGGTTGGGCTTTTTTTTCATCCTTGCACAAATTTCCGAATTGAATGCAACCCAATCTCAGCCTGACTCTTGAATTCATTATTAACTCGCTTCCTCTGCACTCCCAAGCTCTGAATTAACAGTAGTTTAGTCTCAGAGAGCCCTTGGGTGAATAATCTCCTTCCTCGGGCAGAGTCCTGACAAACGCTCATTACAGCACTGAAAACACCTCCGCTGCCTCTAACGGGTGTAACTCAGGTGCTTATTATTTTAATTTTTTTACATATTCTTGCGGGATGAGGCTCTGTAATACTGACAGGGAACCAGCCCCGTCAGGGCTCCCGGGGCTGGAGCGAGGGCGGCTCAGCGGGTTTGTTCGCGGCGGGGAGGGCGGATTTGGCTCCCTGGGCCGGCCGTGCTTTCCCGGCACGGGGCTCTTACAAACCAATTTAGTGTGAAAAGTCGCTTCTATTGAATTGTTACGCTGGGTGTTACACTTGCCTTCCCTCCTTTGGCTCAATCTCTGACAGCCGGTGCTGGTTTCATTCACTGTGGCAGAAATGTGGATTCACCACACGGTGTTTTGCAGGAGCAGAGCTGTGTGTGTGCAGACATTTGTGTAAATCCGAAAGGAGGGCGTGTGCCCCCGTAAACATGCACCTTCCAGAGTCCTGAGCTGCAGGAGCCTGGAAAACCAGCAGCAGCCACGCTCTCGTTTTGAAAACATGACTTGAAATGGTTCAGAATTGGGTATTTTTAGTATTACCGTGTCTGGGATTACATCCCGCACTGAGAACTGGGAAGAGCCGGTCCTAACCCCATCCCAAAAAAGTAAATTCCCATCTCCATGACAAAGCTGGGAGAAAGACCAGTTTTTATGCTCTGCTCTGAAAAAAAGTAACCCAAACCTTTTCTGCTCAGAGCACGCGGTATGAAATGAAAGCCGAGGCCGGCGTGGTGCCGCCTCCCTGAGCATCATCCCCTCCTGGCTCCCCAGCTGGAATAGCCCCCGAGCAGCCCACCCAAACCCACCCAGGAGCTGCGTCCAGCCCCGGCGCACACAGCTGGGGCCCAGCTTCCTGAGAAGGCGGGAAATGAGTAAAAATGATGCTAAGTAATAATTGTCATTTTCGATTCATGGGAGGATTTTTGAGAGCTGGTGAGAGATGCAAAACCGGCTCGTGCTCCGTCCTCCCGGAGCCGCGTCTGTGTCTGCAGCGAGGAACTGACAAGCAGGGAGGTTGTTTCACATGGAGAATAAAAACTCTAAAATTGTAATAGTAGTAAATAAAGTAAAGCAGCTGTGGTGGGCAGGGAGGGTGGGCACGGAGCGGCGGGCTCAGCGCCGGGATGTGCTGTGTCCCTCCGGCTGGCTTTGCCCAGACTCTGCCGGCAAACCCTTCCTCTCCTCCCGCAGAATTCCCTCAATAATTCCTCCTCGCACTCCTCATCCTGCACTCTGGTTCTGCAGATGTTTTGCCAACAAACCTCGGTGTTGGCTGTTTTCTCGTGGCTGTGCAGGCGCCGCGAGGCTCTGTGTGCTCCGCGGGCTGCGCAGCTCGGCTCGCCCGTCAGGTTGGCAGCACAACTGTATCCTTGGGGATTAAAATTGGATCTTCCATTTAATTTTACCCTCCCAAGTGCTCCTTTTGGTGCAGCACGTTTGTGCGTTGTTTAGTCCTGGTTTGAAAGCTGAGGTGAGGGATGGGTGGGTGCTCACTGTCGGCTTTAACACCAGCCTTTCCCCCCGTTCCGTGCTCCCAAAGAGGAACTCTCCCACCTGGGACAATTGCAGGATGTTCTCTGGGGGAGCAAATTTCATTTTTTCAGTTTATTAATTTCATTTTTTCCGTTTATTCCTTTTTTCCTTCTAGCTGTATAAATACTGGTTTGTTTTGTTCGGGGCATTCTCAGGTTCAGCTCTGTAGATCGATGATGGTCAGGATCTGAGAGCCCACCATCCCTTTAGGGGGAAAGGGACACGAGGTAGCTTCGGACTGTATTTGTGGAATAAAGGCCGGGGGAGCAGAATCCCAGCACATGGAGTTTATACCTTGTATCGTGCTGGAGTTTCGACTTCTGACATATGTGATACTTTTGCCACAGGAGTTGTTCCTGGGGCGTTGCGTGGAGTGGTTTGTGCAGCCTCCCCCCTCTACCCAAGGGATTGCTGAGTTTGGGGAGGTTGTGGGAGAGCAGAGGCCCTTCCTGTGCAGAACTCTGCTCTCCCACAGCCTCCCCAGTGCTGAATATCGAGTGGGTGACAGCAGCAGCATCAGGCAAGGAGAGGACAGAGGGGCTGGGATGAGGGTGCCAAGACTGTGGGAGATGAAGGAGTTTGGGGTCAGGGTGGGCCCACAGTGCAGGTGTGAGAGCACCACCCCTGATGCTAAAGGCATTTTTGGGCTGCAGATGGAAACTTGCTCTGCTGGGACAAGGGGGACACTTGTTTTCTTGAAAAATATGGCTCCCAACAGCTTTTCACTGCTTTGCTCCTTTTATTTTTTCGTAAAAGGTGACAAGCTCAGTGCTTCAAAAGTGTCTCTGAAAACCCCCCATGACGGATCAAACTCCTTCCTGGCAGCAGGTTCCTGCTGGCAGAGGGCAGTCCCCACAGCCAGCAGGACTGCCTGTCTGGTGGCCAAAGCTGGCCAGATTCAGGTCTCATTTTGTGGTTTGCTATTTTGGGGCCACAGGTGTCCCCTCCAGACCTCCCTGTGGAGGTGCCAAGGCCGTGGGCTCCTTTGCAGACACCAGCACCCATTGCAGGCTGGTGCCACCTCCAAGTGTCCCCACAGCAGCATCCCACGGACACCAGCACTCAAATCCAGCCTTCGTGGAGGGGATCCTGCATCCAGTGCTGGGTTTCAGGACTGGATTCCCACAGGAAAAGGGGAAGCTTCTGAGCAGGAAAGCACCAGGAAGCTGCTGGGGGTGGAGGGGTCAGTATGGGGACAGGGCAGGGGAGTCGGGGACAAGTGACTTTTCCATCCAGGAAGGTCCTGGCTCCCCCTCTGACCTGGGTCCAAGCCTGTCCCTGCTGCAGGCAGCTGAACCTCAGCAGGAGCCAGCTGAGCTTTGTGCCTCGGCAATCGTGTCTCATAAAATTAAATGATGTGTGTGTTGGAGTTTGGGGGAAGTGGATATTTGTGTCTGAGCTTGCTCTGACAGGGGCCTTTCCCTCCTAAAAAGCTGAACCCATGCAAATATCCTCATTTCTCCTGTTGTTTTTTTTCTCCCCCCTACCCTCCTTAGGAAAAAGCTTCACCCTGACCATCACCGTGTTCACCAATCCCACCCAAGTGGCCACCTATCACCGAGCAATTAAAGTGACGGTGGACGGACCCCGGGAGCCACGAAGTAAGTGATGTGTTTTATTTGGCAGCACTGAGGAGCACAGGGAGGGGATGCAGGGGCTGAGCTCTCCATGGCCGAAGGGTGCAGGACACAGAGCCAGCTGGGGCAGCACCATTGGCAGCACATGGAACTGAGGAGAGTGTTGGTGTAGCTGGGTGAGCCCAAATAGCGGGCACGGCTGGGCTGCTTGGGCTCTCTTGGCACAGCAGAGCGTGGTGTGAGTCCCTCCCTGCCTCTTGCTCTCTCCATGCCCTGTATCCCATCTGGGATGGATGGTTTTATAGCTCCCCATTGTGCTCCATATCCCATCTTGGAGGGATAGTTTTATAGCTCCAGATTGGGATGTTGGGAGAATGCTTTGGGCTTCAGTGGCAGAAACACAAAGGACTCCAGCCTGGCACTGTGCGTGGTGTTGGGGGGGTTATGAAGCCAGAGGTGCCGTGCTCGGCTTCACTGGCTCATTGTTGGGTTTTAAACTACAAATGGTCACAGGTTCCCTCCGTGCTGAGCTGGTATTTGCCTGTCTGTCAGAGAGCACCTTCCCCTTTGGCTGGTGGTGGTTTCACTTCGGGCTGGCAGAGCCTCGGGCTGAGCTGCTGGAAAAGCCCAGCCACGATGCAACCACAGAGGTGTCTCTGTTTTGATCAAGGAGGCTCCCCCGGGTGCAGGATGGTGCCTCGTGGGTGAGGGAGGCTCTGGGAGTTGGTTTTCAGCATCAGCCTGGTTGGAGCTCACCTTGGCATTTCCAGTGATCCGAGGAGTGCAAGGAAATGCTCTGGAGCTGTGGGCTGGAGGAGTTTCCTCTTGCAGTGAGGATTATTTGCTCTGTGGGACCCCTTGTGTGGTGGGATCTTGTTCCACGGGCTTCATCTGCAGGTTCCAGCTCCGGCTTTGCCTTCCTGCTCCCTCAGCACCACCACAGGGACTATAAAGCCGAGTTTGTTCCCTTTGCGTGTGAAGCTGCCGGAGCCACATTGAAGGGAAACGGTTTGATCCTTCTAAATATGCTTCAGAAAATATTTTCTGTTGGTGCTGTCGTTGGGCCATCGGTGCCCCTTGATGTCAGGCCAGGGGGAGGCTGGACCTCGGTGAGGGGTTTGATTTGCATTGGAGTTTGTTGGATTTTCTTCCTCCTTTATTTTTATTTGGAGTGCAAGAGGCTTTACGGGAGTCTGTCGAGCTGCTGGCTGCATTTATGAAGCCATATTTCATTTTGGTTGGGTTTTTTATTAAGCTGGAAACACAAGGCATGTCCCTGGTGTGGGTCTGCAGTGATAAAGCACCCGTGGGTCGTGGTGGGTGCTTGGGCTCAGCCCAGGGCTGGGAGGGGAAAGCAGGTAAGGGTTGGGCAGGGAATTTCACAACTCTTCCAGGTCAGGAATAGAAACCAGGTCTGCTGACTCCTGGCTCAGCCCCTTATCAGCTGCATCAGATTGCCTTTCTAATAATAATAATAATCATCAGGAATACATAAATAATAATACAAGGCGAGATAGTTGCTACTCTTAGTGTTTGGTTTGACTTCCCCAGCAGCCAAAGCCCTGTGAATCACACCTGCTCCTCCTGCATTTCAACACCCTCCCCATCGCTGCCCATCTCTAATTTCAAGGTTCTGATCTGGAGGCAGTGGCTGCAGAGCCAGGGAGGGGGAGCTGAGCCCTGGGCTCACCCTGAGTCCTTCAGGCTGTGCCGGGCCCTTTTTGGCAGAATTAGGTGAAAGCAGAGAGTGGAGTGGCTTTTCCTGGCTTTGGCTCGGTGTGCCCAAGGGATGCCTTCCCTGGAACACCGGCCTGGGTGCAAGCTCAGCAGTTTTCTGCTTTCTTTTTTCTTTGGTTTTGTGATTTGTGGACCTCAAAACGTGTGGGAAGTGTTGGCTCCTTAAGGAGAGCTGCGTGGTGTTTATTCACTGCCTGTGCCCTTGTCTTGTGTGGACCCCAAAGACTGATCTCTCCCCCATCCCTGCACCTCCTCCCAGCTTGTAAATTGCTCATTGAAGACATTTAGGTCTGAGTTGTGGATTTTTTGGAATTAGTTTCATATTATCATAGACTTGTTGGCAGTAAAGGTCGTATTTTGACTCCCAGTATGACCCTGGGGCTTAAATTCATGGTTGATGAAAATTCAGTGTCTTGAACTGGAATGAAAAAAAAATTCCCCACACTTTGGTTTTCATTTTCTAATTAACATAAAATTTTAAAACCTATTTAAAAAGTGTCCTTTGCCCTTCCCTCTTTGCAGTTTTGTGCAGAAACCCCTCGGTGTGGGAACACCGTCTGTAAATCGATCCGGGCTCACTCCCGGAAAGCCCAGGAGGTTTTCCTGGTTCAGCTGCCACTGGGTGGCTCTCTGGCACAGCACCCCTGAGTGCCAGCACCCACCTGGCTCTGCAGGTGGCATTTGGACCTGGCACAGCCCTGGTAATGCCCAGCTTTGGCCAAACACCATGGCTTGTACTGCTCTGCCTTGTTTGTCTTTGCGAGGAGAGAGCTGGCAGGAGAAACTGCAATTTTTATGCATATTTATATTATATGTGCACTTTTAACATATATATGTGTGTACATATATTTTATATGTGTGTGTGCAAAAAAATACAGGGTTTTCCCCTTTCTTGGCTGCAGACAAGTGGGCCATGTTGTGTGTTGGCTCCTGGCACGTGGGCTCAGCGCTGACTGGGGCTGGTGTGGGGCTGCTGGGGCAGGCAGAAAGCACCCTTAATGTGGAAAGAATTGGCCATTTGTCTTGGTACCCTGGGAAAGCCCTGGGCATCATCTTCTCAGATGCAGCAGGATTCCTCCAGCAAACATTCTCGTGGGGTTTGGGCCAGGAACACGGCTGAGCTCCACGCCCCAGCTCCGAGCAGCCCATTCATCTTCCACCCCGGCCCATCGCTTCATCTCAGCCCCTGAGTGAGGCTTTGAACTCAGGCTGTGCCCACAAACACTTCTGAAGAGTTTGCAATGGGGTTGAGATGGGTGAGAAATGGCAGGGAGGTGGGTGACAGGCAGAGCCCCACACGGGCCAGGGGGACGTGGGGCTGGAGGGACCTGGAGAGCTGGACCTGGAGCTGAAGATGCTCCTCTGAGGGACCCACAGCCAGGGTGGAGCTGGTAACAGTGTTGGCCTTGGCTGAGTGTCCCCTCCAGGCCATCCCACAGTCTCCTTGCGAGTGCCCTGCTCACTCCAAGGTCTCTTTTCCTTGTGCTCAGGCTCTTTCTGGGTTAGATCTGGAAGGGAAAAAAGGACATTCTGTCAAGTTGGCACCTTAGTTCTAAACAAATAGCACAACGGGTGCCAAGTGTTGACATACTTTGTACAAACAGGAAGTAATAAAATATTTGAACTTCCTGTGGAATTTCCTTCTTTTTTCCCCCCTTTGCAGCTCCGTGTTTAGCAAGAGCCTGGCTCTGGAGAGCTGCAGCCCTGGTGCAAAGCCCTCTCACTTCCACAGCTGCTTGCAAAATAATCCACAACAGGCAGAACATGGAGAAATTAATAGCTGGAAGCTATACAGGGATGTTTAGTCTGTTCCTGGGTAAATGGGAGCATCTCCAGAGCCTCCCCCATCACACCCACCTGCTGGCTGCCTTCCCTCTCCCTTCCCCTCTCCCTTCCCTTTTGCTTCACTTGCCACCACTCTCACCTCCTCTGCTGTCACTTTTCCTCTCCTCCTTCCAGCTATTCCAGCCTCTTTCTGTCCATCTCCTGGGAACTCTTGTGCAAAATCTTTTTTTCCCTTTAAATGCTTTTCCCCCTCTCTTTGACTGTTTTTTCATGCTGCAATTCAGTCTTCCTTAACCCTCTTTCTGAATCTCCTTTGCCCTTAACCCCTTCTTTCTGGTGTCCACCCCATCCCTGCTGTCCCAGTCAGTGTGTTGAGGAGGAAGGGGAGATCAAGAGGATCTGATGCCCACAGTGTCCCTGTGTCCCTCCTTGCTCAGCCACAGAGCCCTGGGGAGGTGCTGGCTCTTGGTGTCTCCTGCCCTGTGCATTTTTGGTGTGTGCATCAGATTTGGTGCTTTCAGTCATGTCCCTGCTTGGTGTGACCACAGTGAGTGACAGGAGTGTGTCCCCATCCTGCAGCACCTGCTGGCTTGGACCAGGAGGAGGGAGCTCTTGGCAGGAGCATTTCCTGTCCTCTCTCCCACCACACTGTCCGTTCAAAGGTTTTCTGGCTGGGTCCCATCCTGCCCCCTGGGCTCACTTTGCCTCCCCAAAGGCTTCTTGCCCCAGAAGGCTGTGGCTGTCCCCAGGCCCCTGCTGTCCCCTCTCAGGGCACGTGGCCACCGTGTGGAAGGGCTTCTCACCTCCCACAGCCACGAGTCGTTTCCAAGAACTGCTGCTTTCTTTGCTTTCATACTCAGCTGGGTGAGGGTTTCCCTCCCTGCTGCCTCCCACGAGAGACGTCAGCCCAAGCCCCAGCCCAGCCCGGTGCTCTGAGCTGAGAAACGAAGAGTTTGGGATCTGCAGAGGGTGGAAACCCCCCTGCCCATGTCTGTGTGAGGTGTCTGGAGAGGGGGAAATAAAAACTGCAGCTCTTCTATTCCTGGGACTCAGGGAAATTGGGATCTCCCAAGTGGCTACAATAGCTGAGGATGAGGAAGAGGAAGTGGGAGAATCTGTTGGGTTATGGGGTGGGGGCCAAAGAGGAGCAAGGACAAAATGCTTCCCTGTTCCTGTATTCCTGTGGGACTTTGGGGACCTCGAGGCAGAGACACCTCGTGTTTTCTGCACCTTTCACCCTCAGAGATTTGATATGGCTTTGGCAAGTGCTTGGAGAAGACAGGATGAATTATTGGAGACTCTTGTGCTTCTCAGAAGCTCAAATGGAGACTCAGGACAGGGCTGCTCATGCCAGTATTGTACAATTTCAGATCTTTATCTTGGCAAAAAGGCTCCTCGTGGGGCTGCGTAAAATTGGAGCTGGAGATGTTTCTGTAATTAAAAGCAGACTCGGTGCTGAAGTGCTCCCGTGGGGTGATAGTTTTGGGTATTATTCTGGTCTTTTGTTTTATTCCCCTGCTTGTCCTTAGCTAGAAATAAATACACAGACAGTTCCCAGATTGTCCTGGAATTAGAAAAAAAAAACAGCAAAGGGAAATAGCAAAGAAAAATAAAAAATAAGAAAAAAAATATAAGATACAATTAAATCAATCAAAAGTAATTTAAATAAATTAATGACCTCACCACTTCCTGGACAGTTATTTGTCAATGTAAAATTGCTATAATCTCTTTTAATTTAGTATTTGGTGCTTAAAATACACCAATTTCCCACTCCTCGAGACCCTTCCTCTTCCCTGGGCAGGAGGAGGAGGAAATCCTGAGTGGCACTTTCTCTCTTCCCTGTTACTCTGCCCTGGATACCCTGTGGCTGTTTGAGACAGAGATCTGGGGGAACCCCACGGGCTCTGTACACCCCCCCGGGAGCTCCAGCATTGCTCCTGCTGCTCAGGGACCTGCTGTGGTGCTTCCCATGGTGGTCCTTGGGGTGGTGCTGCTTGGAGACATCAGGCCCCTTCCAGCCCTGCTCCAGGTTTTGCCAGACGGAGCCGTTCAGGTCTCCGGGGTCTCTGCTTCTCCCTGTGCTGACCCAGCCCTGCCAGGGGCCCTCCCTGGAGGAGCAGAAGGGCTTCAGATGGAGTGTAGGCTCTTTGACATGTCCTGAAGCAAGGCAGGCATGGAAGATCCTAAATGGGAATGCAAGGGATTGTAGTATTTTAGATTTATTGGTGTTTTCTCTGCTGTCCCTCCAGCTGCCGTTGGAGTTGTTGGTGCCTGGGATGGGGCACTGGCATGGGTGGTGTCTGAGAGCTGCAGCCACCCTGTGCCTTCTGCACAGAGTCTGTCCAGCTCCTTCCCACCCTTCCCTGATCCCACCCTGCAGGGGCTCAGGGGTGGGAGGGATGGGGGGACACTGCAGGGGCTCAGGGGTGGGAGCAATGAGGGGACAGTGCAGGGGCTCAGGGGTGGGAGGGATGGGGAGATGCTGCAGATGCTCAGGGGCTCAGGGCTCTCCAGTTCATGCAGGAGCCTTTGCAGATCATTACTTGCTGCACAGGAGAGTCTCTCTGTTTGTACTCCCATCTCTAATGTGTTTTGATCCCGTGGGGAATCTGCACCCTTTGGTATCTGCTGAGCCCATCCAAGGCACTGCTTTCCTGCCCAGGCAGCTCGGGGAGGCTGTTGGTACATGCAGGGAAGGCAATTATGTTAAACTGCCTCCTCCTCTAATTCCTTATAGGCCCTGCTATCCAGTTAAATCCAGTTAACCCCTTCAGGGGCCAGTCCTGCCAAGGCACAGGGAGGGAATTGGGGCTCAGCTCTTGGAGGGTGGATAAAAATGCCTCAGGGACAAAAGCAGGAGTTCTGGGGGGAATGTGGGGGGACCCACTTGGCCCTCAGCAGGTGATGGGGGTGTCCCAAGGGACACCCAGGTGCTAGGGCCATGTGGAACATTCCCTGGGGAGAGCAGGGCAGGGGGAAGGGTTGCCCCACTGTGCTCCAAGCGATGGGTTTGCATTGCCAGGGCCTTTGGTGCTCCAGCTCGAGGCTGTAATGCTGCCTCAGAAGAAATAATACAGCAACTAAAGTTATATGGGCTCCAGTAAATTCACTCCTCTAGTTATTTTTTTTGCCACATATAGTAAATTCCACCTCTCTTTTATAATTGCCTGATGTGTAATAACTTCAAAATCATTTCACTTAAAAATGACCAGTATTTTCTAAGTGAAGCAATACTGGGAGTCAGAACAGGGAAATTATTTTTGCTTGCATTCTACAAAGGAATCATTGTTGGAATTTGTTGCAACACCTCCTGCTTTTGAAAGCTTTGGGTAAAGCCCAGGGCCCAATTCTCAGCCGGGGTGGAAGACCCATCCCCATCCTGGCTTTGGAAATAAATCAGAATCAGAGAAGTGGGCATTGATAGTGTATTTGTAAGAGATTAAATTGAGCAAAAGGATTGTCTGGTGTGGGGGGGATATTTGGAGAATTAAGGCTCATTGAAGGTTTCTTCCAGGGGGATGTTGATGGTGCTCTGTGCTGGATTGTGCCAGGTGCTGTTCAAATAAACAGCACAAGAAATTCCCTCTGGGCCCAAAGGGAGTGGGCTGGGCTGGGCTGGGCTGGGCTGCAGGTGGCAGGACACAGTGATGCTCAAAGGAGCATTTCTGGGTGTTGCAGAGAGGACATTGGGGAGCATTTCTCCTTCACGAAGGAGCAGCATTTTGCCTCGTGCCTCAGTTTCCCTGTTTGTGAAGCAGATCTAATTCCTGGTGGGCAGCAGGTGCTGGGCAGGAGGTTGTAGGTGAGGATTCATCCTGCAGGAGCAGGGACTGCTTTTTGCAGGGCTCTTAAGACAATGTGGCCCCACTTCCCTCAGGCAGGACTGGGAGCTCAGGACAGAGCAAAGGGTCACAGATGGGAAAAGAGAGCAGGGAAAAAAATAGTCAGTGATAAAAGGCCAGTTTCATTTCGGGGAAGACAACAGCTAAAGCACCAGAACTATCAAACAAAACCGCAAGATCACATCAGATGTCAGGGCAGGACACATCTCGTTCCTCCCTCCTGAAAGGGCTTATCAGTGCAACCAATCACTTTAATGATGTGGCAGAGTGAGGAAGAGGATTTGACTCAGAGTGAGATGAAATTTAGTTCCTAAGACCCTTCTCTTCCGCTGCCAGAGCCCAGTCACCTGTTCTGCAGCCAGCCAGAGATAAATCACATCCTGCAGCGGAAGGTGCTTAGACATGATGGTGCATTATTTTCTCTTACTCTTTCCAGTGACTCTGGAGTGGGAGAGGGGGAGAGAGGGGAGGGCTAAGAGGGACACAGCAGGCACAGACATCCCCAGTGCCCTTCTCAGCCTCTGAGGGTGGTGGCAGTGGGACGAGAAGGTGCTGTGCCTCCCTGCAGGGAGGCTCCCAGTCCCAAACCAGACGTGGGAGCAGCAGCCCCTGGCCCGTGGTTGGCCCCTGCTCAGCTCTGCTCCTTTGGCCTCGGGGGAGCAGCATTGCAGGGAGGATGAGGATGCTGTGTAGGGAGTATGAGGGTGCTGTGCAGGGAGGATGAGGGTGCTGTGCAGGGGGGAGGAAGGTGCCATGCAGGTGGCTGGTGCTCTGGGGTTCCTCCTCACAGCTTTATGCTGTGTGTGTTGCCGAAGCCATTTGGGAGTTGTAATTCCCCAACATCCCAGAGAGTCTCTGGAGATGGAGCTCGGAGCTCAGTCCTGGCATTGGGGATATTTGTGTTCAAACGCCAGGGCTCAGCTCCAGCTCTGTCCTGGGGCAAACAGGGAAAGCAGCACTCAGCATCCTCAGACCTTGGGAAAGTTGGTGTCTGATCCAGGCTGGGCTGTTCCAAGGGCACAGAGTGGCTGCCAAAACGCTGCTCCTCAGTCAGTGCCCCAGGGCCCCGCAGGGTCAGGCTCATCCCCATCAGCTGAACCACCACGGCACATTCCTCGCACAGGTCTGAACCCAGCAGTTGGTCCTCCCCATCCCTCAGAGTGTCCTGAGCCAGTGTCACCCAAAGGAATTTGATGTGCTTGCCCTAATAGAACAGGTTGTGAGCTGGGAAAAACCAGCTCTACTGGTAGCACACAGTCCAGGCTGTGATAGCAGCATTAACTCACTCCAACTGGCATCTCTCCACTGATCCACGGAGCGACAGCTCCTGAAAATCTGATCTCAGACATGGTGAGGCAACACCAGCTGGATGCCCTTGAGATCTGTCTGCTTCCTTCCCAGCACCCAGCTTGGAAATCTTTGAATCAGGGGTTCTGCCTAACTCCATAAAAACCAGATCACAGCCCATAAATGAATTTTGCCTTCCTGGAAATGGGAGCAGTTGCAGAGAAGCCACTGGGGCTGGTGGTTTTTGCACCCTGTGCTATGAAAGCTGCCGAGTTTCCCACAGATGTGCACCCGCCTGCTGGTTTGTGACACACCAGCTGAAATTCTCAGCTCTGTAAATCACAACTTTTAAAACTCACCTACTTCACTCTGCAGGCTCAGAGGAAGATTGTCAGAGGTCTTTAAGAATGGAAAAATGCAAGAAAACACTGGTGGGGATTTTCAGCAAGGCACAAATGCTTAAACCTGATGAATTTTACCCATTGCTGAGAATGCCTCCAGCTTTCCCTGCACTGTGAAGTGCTTTAAATATCTTTGCAAATCCAGAAAGACTCTGTCTCCACACTGAAACCCCGGGAATGGGGAGCCTGTGTCCTTCAGGCATTTGAGCTGAAGTTGCGTGGAAATTTGGGTGTGATGTTTGATTTGAACACCAGCCACATCCCAAGAGATTTTAAAAGTGCTACCCTAGATTTCTGTTTGATTATCTGAATTAATGCCTTGCATTTTTTGCCTTTCAGAGAGCTTAGTTTTGGGGTCTCTCAGTGTAATGAAAGACCTCAATAGGATTTATCAGCTGCTGCCCCACTTGCCAGGGCTCCCATCACAGGGTGGGCAGGGAGAGAGGCAAAGTCGAGGGACTCACCCATGAGTGAGAGGAGATCAGGGGCTCACAAAGCCCCTAATCAATACCAGCCTGCCTAGAACGAACATCTCTCCCACTGCTGGAGCTTCAGACACTAAAAAACCTACTGTAAATGCAACATATCTCTGTGCTTCCTGCCAGCTGGCCCAGAGCCAGCCTATTTCCTTCAAAAAGAGGGATATTTATTTTCATCCTTTTAGAGGCAGCCAATTCATCTCAGACCACCACCAGCTAAAACAGCTTTGTAAATTAGGAGCCTTTTTTTTCTCTTTTTCCTAATTCTCTCCCCCACCCCCTTAAATATTATTTCCCTTTCTTTCATTGTTGAAGTGGGTGCAGATCCTGTGCTGGCCCAGCGGCCGAGGCGCGTTGCGACACTCCCCTTTCTCTCCAAGCTGCAGGAGGACAGTGGCTGCAGTGTCTCACCAAAGCCAGAGGAAACCAAAGCAAAGCCTGGCCATGACTGATTCTCCTTCCAAATGGCGTAAGCAGGCCAGCTTCAAACATGTGAATAATGAGTTATCTGTGCCTGACTTTGTTCGGCACCAGAAGAGACAGTTCCTTCTAACATTTCCCTCCTCTGCCTTCTGTGAACTTCTGGGCTTCAACTTCTGGAAGTGGCTGAAGTGGTGTTGGCCCTTGGCGGGTGCAGCCGCTCACCGGGGCTCGGTGCACAGCTCTGTTATCCATGGAGATGTCATGTTGGAGTCCGTGCCAGCTGCTGGCACTGTGGGCAGCCTGGTTCCCACCTTCACACTGTCCTGCCCTCCCTCTCACTGGCCGTGGAGCTCCACCAAATTCTCCTTGGTGGGAATTTCCTGTGGTGAGTCCAGAGCTGGAGGTGGGATTCCAGGGAAAACCAGAGCAATGTTCATGTCTCGTGTTACAGGTGTGCAAAGATGAACCCAGCCCAGCATGTGCTGTGGGGGACAGGCCTGCTGTTCCCATAACACAGGCCTTTCACATGTGGCTTCTTTCTGGAGCACATGCTGGGACTTGACAGTCTAGTCGAGGCTCAGACTGGGAAAAAATTCAACCCTCTGTAGCGGATTGGCGTGTCTCTCTGAAGTACCTATTTTGAGGGCTGTGAGAGGGATTTGAAAGGTGTTTTGCACATTGAGATGGAGCTTTATCCACTGCTGATTGCTTTCTTGTGGTCCATTCTCAGGGGGTTGTAGAGACCAAGCCACAGGGTTGTGTGCAGGGATGCTCCTGGAGAGCTCCTGCTTGGCTGAGCCCTGGGATTTGGCTGGGAATGTTTGAGCAGAGCCTTGGGTGGAGGATGGTGGGATCTTGCTGGTGAGATGCTCGGAGCCTTCCTTGGAAGGTGGATGAGTGGAGGCCTCTGTGGCTGCTGATGGCTCGAGCTGATGTCCCAGTCCATGTTACCATCTCCTGGTTCTTCCTTCTTCCTTACTGGAGCTAAGGAAATGATCTGCAAATGTGTGTTACTGAACATCTCCCAGAGCTGAAGAGCTCTGAGTTTCCTCTGCTCCATCTTGCTGCCAGCATTTCACAGCAAGACTCCTGGGGAGGGCCAAGCCACTTCCCACCATCTGCTCTCCTGTCCTTTGGTAGCAAAGGGCTGTGGAAGGGAATGGAGACAAACGTGACACCCCAATCTGAACCCAGCAGGGGCTGAGAGGAGGCTGTGCCTCTCCTTGTCTCTCATGGCTGAACAACTAACACAGATAAATCAGGGGACTGTGACTCTAAGGCACACTTAGAGTGTTTTTTCAAATCAAATCTGTCTCTCAGATTTTGGCACCACTCAGGTTCCTGAAGCCCTTTTCTGCCTTTGATCAACTTTATATTCTGCATCTCAGTGATCTGGGGAAATAAGCTGCTCTTGGTGAATACTGTGTAACCCTTCCACTGCCTGGAAACCCCATACAGGTCCCAGCTTGGGAAGCCACATCAGGTTGCACTCCTAGAAGGAAGAGTGTGGTCTGGCCTTTGAAGTGTTTTAATGCAGAAAGCATGTCTTTAACTCATAGCTTTGAGCATCTGAGCTGCAGTGTGGCACTCACTGTTTCGCTGTCTGCATTCCAGGGAAACACCCAAAACTTCCAGTGTGCTTCTTGTTACTGGCCTAAAGTGTCAAATTCACATCAGCTCCTCCAGCTGGGAAGTGTTCAATGGGATCATTTGTTTGATATGCTGATACAGATCTTGTTATTATATCAGGATCAGAAGTGATCTGTCAATGTTTACATCATGTCATGTTCAATATCAGAGTTAACTGATTCAGAAACCCGATCCAGCGTTAAAAACCTTGTGCTGTTGACAAGACGTGCCCGAGGTCAGGAGCTGCCATCATTTGATCGTTCTAAGCTCTGTTGTCTCCATAAATACTGACCTGTGAGCCAGCGCTAGCCCAGCTGGAAGTGTAGGGCAAAATCTCCAGCACCAGTGGCAGGTTTTGTGCCCCAGAATTCACAGGTAGGGGTGATAAAGACTTCTGGGATGGATTTCTTGGGATGAGGTCTGGAGCTTTTTGAAGTTGAGTGAAAATCCGCCCACTGGTTTCGGGAGGCTTTGAGTCAGTGCTTGGGTTAAGCGAGAAACCACCTTCCTCTTTGCTGGGGTATGAGCCATTGTTCACTTGATGGCACTGGTTTGCTCTCCGTGACAGCTGTGGGCAGATGGGGAAGGGCTTTTAATGAAGTCAACCGCTGCAGAAATTAAAAAGCTCAGGTTGTTCTGATGAAAGAAACCCATTAATAGCGATTCTCTCTTGCGTGACAAAGTCTGATGTCCCCAACCCTAAAGTGACAAGCGGCAGGAAGTCCTGGGGAGACAGCCCCAGCTAAAGAGAGTTAGCAGTCCAAGCTGGTGGTTTTTAACTCGTTCAGTGCCTTCTTTTACATGGTTTGGTGCTGCCAGGTCCCACATGTGGAGACAGGGTGGGATACGGACCAGAGAGGGGCCAGGAGAGCTGGGAAGGGCCCTGATCCTATCACAGCATCCTCTGGTTTGCACTCCTAAATGAGCTCCTCTGTCTGCCTCGACTCACATTTCAATCCAGTTTTCCACTTTCTTTTTATCAGGATAGTTTAAAGGGTTTGGGGTTTTTGCTGATAATTGCTGTCTCCCCACAAACCAGCCCCTTCTTGAGGGTGTAAGTCCTTGCTGTCCATGTTCAGACAGTGTGAGGACCACAGCAACCACAGTGCAGCATGACACAGCCACATGAAGCCCTCAGTTAAGCTGTACAGCTGAATAATCTTTAAAACATTATCAGCATTGGGATCACTTGATATATTTTTTAGGATTTTCTCTATCACATGCCAGATGCCACTGCAGGGTAGGGTTTGTACTAAGACAGAGGCAGGGAATTTAATTTTCATTAAATTTCTGAGGATCTTGGTCTTTGAAGTCCTTTTGGCTTCTCTGCTATGGTCTGCCCAAGTGGTTAAAGGTGAAACATAATCCAGTGTTTCTTCTGTGCTTGAATATATACTGAAATAATAAAACATGGACCAGAACAAGACACCTCACTGCACCGGCCTTTCCCCTGGGGAAAGCACCAAATGCCATGGGATGGATGCTGCTCATGGCTCCGAAGGCCTCGGATAATGCAGAGGTGCTTGGGGTCTGCAGACACATAGAGATGCAAAGAGGTCGTTTATGGCTTTGCTTGGAGGTTTCCTTGGTTTACTTCACACAGCAGGGAAAATAGACTTTCAAAATACCACTGGGTTTTGCTCTGCTGGGGTTTGTCCTCATCAGGTTTTGCACTCTGGCATCAGCCTGTTTTCCACTGGTTTGGATGGTGGGGCTCACCTGGATGTGGAGCTCCCAGAGGAGGGTCAAAGTCCTTCAGGAACTGTGGTTAGGGGTGGTTTGCTGTTGGGACAACCATGGAGCGATGCCATGGCAGGGAGTGTGAGACCCCTCTGGAGATCAGCAGATATAAGACATTATTAAAGAGGGGGAAGTCTGGGGACTTTCTGTGACTTTGCTCTAAACTGACACGAGGCTCACACCACCCAGATGTGAGGGGGAGGGAGGGAGGGAGGAAGAGGTGGCTGCGTTTATCGCCTTTCAAATGCGTCACTTCTTAAAAGCCACCAAGAACGGAGCCCGACTCGGTGGATATTGGGCCGTAGGATCTGATAAGGCCCAGCTCTCTGAAGCACTGCAGAGGGTTCCTTCCCACTCCCCTCCTGCCTCCCTGACGTGCCTGCACACCTCCAGTGCCCCGAGCTCTGTGCTGGGATTACGCTGGGATAAAGCGATGCCACCTTGGAAGGTCCTCTCATGGCAGGTGCAAAGAGCTGGAGGTGCTGCGGGGCCACCTGGCTGCAGCAGGTGAAGAACAGGGAGAATCCAAGGGCTGAATGGAGCACTGATGTAAAACCGAGGCAGCTACAGCTTCTCTGGAGCCCCTCCAGCTTTGTGCGGGTGTAACTGAGACTGGAATCAGGCCCAGGGAGAGTGAAGCTGTTTGGCGATGATTAATATAGTAAAATGTGAAAGTTATGTATCAAGTGCATTTCATGTGCCTCTTGCCTCGGGGCAATTAGCATAAATTTAATAATTATTGCCCTGTGCCAGCAGCTGCTACCTAAGGAGCTGGGAGTGCTTTACAAACGCTCATTAGTTGCTACCCTGCCTGGGGGAGGTGGGTGATTAGACTCCATGTTTTATGGGTAATAAAAAAAGGAACAGAAAGAAGCAAAGTGAGATGGCCAAGGTGTGGTACCAAGGCTGCTCCCATCCCTCCTCTTGTGCCTTCTCCAGCTCCACTTGGCTCTGACCCTCTTGGGTGGGCAGAGTTGGGAGGGGGCTGGAGTAAGATGAGAGTTTATTCTATGCACACTGAGCAAATGCTGCAGAAAATACTTAAAATTTAATGTTTCCTTTGCTGGTACCCCATTCATCACTTTGCCAGGAGATGGGGCTTCTCCTGCCTTGCACATCTCCCCTCCATGTTCAGAGAGAGTGAGGGCTGGTGGAGGCTGGTCACTGCAACATGGCACAGGGCACGCTGGTGCAGGCTCCTTGATCAAAGGCTGACTTGCTGGATGCCTTGCTGGATGATCTGAGGCCGTGCAACCCCCCGGCAGCCGATTTCTGCCAAGGCTGCCACCCTTTACCCCCCTGTGAATATCTGCAAACCGCACAGACAGAGGCTGTGATGACTCTGTGTGCAACCAGGGTGCTGTAGCCAAAGGGTGACTGATCAGATATCAGACTCTTTTATCATGTTCCAGGGCACAGACAAAAGCTAGAAGACCAAGCCAAACCCTTCACCGACCGCTACGGGGAGCTGGAACGGCTGCGCCAGTCCATGAGAGTCACCCCAACAACACCCAACCCCCGCGGATCCCTCAGCACCCCGAGCCACTTTGGGTCCCAGGCTCAAACTCCAATACAAGGTAACTGGCTGGGTGCCCCAGCCTGGTGCTGCACCCCAAACCTTCACACTCCCAGCATGGCTGGGCAGGGAGCTGAGCTGCCCTGGCTGAAACAGCTTCCCTCCGGATGGCATTTTAGGGCTGGAGTCCAGCTGTCCCCTGGGGAAGGGGCCCTGCTGGAAGGACAAGCCAGGGAGGGGGTTGCTTGGATTTCTTGGCCTTGAAAGCCTTTTTGCACCCGTGAAATCACTCTTTGGCCCATTAGATCCGAGCTCTTAGGGAAAACTGAGCAGCTTCAGGAGGAATGCGAGGGAGATCAGAGCAACACCCTTTGAACCCAGCAGCTTCTTTGACATGAAGGCACCCACATCATGGTTATGCATCAACTAGAAAGGGTGTTTCATACTTTACATGCTAATCCAGATGGTTTCTTATCTTGTTGCCCTGTGTTTATGCCAAGTCTGGTGCTCCATCGCCCCGGCATAATTCCCCACACGTATGCACACCTGCACGGGTGCACGCGTGCACACACAGACAGACAGACAGACACTGACAGACACTGACAGACACACACACAGACAGATACACAGACAGACACACAGACAGACACTGACAGACAGACACACAGACAGATACAACACCGACAGACAGACACACAGACAGATACACAGACAGACAGACAGACACACACACACACACAGACACACGGACAGACACAGACACAGACACAGACACAGACAGACACACGGACAGACACACGGACAGACACAGACACACGGACAGACACACACACACTCACTTCTCTTTACCCTTGCATCTTTAGCCTTGGTGGTGTTTTTCTTTGGAAATCAGCAGAGACACTAACAGGGATTACAGGACTAGTATTTAAGCTGTTTGCATATTGAGATTCAATGAGAGGTGGCCCTTCTTGGAAGGTTTTATGTAAAAAGTTCCAAAAGCCTTTGCATTGCGTTTTCAGAAGTGATGTAGATGTTTGAAAACCTCAGTGTCAGGGGCAAAGAGGGTGTCTCGGGTGCACAAACATGTTGGAAAACATTACCTCAATTGTAAAAGCTTCCCTGCTCCTCCCAGCCCAAAATTACAGTGAAAATTTAATTTATTTCTCATTGAAATGCAAATCTCTATGCTTGGAATATTCATTGATATTAGCACAGTTGAGCGCAGGCATTTTGTGCAGGATTATCATTTGATTTTTGTTTGAAAAAGAGAGAGAGAAAGAGTTTTCTAGGCTAGTCCCGTTGGCTGCATCATAAAGAAAGAGATTCTTGGGGGAAGAAAAAAATATTTGTATTTTAAATTAGCACAGCCCCAAGTAGTGCCAGAAACCCAAAGAGCGTCGTTTGGAGCAAAGAATCAGGTGATGACACAAATGCAAGGAGAAAAAAAATGAAATTGGCCACAAGCTCCCATTCGTGCCAAGCTCCCAAATGTCAAGTGACAGCAGGAGTGGAGACACACAGAATTAGCCATCTAAAATCATTCCTGCAGAGTGAATCCAAACTCCCAGGAATGCTGCAGAAGGCGGTTTGTGCACGCTCTGCTCTTGGCTCCCTTGCTCCCAAGTTGAGGAACTGTCTTAAAATGACTGTGGTTCTTACCAGCGTAGCTGGGAGCAGGATCCGCTCAGCAAGTTTAATCTCAGCCCTGTCCTTTTGACACAATGCTGGCTATGACCAATCATAATCATAATTTTTAAAAAAACAACCTCTTTCTCTCACACACACACAGCTTATTCACAAAGATCATAATTTTTACCCAAGCAAGTGGAGCCTGGCCCATGCCAAGAATAACACAGGAGTTAACAGGCCTGTAATTCTCACGACTTGGCACGTTCTTGGGTAACACACATGAGAAGCCGATTAGTGAAAAGCACAACGAGATACTGGTTGGAGGGACAGACGGGGCAGGCTGCAGTTCATCCGGCCCCACTGGCCTTCATGTGGGTGCTCCCCAACCCTAATGTTTTCAGCATGCCTGCGCAGGGATTAGAGAGGGGCCAGAGAGGCAGGTTTTCCCTCCCCTGGTGCTCTGCTCGTGTGCTGGAGGTGCTTGGCTTCCCAGGGCTGCTGACCAAGCAGTTTGCACAAATGGTTCTTAATCCGCCTCTGGCAAAACCAGGCTGGGAGCTGAGATGCTCAGAAACAGCCTTGGCCACTGAGAGGGGATTCTGGCACCTCAAATCCCTGAGCACCAAAACCAGGCTGGGAGCTGAGATGCTCAGAAACAGCCTTGGCCACTGAGAGGGGATTCTGGCACCTCAAATCCCTGAGCACCAAAACCAGGCTGGGAGCTGAGATGCTCAGAAACAGCCTTGGCCACTGAGAGGGGATTCTGGCACCTCAAATCCCTGAGCACGGTGTATGGAGCTTGGGTGCTGAGCCAGAAAGGAGACGGTGGTGTCTTTAGGAGGAATTGGGCTTCTGTGGAGATGTGTTTGCTCTGGCCTGGTCCAGTCTTTCTCCCTCATGAGTGAAGGCTGTGGCCAGGGGAGATCCCGGCAAGGACATTGACGTGAGTAGCAGTCTGGCCCTCAGCCACTCGCAGAGGCTCTCAGTGAAGCAGCCCCTGGAGGTTATAAATAGTCCCCATGTAAAATGATCCTCCTGAGGTTAAACGGTCTCAAACCAAAAACCTCCCGGTAAGAGAAAAATGATTGTTTCTGAAGGACATGTCAGGAAACATGGGAGGAGAGAGTGTTTGCAGCTCTGTGGCCAAGCAGATCACATCCTGCTCTCGTGCTGGTTCCCCATGCCCAGAGTCAGGATATCTCAGTGGCTTCAGCCTTGCCTTGCCCCACTCAGATGAGCAGAGAATCCATCCCTTCCCATGCCCATCCCCAAATGGGATTGACATTTGCAACCCTCCATGCACTGGATTACATTCCCACTTGCACTGCTTTTGTGGGTAAAGAGGGTGATTCTGGATTCACCCCACTGTAGCTGTGATGGCAGTCTGGCCCACCAGCTGGGCAGATCAGACAGGCAGACCCTCATCATCATCCAGAACCTCTTCCCTGGCTCCAGCTGGGCAGAGCCGTTTGCCTCTGTTGAGGATTTGCCCCAATGGTTCTCCAGTGAGGTCTGGTAAATCTGAGGCTTGGAAATGCCAGCTCTGCTGTCTCCTGGGCCAGACACCAGGCTGTCCTTAGGACGGCCTGAAATGGTTCCTCATTACGGGGCATGCAAAGCCAGAGCCTTGCGTGCTTGTTTTATCCTGAGTTTTGCCTTCTAGCTTAAAAAATCAAGTAGCTCTCAAAAGTGAAGCAAGATGTTAAAGAAGCTTGCTTGTGTCCACCTTCAGCTGCCTCTCAGGGCTCCTTGCTCTGGGGAGGTGGGATGGCAGGGGGCACACAGGAGAAGCCCCCGACTCTCCTCGTGCTTCACCCCTGCCCGGATTTCGGAGCAGTTCGTGCCAAAGGGTTTTATTCCCATTGCAGCAGAGCAGGACCGCCCACGCAGCCAGGCCTGTGTTCTCACTTTGCGGTGGAAACATCTTCAACCACTCAAAAGCAATTGTGTGCATTGTCCAGCAACATGTAGGGGCCTTGCATTCATGAGGACAACTGCAAAGTGGTTTTAAATTTGATTACTCGGTACCAGAGCGAGCTGCTTTGATTAATGCACTTAACGTCCTCCTGCACATGTATTGCTCCAACAAAATCAAACTCCCTTAACTTCTCCAAGAGAACAGTAAAAGGTGGATCTTTTTGCAAGCTCCATCGTGCCTCTCTAGCCTTAGTTTTCTGCTGAATAGTTTTTGGGAGACATTGTGTTTGCTGGTGAAGAGCTTCAGATCTCCTGATCTGGAAAATGCTCAGCTTTAACCAGCTTCATTCCCAATCCATCACTTAAGGCCAGAGCAACGTTTTTAACATAGGCCAGTCATCAGCAGAATGCTTCACCATATGCATTTAAGGCAAAATCTCTCTCTCTCTTTTTCTTTTTAAATATACATTTTTAAAGTATTACGTTACTTTTAAGAAGCCTCTTGGCACAGGCAGCGAGTGCCCTATTGTTTCCGAAATGCAACGTGGCTGCTCTGAGGTTAAGTCTTGAATTATGAGCCCAGCAAATACACTGAATTGCTGCTTCCTAATCCCTGTCCAGATTGACTTATGGTTTCTTTAAAATATCCGTTTCTTAATGGATAAAAACATTCTACCATGGGCAGAGGCTAAATTGTTTCCAAAGGAAGCTGGGCAAGCATTAGTGGGAAGAAAACACACTGTGGGATTCAGCTTCAGCCTCAAAGGAAGGAATATGCTCAAGATGGGTTTCCTGCCTGCCTTCAGGCTTCTGTGTCTATCTTTAAACTGCTTTTCTGCTCCTCTGATTTCTGTTTGTGATGTCCCTGAGATGAGTTTGGTGTGTAACTGTCCAAGATGAACCGCAGGGCAGTGCTGGGCAGGAGCTTCCCCGAGTGCCCCCAGAGCAGCCGTGCCCTCTCCCAGCTGCCTTGGGGGCTGCAGGTCCTGCAGAACAGCAGATGAGCTCGCAGGGAGCTCAGCTGAGTTTGCCTCGGGCTCCAGGCAGTGCCATCCTGCCTTTCCTCGGGATTTCCAGTGTGCTGGGGCTCCAGAGTGCAGGGGAGCCCCAGCCACAGTCCCGCTGCAGGAGGGCAGTGCCCACATTGTGGGGGCATTGCAGTGCAGCGCCAGCAGAGACGGGGCTGGAGCCCCAGTCCCACCACCCTCAGCCTCCCCAGCAGTGGGTTCCCGTGGCAGATTAGCCTGGTCCAAACCTGCTCAGCAGGCAAGGTGGTCTGGCTGCAGGCTGGGTTGCAAATCCAGCAGCTTCCTTTTATGTAGTCAGGGCTTGTTAATTTTTTTTAATCCCCTTTGAATACAGGTAAAGAGCAAAGTGCAGCAGGCCAGAGGCAGTGCCTGCAGTCAGGGGGGTGTTCCCTTCAGACCACCCAGCTGCTCCAGGTAGCACCATTAGGTCACTGAGGAGCTTTTGGGATGGAGTGGCAGGAACTGAGCCTGGTGCAGGACAGGGATGTGGGCAGAGGGCTCGGGGATGGGGGAAGGCAGAGAGAGGCTGTGCCGGCAGAGGAAGCAGCAAGAGTTGGGCTTGTTTAGTCTAGCAAAGGGCAGGCTGGGAGCAGAGCTGATTGCTCTGTGTAAATACATCGAGGGGGTAAACACGGGGAGGGAGAGAAGCTGGTGTGAGCTATGGAGGACAGTGCTGGCACAGGAGATGGGCTGGCCTGTCCCTGGGTAAAGCCAGATGAACTTAGAAGCAGAGTCCTCCTCAGCAGGGCAGGATGAGTCCAACAAATAGCTGGGAGCATCCCAGTGGACCTGGAAGGGTTTGCAGAGGAGCTTGAGATGCGGTGCATGATTCACTGAGCTGGGAATACCTGGGAATTTCCCTGCCCTGCCTGCAGAGACCAGGAGGCTGCAGCCCAACATGTTTGGGATGGGACTGAAAGTGCTGTGAGAGGCCACAGGGGCAGAGCTCTGTGCTATCCCTGGGGTAGGTCTGGGGGCTGCGTGTGTCTCTGCATGGCAGCACATGGAAAACTGAGCCACAAACGTGCTTGGCAACCTTGAGGTGGTGCCTGGTGATGCTGTGATAAGGACGCATGTGTTGTGTTTTGGTTTGGGTTTGGTTTTTCTTTCTTCAAGCTCTGCAGAGGAAGTCCTTGCACCCCGTTTGTGAGCTGACTCTATCAGATATAGAACAGTGCTCCTCCATGGGCGTGTAACAACGGATGCTGTTCACACCCTCCTTTTTTTCAACACCTCCCCTCCTCCCCCAGAATACATTTTGCTCTTTTTATGTGGGGTGGGAGGAAGGGGCCGTTTTCTTTTTTAGTTGGCTCTGACTTGGAACAAGTGAACTTGTTAGCATATGTGACAGAGGCGTGAGAGAGTGCCTGGCTGTGTGGGTGGGGAGGAGAGGGCGCCTTCTCCACTGAGGAGCTGAGGCTTCACACATCAAATGCATCTCGTGCACCTTCCCCTACAGATTGTCTCCTTCCTTGGCCACCTACCCCTCCATGCTCCCAGATGGAGCCATTGTGATCAGGGGAAGGAAGCACAGAAGAAGAGATGTCAGAAAAATGCTCAAAGATATCTTAGAGGTCCAAATATCACAGAAATTAGTAGAGAAAAAACAGCCAAAGGTGGATACAGAGCTAGAATGTCTGTCCCTGCTCTGTCTCTCACACATGCATGCCTATTATATACAGAAATATAAAGTATCATTAGTGTTTACACTGTCATCAGTCATCGTGGCATAAGACAGGAAAGGAGGGGGGTTTCCCCTGGTTAGATTTTTCATGACAATTTTGCAAGGTACATATATGTGTACAACTCAAATGGTGATATATGGCCATGCTGAAGATATTTTCTATTCTATCCATTTGGAGAGTGCCACACTATCAAGTTCCCTTTGAATTTCCTTTAATCTCTGTATGTATCACACACTATGAGTATGTGTGTGTGTATTGTGTAATATACACACAAGGTTAAGTTTGTTGCTGACTGGATTCCTCAGCCACTGCCTTCTCACCACATCTCCAAGATGGGGATCAGAGGGTGATATCTGGGGTGCCGTGGAGCTGCTCAGGTTCCACACGTCGCTGCCCAGCCCCAGATGATCCGATAATCTTCTCCTGCACTCTGGGACCTGGCTCTGTGCTCTGACACATGCTCTGGGTGAGCTGGTTCTTTAGGTGTCACTCACAGCCCTTCCCATGTGCAGCACTGAAGAGGTCCTGATGCTGCTTGTGCTGCCCTTTCCTCTCTCCAGGCAGAACAGATGTTTTCCTGGGTGAGGAGGTAGTGGAAGCACCCACTGTTCCACTGGGAAGGATGCACATCCAGCCCTAAGACCTTTTGCAGGGCCTCATCTCCTCCAAGGCTTCCAGGGAACTCCAGAGGAGATACACCACTCCTGACCCAGCAGGGGCCCAGGGACCAGTTCCACTCCATCCAAGGCAGCTCCCAAACCCAGTATGGCCTTAAGGGAGGCAGCTGAACACACCCAGGGGAACGTTTGTGGTCGGCAGCCTCATGAACCAGCCTCTTCACCTCCACACTCATGACCAGCCCTTACCCCCATGAACCAGCCGAGGTTTGGCCCCACCACAAGCAGGCTCAGGGGCATCTCTTCACATTTATCTCCTTGCCCCCCCCCAAGAAAAGACCCCTACTATCTCCAAGGTGGAGAGAAAGCTGCTGTGTCACTGGAGCACCGTTGTTCTATCTGGAAGGTGGCTGAGCAGCTTTCAAAGCCTGTTTCTTACCCAGCTCCACGTGCAGGAGGATTTTGGGATCCTCCAAAGGTGCAAATTGCAGCTGCACAATTAAATCACAGGGTGTGTCCCGACCCCCGAGGTCCCCTGGGCATCTCAGCCCTAAGGAGGAGACAGTGGCATTACTAATCAGGGCTTTGACCTTTACATGGCTTTTATTTAATACACATTCCACACTTCCCCAAACTCCCATCCAAAACATTGACATTTCCGCTGATAGATTGGGTCAGATTTTGGAGTAGTTGGGGGACTCAATTCACTCTTACAATGGTTAAATTCTTACAGCTAAATGGGCTTATTCAGTTAGTGCAGCAGCTGGTGTGATTTTGAGAAGAAAATAAACATTTCCTTCAAATATTTTGATTGGCAACTGGACAACTGAAATACTCAAGCTCAGATTGCCAGGGTCCAAAAAAGCAAATGGGGGCTGGATGGGGAGTGAGCGAGGAAACCAAAGGAAATCCTGGAGGCAGCTCTATGGAGCAGATGTGCGTGAGATGCACGGGAGAAGGGACAGTGAGTTAGGGTTTTAAAGTCCATTTTTGGCTGTGATTCCTAAGGGAATGCGGGTCTGAGGGTGTGACTTCACCCACTCCTCCTCCCCAGCATGTGCTCAGCGTGTTGCTCGCTCCAGGTTGTTGTTTGGTTCTGGCTGGGTGTGCCAGGGGCTGTTTGCTGCTGAGCTGGGTTGTTATGGGGTGTTCATGGTGGGGTTTTATCTGGACCTGGCTGAGGGTGCTCCAGGGGGATGTCCATGGGCACAGGGCAGGGGGGACGATGCCCCAGCCTGGGCATGGGGACAGGGCTGTGTGGCTGAACCTGCGAGGGTCCATGGCAGCCCTGAGGGGATGGAGC
>VWZD01002985.1:103565-115029 GCA_013396695.1 Sakesphorus luctuosus
CCCCCCCTGGCCTGGCAGCCACTGCCACCACACACAGTGTGGCACAGGGACAGCCCTCTGGCCTCACCTGGCCTGGCAGCCACTGCCACGCGCAGCTTTGCCAGCCCCGGGGTGCGCAGGGTGGTTCGGGACAGCTTCGGGCTGCTCCTCTCTTATCTCGCCCAAAGCCACAGCCGCGCTCACAGAGCAGGTGCTCTCCCCTCCTGGAGCCTGTGTGGGAAGCAGGCACTGCCCGGTGCCCACGGCAGGGCTCGGGGGGAAGCAGGCACTGCCCGGTGCCCACGGCGGGGCTCAGGGGGGAAGCAGGCACTGCCCGGTGCCCACGGCGGGGCTCAGGGCAGGGAGGAGCCTCCGCCCCTGCTCCTTCCAGCAGCTGGGACTGAAGGACTCACCCGGGATTAGGAAGAGGGCTGGGATCAGATCCCTCCTTACCTGCTCCTCCAGAGCGTGCCCTTGTCACCAGGTGGCTGGAAGGGATTAACTGAAGTGCTTTCTCCTGAGGAAATGCTTCAGGGCCTGGAACACCAGCCCTGAGAAGTTAAAAATGCTTCATTGCAATAAATATTAAACCCACACATCCCTGTGCACGCAGAGCAGATAATCCTATGAATATGTGTTTGTATGTGCATATCTAAACCCAACAAGCATGTTTAGAATACTCACCTCACATTCTCTTACTCTGAGTGATTCAAAATCCAGCTGATGTGACCAGAAAAAGTCACTGGGGCCAGATTGCACTACCCCAGCAGAAAGGCCTGACTTAGCAAGGGAAGAACAGGGGTCTTGGGAATAATCAGAAAGGATGGAGAGCCACGTCCAGCTGGGCAAGTCTTAGAGCTCAGTGCAGGAGCTTTGGCTAGAATTGCTCTCCAGGGAGATTTTCATCTCACAAGGGGTGTTACAAGGCTAAGGAATGTGCAGCCACTGTTTCTAGACATGCCCTCTGCACAGCCAGTGCTGGAACTTGGCCTGGGCTGTGGAGGTCTCAAGTACAGAGGTTTTGCTGCTCTCCTTGGAGAGTAAATCTTTTTACTCTCTGTCTTGATGCACAAAGGCCGGAGGTTTCTGGGCTTTGTAAGGAGTGGCATCGGTCTTGGGACAGCTGAGAGAACCACAGGAACGCCTTGAGGTCCTCAAAGGATCTTCTGGTGTGGACTCCCACCTCTAAGCTGGGCTTCCTGCAGGAGGACACAATCCAAGAGCACTGAGCAAAGGTCCCTCTCCAGTCCCAAGCTGACTGTGATCCTTTTGTGTTTAGAAAAGGGGGTAACAGCCCCACTGGGCTGCCCCAAGTCTCCCTTCCCCAGCAGAAGAAAGCCTGAATTTCTCACTCTCTTTATCGTCTTGGAAGGAGAAAAATACACATAGAACTCAACCACAGGGATACTGTGGCTCTCCAGCTTGGGAGTTTGCAGTTGTGTGTTTATCAGCTCCCTGCCCTGATGGTATCAGCACGAACAGGCCACCCACAAGAAGGCTTAGCAGGCTGCTCTGGGCTCCAGCCTTTCCTGCCCGTCCGTGTGTGTGTGTACACCCCGGAGGATCCCAGGCCCGGCTGTCTGGGGCCTGCAGCCATTTATTTACTACACAGCTGATGTAATGGCTAAACAGCTTTTTGCTGTGTTTATGGGCTGTGTTTTTTTAATCTGCCGGAGATGAATAGACCCCTAGAGAAGTCAGCTTAGTCGTGTCCCTTCTTGGATAGGAAACAACAAATTTTAGGACAGGAAATGGGAACAATTTAAACAAACGAGTGCAGGACTTTTTAAATTTTTTTTTTTATTTCAGTTCCCCAGCTCTCTTCCCTGAGATGTCCAAGAGATGCTTTTCCTTCTGACTTGAATTCCTTGAGAAGGGGATGGCCTGGGCTATGGGACAAACTCCACAAGCCTCAAGGACAGTGCTCTAACCACCCCCTTTCTTCCTGCCCCCCGCCAGGCACGTCGGACCTGAGCCCCTTCTCCGACCCGCGGCAGTTCGACCGCTCCTTCCCGGCGCTGCCGGCGCTGACCGAGTCGCGGTTCTCCGACCCGCGGATGCACTACCCGGGCGCCATGTCCGCCGCCTTCCCCTACACCGCCTCGCCCTCGGCCACGGGCATCGGGGGCATCAGCATGACCAGCATGCCCACCACCACGCGCTTCCACCACACCTACCTGCCGCCCCCCTACCCCGGCTCCACGCAGAACCAGAGCGGACCCTTCCAGGCCAACCCCTCTCCCTACCACCTGTACTACGGCACGTCCTCGGGCTCCTACCAGTTCTCCATGGTGGCGGGCGGGGAGCGCTCGCCCACCCGCATGCTCTCGTCCTGCACCAGCGCCTCGGCGGGGAACAACCTGATGAACCCCACCCTGGGCAGCCAGAGCGACGGGGTGGATGCGGACGGGAGCCACAGCAACTCCCCGACTGCCATGACGACTACTGGGAGGATGGATGAGTCGGTCTGGAGGCCCTACTAGGACAGCTCAACTGTGCACCAATGTCTGTAACTCAGTCAGCAGCTGTTACATTGCTCCTTTGGGTAGTGACCAGAGCAAAGTGATGCCTTGGGAAAAGGTAAACCAAAGTCTCCCAAACCAAAAGCAAACCAGGATCCTCTGCATGCAAACATGGGCAAACATCAAGTGAAGATGGACCAGGACCTGCATTACATTTCAAGATGAACATCCACAAGGCTTGAATTTGTCACTTGATGTGGTTCCTTTTGTATGTTTTAAGTATGTGGATTGTAGATAGGGAAAAACAAAGGACGTGTGGAATCAGATGTTTGTTTCTTGCAGAACACTTCTCAGTCATCTCACTCACACCTCTTCCCACACAAAGAGTGAGGAGAATCTCACCCTTCCTCTGCAAAATGGTTCAGAGAAGAGAAAAGACCAGGGAGTTGCCCAAACCATCTTTCTGCCAGTGCAGGAAGACTGAACTGAAAAAAAAAAGGAGAAAGAAAAGAAAAAATCCCATTGTCTCCTTTGCTCCCCACTGGTGTAGGGTCCCTGACCACCAAAGAGCTCCAGAACTGATGCCAGAGCCATTGGGTTTCCAGCACAGCTGTGGGGATCGGGCACAGCAGGGCTGAGCCGGCACCAGCCACGGGAACAAGAGCTGTGATGGGTTATTATTAATACTATTATTATTTGCTGTTGATGGCAGAGGTTGTATTGTTCATTTTTTGTCATTGTTAAAACAGTAACGTGGCTGATCCTGTGCCTGACCAGCCCCCCTTTCTCTATGTTTACATACAAGGTGTACTTTTTATGCAAAGTGTTTTGTTTTGTTTGTTTGCTCTTTTGTGCTGACCTCACCACTCAGTTCTTTGCTCCTCTTAGCAAATCTCAGTGATGGTGGCTGAAGTCAAGGTGGCATTCAGGACAATCCAAGGTGGATGAGATTCCCTTCCAAGCACTTAAGCTGCAAAAGGGACTTGGGAGCCTTTGGCATGACCTTGTCACTGCTCTCCGGGTCTTCTTTCACCCTCTCTGAGTGGCAACACATGCAGCTGGTGGCAAAGCATCGTGGTTCTGTTATGATTCTTTCCCATGTTTTCACCCAGAGTGGTTTAAAATTACTTTTTATTTTGACTTACACTTGTCAGTACATACTGAAAGCTCTAACTGAGATTTAGAGACAGGAGCAGTTTCTGCTCTTGGTGGTGGGAATATTGTGAAGGGATGTTATCAAATCTTTTACATCCCCTCACCCTCCTTTCCTTCCCCTCAAGTGACCCAGAGCTTGGGTATCTTGCTGTAGATGAATAAGCTGAAGAAGGGGCATTAAAGGTACCATCAGCCCATGAGTAACTGGGTGCATCTGGTGGCATTGAGAGGAACGAGGCCTCATGGACACCCTCGTGGGTGCAACCAAAGAGGGCCATGGTGGGAGTCAGAGGCAGCCTGAGAGACTGTATGGGCTCTGGCAAGGCCAGGTCAGTGGTTTGTCCCTGATGCACAGTGCAGGGTTTGTCACCTCCTGCAAGCCAGCTGGGCTTTCTGCTGGCATGGGAATTAGGGCTGGATTCAGGATTCCCCATCCTGGCAGGGCTGAGGGTGTGTAACTGTGGTACCCACTGCCCTCCAGAGCCTCCTGCAGCAAAGGGGACATGGACAGTCCCAGCCTCCAGTGCCACCAGTAACTGAGCTTTTGGGTTTCATTTTTTTCTGTGAACAGAAGGCAATTCCAATCCCAGAGCTGCCTCACATCAGTCACACCATCAGAGCACTTTGCCCACCCCAGGTCTCAGCTGGCAGCTCCTCAGCCCTCGGTCAGGGCACAGAGCGTTGCAATTGCACTACCATGGCGAGACTGGAGCAGCATGTACTGGCTCAGTTGGAAAGCTGCAATGACCACTCAGGAGTTCAAGAAGAACAACTCCTTTAAATAATAATAATAATAATAATAATAATAAGCCTTACCCCAGCAAAACTGCAGCCTTCACCTGCCTTGGCACCAGTGGGCACCGCTCAGCGCCCGCCAGCTCCAGAACTGGAGCAGGCAGGTTGTGTTTGATGCATTTACACTTGTCATCCACTGATTGAAAGCACAAAGGAAACAAGGCATTTGTAGTACTAGATTAATTTAAGACTGTTAGTAATGAATTTTAAAAGAGAAAATAATAAGAATGGCAACAATGTTGTTTTTATGACATATTGTCATGTGAAGGTGTAAATAGATGCACCTCTATTGTATGCAAATGGTCACGAGACAGGCCAAAGTTTTTTGCTTTGCACTATAATTTGCTTTTTTTAAAAAATGCACAATCGCTTGTACAGGAAAACCCCTTTGTCTGGCTCACAGAATATTTAACTATAAAATCTAATTTTTGGTCTTATTTGTTATAATAATATAATTCTTAATTGTGTTGAAGGATACAATTCTTAATAATGCTTCTAATACTTGTATGTGCAGGGTAAAATAACACCAGACTAAGGAGATGGGAACAAAGATCTTTGTAGATAAAGAAGGCTGAAGTTGTTGGTTTTATTAATGGTGTCTTATGATGGACATTAAAAAAATGCTAGTGATGCCAAAAAATGTGGTTATTTGTGTAAAAGACCGGCCCTACTTGAAGGTAACGCCCTATATTTAATATGTAGCCCAACTTTTTAACCTGTAGCACTTGTCACTGGGGAGTGGGGGCAGAGGGGCAGCAGGAGGAGGGTCTGCTCCTGTTGGAGTCGTGGGAAGGAGCTGTGGCTGGAGGAGTCTCTGGCTCCACAGGAGCAGTCGGGCTCTGCTGGGAGTGGGTGGGACATGGCATGCCATAGCACAGGGGCAGGTCTGCTTTTCACTATGGTGTTGATGTTCTTATCCAATGTACGTGATTATGGAGCCAGGTCTCTGTGTAATCATGCTGATGACTTTCCATGTGGAATAATAAACGTACGGTTCCAAGTCTGCCTGGTGCCCTCCGCCTGCTCTCTTCTCCTGGGGGGAGCAGGTCTGTGCCCTGGTGCAGAGGAGGGTTCCTAACACTGCTCTTTCTCCAGGGTCTAATTTTGACACCTCTTTAAGCCCCACAGTGCCCAGATCTGGTGTTTGGGGGGGCCTCGTGGCTGCTCTCAGCCACAGTTTAGCCCAAGGCGGCATCACAGGGTGTCCAGAGAGCAAGGCAGGCAGGGATGGGGTGTGGTGGGGTGGGGTGGGGGGACCCAAGCTCTGAGAAAACCCCTTTATGCTTCTCCAGGGTGGGTCTGGAGCACTAACCCTGCACGGGGTAGAGCTGGCAAGGTGATCCTTGACCCCAGCCCAGTGTCCCCCCCCTGCCCTCGGCCTGTCATCGCTGGGCCACTTCCCAAGCCACAGAAGCTCCAGCAGGACCCAAACTCCCAGGCGGGCCAAGCCCAAACCCTTTAGCACTCACCACTCGTCTCCAGAGCCCAGATGAGTGAAAAGGCAGCAGTGAAACCCCCCAGCCTCCAATGGGATGTGATGCCAGGGCACCGCAGGCTGTGGCTCCAGAGGAGCCAAGTCACTCAGCACTGCAGTTATTGATGATCCCGAGCAGGAGCGCCAGGGCGGTGCCAGCGCCGTGCCCAGAGCAGGGAGGACGTGCTGGAGCCACTGCTCTGCCTCCTCTGTGCAGCATCTCTGGGAGCACAGCCCACAGCAGTGTTGGAGTGGAAAGAGGGAAAAAACCAGGGGGGGGAAATTAGGAAAAGCCCAAAGCAAACCACAATAAATGCTCAGCCCTGGCTCCAGAGCCCTGGCCAGTGGAAATTGTTCCAAGGCAAACCCAAGACATAACTGCCTTTTCTTCACAGCTACTGGGAGAGGAAACACCCCGAGGTGTAGCTGTTATTTACAGGAACTTTCTGTTCCAAAGTGAGCTGCGCTTTTCTTGCAGCCTCAGTTAAAGCTGCAACGGGAAGAGAGAAGAAGGAAAGGGAAAAGAGGGGGAGTAACAAGGGCCTTGTGTACTGACACACACTGGGCCACCCATGGAATCCATGGGGTCAGTGGGGTGCCAGCCCTCTGACAAGTGGGTTTGGTGCTGATGTGGATGGGGTGATGCCAGAGGGGGTGAGAATGTGGCTGGAGCAGGAGGGGCTGGACCAAACCAGCATAGAGGGGACACAGGAGCAGCTAAAATCCAGCTGGGAGGCCCAGGGAGGTGATGGTGTTAAATATACCCAACACCTGAGGGCCAGATGGGTGTTATTTTTATATAGGTATTATTTTTATATGGGCATTATTTTCATATGGGCATTATTATTATTATATGGGTGATGTTTTTACATGGGCCACCTACCATGCACAGCATCCAATGTGCTGCCACCATGGCTTGCTTAGACACAAGTTTTGCACCAATTGAATGAATTTAAATGGGAAAGCTGGTGCCCAGCATGGCAGTGTGGGCAGTGGGGTGCACCAGCCTCTCCCAAAAGCTCACAGGTACCCCAGGGCTCCCACTGTTCCAGGGCAATGCTGGAAATCAGGGCTGGAAGCAACAACTTGGGACAGTCAGAGCTGGAATGTTTGGGTTTTCTTTTGCAAGAGCAAACTGAAAGGGGAAAAAAATCACTGGAGCTTGGAAGACTATTTTTTGAGCATTCAGATATTAAAATGCCTGGAGTTTGGGCTAAAAATCTCCTAGGAAAAATGAAGGCTATTTCCTTTGAGATCAGAGCTAACAAAAGTCTCAGTAAAATCTTACTACATTCTCATTCCAGAGCAAACTAAACCCCAGCCTCTATTTTAACGACTCTGTTGTGTCCAAACTGCCCCAGTAAATAACCTTTTAACTTGCAGCAATTTGGAGGCTACACAGAATACAGAAGGATTCTGGCTCTTGCCTTGGCCACACCATCCCTTGTCCTCATCAAACCCTTAATGAACCTTGGACAAATGAGCAATCAGCATCACTAAGGCCCAATCCTGTTCCTCTGAAACAGGAATGAAATCCTGTTCCTCTGAAATGGGGCCAAATGGCCAAGAGAGGTGGAGAGCGCCCATCCTGCTCTTCCAGAACACCCTGAACCCACAAACAGGGACACCCATCTCCTGGTCCAGTGTGAGATTCTCCCTTTGGCACCATCTCTGTGGGTTAATCCTTCTGCAGGGCCTCCTGCTGGAAAGGGTGGGGGGTTTGTGGGTTGGGGTGGGTGTTTTTGTGAATACTCCCTATTCAGAAGCTAAATGATGGAAAACATGGCAAATTCATCAGGGTGTCTGGGAAAGTGTTTGGTTGCACTTCATTCACATCCACTCAGTGGGACCTCACGCCTTGGGGGAGATATACATTTATATATATTTGTATGTATATTTTATATATAGGAGTTTCTTGGGGTTTTTTCCTCTCCATTTAATTCTCAGAGATGCACAAAAGGGAGACCTTTTGCTCCTCACAGTTCTGACTGCCCCAAGGACTCCACCTCAGAATTCCCCTGAAGCACCTGGTGAGCTGCTCTGCAGTTCAATCACACACAGTACTTTTATTGACTCCATTATTTACTCCACCAAGTGTCCCTGAGTGTTCATTCCCAGCAGCTGCAGGGTGGGATGCAGGGAAGGTTGGGCTGGGCCAGGAGATCAGAGGTTGCACAGAGGCTGGGCTGGGCCAGGAGATCAGAAGAGTTTAAATTAAAATAGGCTCATGTGAGTCTTTATTCTTGGCTTAACCCGCAGAGGCTAAAAGTGCTGTCAGGAGGGGTGGCGGGTCCTGCACCCCCCGAGCCACAGACACGGCCGCGAGTGCTGCGGCGCTTCGAAGGGCCGGGGCGGGGCAGGAGGGAGAGCGAGGCCTCATTAACCCCGGGATTGCACGAGATGGGCTGGTAGGAGCTTTAATTAGTGCGGAGGGGCGGGCAGGGCAGCCCAGGGTGCACCCTGTGTGTGCGGCGCCGCTCGGGCACAGCCCCAGGTGAGCGCCGAGGGCAAAGAAACACCTGTGCGTGGGCAGCGCCCGCGGGGCGGGCACGGGGGGCGGGCACGGGGGACAGCGGGGACATCTGGGGACACCCGGGGACAGCCGGGACATCTGGGGACATTCAGGGACACCTGGGGACACCGGGGGACACCCGGGGACACCTGAGGACACCTGGGGCCAGCCGGGACACCCGGGGCCAGCCGCCCCTCCTGCCAGCTGTTCACCAGCGGGGGGACAGGCAGGGCTCAGGGCGGGCTCTCCATCACTGGGGATGCCCTTGCGGTGGTGCTGGGAGCCCCTTCCCCAGCCCCTCCTGGGCTCTGGCCCCGCTCCAGGAGGGATATTTCACACCAGGGCTACCAGGGAGGGTATTTCCTTTCCATCCCAGCGATTTGCAAAGCCCCCCGGTCCCTGCAAACACATACAGAGAATTTTTTTAAATGGAGAAGAAGGTGACAGCAGCAGATGTGGGTTTGTCTCCAGAGAGAGAACCCGGAGGTGCCAGTCTGGGTGCTGATCCAGGGGGTCCCTGGGGTGGTTGCAGCCCCCTGCCCCTGGCAGGGTTTGCTGTTTGCCTTTGCAGCCGGTGGGTTTATCACCACCAGGAACACCCAGGTTTTTTCACTGTCTGCCATGAAATCGATACAGTAATTTCATTTCTCAGTCATAAATGAAATGAGCTGTAAGGTTGGGTGTTTAAGCTGGAGTGAAAGAATGAATTGTTCTAATGGGGGATGTTAACGAGGGGATTAAATGTTGCTGCCAAAGCTGGGGGTCCCCAGGCTGCTCCTGTTGCCACCGGGACCCTTGAGGGCTCCCTGAACTCTCCCTCGTGGGTGGGCCAGGACCCACCAAGCCACCACTGACCCTGCCTGGGTGGGCAACAGCACCTCACCCACTCCCCCTCCCTGTGCCCCACTGGGGACCTGCTGGGCATGGAGCCATTCCAGGAGTTTTCAGGCACTGGTGGCTGAGGGAGAGACCCAAGGGAAGGTCCTTGCAGTGGGCTGGGGGCACTGGAGACTCTGCCAACCCTTCCTCAGCAGCATCCTCATCCCTGGTGAGAACTCACTTCCAGTGGAGGGAGACTAAAAGCAACGGGGAAAAAGAAAAGCAAACCAACAAGGGGTGTGTGAACAGCAGCCTTTCAGCTGACCCAGAGAAACTGGGGGTTTGTACAGAATATTTTAGGAGGGGTACAACCCCTGCTGCCCTCCAAGGGGTGTGCAGAGGTTTCTGCTCCCAGGGCTGTTCTCAGCACGTGGGATGTTTACCCTGGCACAGAAGGCACTTGGCTTGCCCATTCCCACAGCAATGAAGATTCAGCCCTGAATTTGGGCTTTGCTTTCCTGCCTGGCAGCCCAACCTTGGGACCCCTCCCCTCCTGGCAAGTGCCCAAGACCCCCATCTTCCCTCTTGCCCCTGCTCCATCATTCATTTCCCAGTGAAAAATAACCCTGTGCTGATCCAGGGCAATAGAAAGCACTTTAACAAGTCCAGAAAATACGAGGCCATATTCTCTTTAAACCATTTAAAAACCCCACAGTGAGAGCCCTACTGGGGCAGGAGGAACTCCAGCCAAGTTCCCCATGTCCACCCTCTGCTCCAGTTGTATTCCCCTGGAAATCCTTGCAAAAAAAACCACAGAGCCTGAAAAAAGATTTGGTTTTCATTAAACCCCTTGAATGTGAGGGGTTCTGTAGCTTTCAATGGGGCTTTGATTCCTATAGATGATGGAATGTTTTCAGAACATGTAAAAAATGTTCTCCACCTTTCTATCTTATATCAGCAGAGAACTGTGCTGGAGTTTTTCCCCTGACAGAAGTGGTGAGGGCTGGATGCAGATCCAAACCCTTTCCTTCACTTACCTTGAGGTCTGGGTTTAAAAATACGATGGCATTTTCTTGTGGCTTTGGAACCAAAGGAGAAAATCCACATGGGGGAAAAGAAATGTGTGGGAAATGCTGCAGGAATTTTCTTAAAGGGCGGATTTAGTGATTTGTTTTATTCCATGGAGAGGAGGTCAGGTCACTCAGCACACCCAGGCACCCACACACCTCCCTGAGCACCTTCATCAGGGAGCATTTCCAACTCTCGAAGTCATCACTGGCTTCGTGGAGATCTTTGTCTTTGCCAAAGGGATGATTTTATTGCTGTGTTCCATCCCTGCTCCAGGATGGTTTTCTAAATCCCCTTTTACATGGCATCAGCCTTTTAATTTAATTTAATTTAATTTAATTTAATTTTTTTAGTGAGTGTAAAGTAGGTTTCTGGCCTTTGCATTTCTGAGGGTGAGATTTAAAGGGCAGGACTCAGATGGAGAGAACTGGGGGGAATTGGCCCTTCCCATCACACCCAACTCCCCTTGGTGCCATCAGAGCCCAAGGAGCTGCTGCACATGCCCCTCTGGAGCCAGGGTCCATTCCCACCCCACTGTGCCTGGTGTCCCCAGGGATCAGCCATCCACACAGTTCTCTGCAAAGGGTTTTATTCCTGTGGCTTTTCTGCCTTTCCAGCTGTGGCCAGGCCCTGTCACACCCCAGTGTCACCCTCAGTCAGGTCTCTCCTTCCCCATGCAACCTGCACCTGGGCTGGCATTTCAGATGGCTTTGTGCTTCTCCTCACAGGGAAAAGCCAAACCCAACCCCTTCCATGCACCTCAGTGGGATGTCAGGCAGGCTGTGCTGGGGAGGAGGTGCCAGCCCAGCCCTGGTGGTGGTTGGACTGGTCTGTCTGGCTCAGCAGTGCCCCTGGCACCAGACACACCATTTCACCCCTCTCTCGGCTCCCTCCCCGTGTGCCAGCTCACCTGCTGCTGGTGTTAAAGCCTCAGCTCAATTACAACTCATTAGTCACCACCCAGCAAAGGGCCACCCAGTCTGTGGTGGCCGAGTGCCACCACAGGTGCCAAGGCAGCACCTGCAGCTCTCCCAGCCTGGATTTATCTCTAATTCCATGGTCCATGGCCACACAAGGACCATCACAGCATCCCACACTGCATCCCACACTGCATCCCACACTGCATCCCACTCTGCATCCACACAGCATCCACCCCTGCATCCCACACTGCATCCACACAGCATCCACCCCTGCATCCCA
>VWZD01002985.1:115402-154011 GCA_013396695.1 Sakesphorus luctuosus
CATCCCACACTGCATCCACCACTGCATCCCACACTGCATCCCACACTCCATCCACCCCTTTATCCCACACAACATCCCACACTGCATCCCACCCAACATCCCACCCAACATCCCCCCACCCAGTTTTTTTTTTTGTTCATTCAGACGGTTCTGAGCCCCTGGAGCTGCAGAGCCCCAGCTGGGGCATTGCTGAGCCCTGTTGGGTCCCTGACGTGACTCCAAACAAGCTGAAATTATTCCAGTCAACTGTCAAAGGTTCCTCTATAACCCAGTGGGCTGATCTGTGCCTTGATGAGCTCCAGCCCTTGCCTACAGGGGAAAAAACCCACTTATTAGATTAAAACCAAGCCCCTCTTGATGAATCCTCTCCCTATTCCCGAGACCAATCATTTTAAAAGGCAGAGGCTGAAAAAAAACCTAGGACAGGTTTAAAGAGCTTTACCCCTTCACAGGAGATACTTCAGCCTTCTGTAACTTTACAAATAAACTTTGCTTTCTAAGTTTGACTTGTGGCACAGTTTTGGCAAATTCAGACCCCTTAAATACACCATTTCCTGCATTCTTGATTGCTATCGGAAGGCTTGGGAAAATATACAGGTGGATGGAATGAAGTTTAACTCTTTGCTCCCCTCAGGGGATGGCTGGGCCAGTGGAGAGCTCAGGGCTGCTCCAGAAGGGACCAGTGTCCCCAGAGAGGGAACAAACCTCTGCTCTGACATCAGGGAGGTGCTTGGATGGGCTTAGAGGGGAATAGGAATCAGGCCTGAGGCAAAGGGCTGTAAGTCAGGCTCAAACTCAGCCTCTCCCTGCCCACTGACAACAAGCAGGACAGGACAGAGGGGACTGGAGATCTCCAACCTCACCAGTGACTTGGTGTCCATGCCCATGGAATGGCTCTGGCACCACATTCAGCTGCATCAGCTGCAGGAGCCCTGCAAGGCTCTCCCTGCAGAGCTGCAAAGGGATTTTTAGTCTTGGTTTTGGAAACACAAAGACCAGGGTAATAATGACAGTTTATGGGCTTGAACATCTCCCATGCCCAGGCAGAGGGAGGCATCCGCCAGTGCCAGGGGTCCTTCCTGGGCTCCACCTTCCCCTTCTGCTGGTGTCAACATCCTTGTGGAACAGTGAGGCTGCAACCTGTTATTTTATGGTATATTATATTGCATTCTAGTATATATTATTTGTATTATATTATATTGAATTGCATTAATATATATTATAAATAATCCTCTAATTTCCTCTCCATCCACCACTCAGATGCTGCCAAGCTCTTCCAAACCCACTGGAACTGTTGGTATTGGCTGCTCTGGGCTCTCAGACTGAAGGGGCTGAGGACCCCCAGCCCACCCAAGGGAGGAGTTGGGGCAAACGATGCTTTGGGGGAGCAGCAGCCACTGGCACAGTTGTCCCAACAGGTTTCCCCAGCACCATCTGGTTGCTAAATGTAGCAAGCAGGGAGATTTCATTTAAATAAAATTTAAAAAAGAAAGGAATTAAGGGAAGGAAGCTGTTCCCTGCCCCGTTCTCCTGGACAAACAACCTCCCTCAGCCCACGTGCAACAACTAATTTCTTTCTGCCACATCAAGATATGGAGGATCTGAATCAGCTGTTTTTACTGGATTAATTTTTTCCCTTTTTCTTTTTTTTTTTTTTTTGTTTTTGCTTTTGCCAACAAAAGTATTAAGAAGTTCAGCCCTGGAGATGAAAAATGAGTGGCTGGAAGGAAGCAGAGCCCGAAGCCCCAGGTGAGGCACTGGGGGGTCTGGACTGGCCAGAGCCACGACCAGCAGGAGAACCCAGGCATGGGGAGTCCTGCTGCATTTCCTCCAAATGCCAGTGGCCCTGCTGCCCAAAGCTTGTCTGGAAAGCCAAATAAATGCAAATAGAGTAAAAACAAGAATAATAAAAAATTAACAAAATGAAAATTCCAGCCAGGCCTTTTGGGTCTGGACCAAACAGAAGGAAATTCCAGCCCCTCAATGCCAGTTGCCACCTCAGAAAGGCCATCAAGCACTTGGGCATCAGGGCCAGAGAGAGCCCCATTGCTCTGCAGCTCAACAAAGGGACCTCAGGGACCTCCTGCCTTCCTCAGGCACCCCTTTAACTGGGGGGAGGAGGACTTGGAGGGGGTGGGAAAGCCAAAGGAGCATCAGGGGATTCAGGGCTGGCCCCTCCCGTGGCTGGAAGGAGCTGGTGAGACCCTGGGGCTGGGCAGCCCCTGGGAGCGCAGGAGGTGCTGGCCCTGGGCACCGAGAGCAGATCAAAGAGCCCGAGAGTGTTTGGAAGGGATGGACAAGACAAAGGGGGAGGATGAGCAGCCAGAAACCTGCTGCAGATGGGCCATGTGGGGCTGGGCTGGGCACGGGGAAGGTGCACGCTGGGTCTGAGCTCTGCCCCACATTTGTGCAATGCCCTCGGGCAGCTCCTTTCATCTCACCCTGTCTCAGCACAACTGGGTGAAACTCTGCCCTCGTGGCTCCTGGTTTGTTTAGGTGGCAAGTGGGAGCATGGGCTGCCAACCGGGGCCGTGGGGAACGTGCCAAGGCTGAGCTGCTCCAGGGCCCAGCTGGCCCAGCAGCCACCAGGCTGGGGCATCCCAGCATGGCACATCCACCCACTGCCCACTGGGAACGGCCACAGAGCCCCTGTTTGCTCTGAAAGAGGGGAGAAATGCAGAACTGATTTGGAGCAGCTCATGGGGAAGGGGTGGCAGGAGCAGGCACAGCTTGGGGGGCACCGGGCACAGCCTGGGGGGCACCAGCACAGCGGGCACAGTGCCGGGGGCACCAGCCACAGCTCTGAGGGCACCGACACAGCCCAGGGGCACCACCGTGTTGTGCAATGCCCCCCGCGCCCTGCCCACTTTGCAATGCCAAGGCAGAGAGCTCTCCCTGCTCAGGTGGGGCTGAGGCACAAAGTGCACAAAACAAACGGGCTGCAGTTGCTCATCAAGAAGCAGATTCAGACCGAGAGGCATCTCACATGTAAATGCCATTTACCACTAATTAAATGCACAAAGAAGATTTTGCCAGGCATCCAAGGTTGCTTGTGCAGAGTCTGAACACCCACATGGGCACACACCCAGCACCTCTGCACAACGAGGGCTTTTTCTGCACACAAAGCAGTTCATTTCCATGCACGTGGATCGGGCAGTGCTGCCATTCCCATTCCCTTCCTGCCCCTGCCAAGGACACGGGTGCTCCTGGGTGCAGCACCCCAAGCCAACAGCAGCTCTCAGGTCTCCCGGTTTCAGCCCTGTGTCCACTTTGGGGCCTCTGTGTGGGACTCACAGCAAGGAGGAGCTTCAGCCCATTTCCAGCTGTGGTGGGGCTGGGTGAGGCCTTGCTGGGCTCCTGCAGGGTTTGGGCAAACAGTTGGACTGAGGGACAAGACCCACAAGGTCCCATCTCCCAGGAGCAGCCCTGAAGTCCAGGCACCTGCTCTGGCCAGTCAGCACAGGTACCCAGAGGTGCTTATGCCAATGGCCACAGGAGAAAGTCCTGTGAGGGGAATGTCACCTGCCCTGTGGGGACATGGCACTGGTGATGCTCCCCTGGCCAGGCCAGGGATTGCTCTGCACCAGCTGCTCTGGGTCAGCCCCAGCCCAGTCAGGGTGTGCCACACACCAGTGCAGGTGCTCCAGGGGTGTGCCAGGACTAGAACTTCTCTCTGCCCAACTGGCTTTGAGGCTGCCATGATCTGATACCATCCTGGAGCCACCCCTGCCCAGCACCCTGCCCACAGCTCAAGGGCACGGGAGGGTGAGTCCCTGAGTGTGACCTGCTCCCTGCTCCACCCCACAGCTGCCTAAAGCTACGCAGGATCATCTGGGAGAGGGAAGCAATGCCCTGTGGTACTGCCCTGAGTGCTGCCCTTAATGGTGGGGAATGGAAATCATCTGCTAAACTGACCTGAAACTGCAGTGACTTCACTGAGCAGGAGCAGCCCATGGTGAAACCAGGCTGGCCTTTTCCTAGATCTTATCCTGCAGTGGTTTTCCCAGCAGAACTCCACGTCCCCACCACACCAGCTGGACAGGCAGGATGGGGTGGGTGACCCAGCAGGATGTGCCAAGAGGCAGCACAGCCCTGGCTGCACGTGCAGCCCTTGAACTCCAGAGCTCCCAGAGATGCTGAGAAGCTCAAGGCCAACCCTCCCAAAATCCCACTGCTGCTGTCCTGGCAGGGTGAAGGTCCCCATGCTGAGCATGACCCATGTTTGCAAGGTTTAACCTGAGCCTCTTGGCACAGCAGAGACCTGTTTGTGTCATGCAACTGGGGAATGATCAGGCTGTTCATTGAGGCAGTGGGGGAATAAAACCCAAAATGCAGAGCAGTGCTGGGACTCTGTGGCAGCAGCTCTGCAGACCTGAGGAGGGGGAGAGATTCCACATGAAAAGAGTTGAAGGGTGAAAGCAGCATTGGCACTGAGGGTGGACAGGGCTGAAAGCAGCGAGGCTGCAGGTGCCAGCGGGCACCTCCCTGTCATGCTCTGCCCTGATCACCTGCTCTGCCCCTCACAGCGACAGAGCAGGGGAGGTGGCCCTGGAATGGCCCCCAAATCTCCTCAGCAGACTGTCCCTCCCCAGAGCTCCCCCACATCCCCTTCCTCTGCCATCAGGGCAGCCAAGGGGACATCCAAACCAGCCCCTTCCTGCTGCTCCCAGCACACTCAGACCCCATAACCCCATCCCGTGGATCTCCCCTCTGCAACAGCAGCTGCTCCCAGTCCTCCCATTGAGCACAGCTGTGCACAGGCCACATCCAGCCTGCTCAGCCACCTGGGACACAGGGACAGGGGTGGAGGAAGGGGGATCTCTGAAAGGAGACTCTGGGGAGGGCAGGGCACTGCTGGAACCATCCCACCCTGCACGGGGATGATGAGGAGCAGGAAGGACATTCCAGGGTTTCCCAGCCATGTTCCAGAGCCCAGCCCACCCAAGGGACACACAGGGGACAGCAGGAGACAGACACCTCTCCATTTCACAGCTGCAAGTGGCTCGTGCTCCCCCTGCCCCCACCCACCTTTGGGGTGTGTTTGTGATATCGAGATGTCGAGCTTGTATCTCCTGCCCATCTCCTGCAGAAACATTCCTGCTTGTTTGCTGCTCCTCTCCCATCACAGTCCAGCAAAGGAGCTTTCATTTCCTGGGGACATCTTGCATTCATTAGGGCTTGTTGTTATTGACTTACAGGGCTGCTAATTCTCAAGGTCCAATTCAGCCCTCAAACCCACTAACATGTGCTGGGGCCTTGTTACCTCCCTGCCCTCAGCCCAGTGAGCCCAACAGGCACGAAGGGACACATTTAGGGACACCTTCTCTGTCACCTCCTGGCAGGGAGCTTTGGGTCCTCCCTGCTGCTGCTCAGGAGCCTCAGCCCTGAAGGGCACCCCTGGCTCTGCAGGGACACACCTGCCAGAGCAGCCCAAACATTTGCCCTCTGCAAATGGGCACAGGAAGTCCATGGGAAGCAGCTGCGATGCCTGGGCAGGTGCTGGGGGTGAGAGGGGGCACCTGGTGCCACCCGTGGCTGCAGACACAGCACACACAGGCAGCCCCCAACCAACAGAGTGTGACCCCCTGGGTGGGTGGAGGGTGAGCTCCCAGCACGGACCCACCTCGAGACAGAGACACAGACACAGACAGAGACAGAGACAGCACCACAGACAGAGGCAGCACCACAGACGCGTCTCGGGAGGCAATTCAAGTGGTTTGAGAAGTTGCCTCAGCCACGGCTGAACTGCACCAACAACCACAGATGGGCTCCTTGTCTGGGCCCAGCATTAGGGAAAACAGGTTTGCTTAACTCCCCATCTGGGGTATTTCTCCCTCCTTGTGGTCTCTGGGCAGAGGCAGCTCCTGAGCAGCCCCACTGACTATATATAGTGAGTCCCAGCGTTCACTCGGGCCCTGGGGGGCTCTGACTCACCCACAGAGGTGGATTAAAGTCGGGTGGCTGAAGCAATTGCAGCCCCACCCGGCCGGGAACTGCAGCCCCCACAGCGGCGAGGGCTGAACCGCAGGGAAGCAACGCCCGAACCGCAGCGAGTACGGGCTGGGCATGAAAGGGAGCCGGGAGTGTGGGGAGCCAGCCCCGAGCCGCGGGCACGGCGGGCACCACGGGCTGCCCGCCACGATGGCTGCTGATTGGGGCACTGGGGGATGGACTGGGGTGATTGGGGTGATGGACTGGGATGGCTGGTGGTTGGGGTGACTGGCACAGCAGGAGCAGGAGCAGGAGAGGCCGGTGGGGACACGGTGGGTGCACCTGCACAAGGGCTGCTCCTGGACATGACCTCTTGGCTCCTCCTGCAGTGCTGAGGTCCTTCTAGAAATCACACTCCTCAAGTGCTTTGGGAAAGGCAAGAGCTGCTCCAAGAGCTCATTACCAAGACCAAATCCCAGGAAACCCAGCCTTGGGCTCCTCTAAAAAACTGCCTCTCAGGTCATGGCTGAGAGGGACTGGAATTCATTACCATGTATTTAACAAGTGCAGATGAAGAGGAGCTCGGGAAGGACAGAGGCACCTTCACTACAGGCTGAAGGCAACCTGCAATTAAAGGGTTCAGCCAGTTTTTCCCAGGTTGGGGTCATCACTTCACTGCTCCTCAGAAATGCCAATCCTGGTCACTCCTCCTGTGGCTGCTGAGGGCACAGGTGGCATCAGACCCAGGGAGCACCTGCTGATCAACACCAGGATGGGCCAAGTCACCACAGGGCTGGTGACCTCAAAGGATGGGATGCAGCAGGTTGAATAACCAAAAAGGTCCCTTTGGGCATTAAAAATCTACATCTCACCATTGGCAAAGCAATCCCAAAGGTCTTCACTCAGGAATACACATCTCCAGTGCAGCAGAGGCTGAGCAGTTCATGGAGCCATGTGGGTCTTCAGAGGCCCAGGAGAAATGGGAGAGGGTCTTCCCAACAAGTATCCACCCCCTGGGAAAGCTGAACAGCACCAAATTGTTTTAAAGGCCTTAAAACAGCAGCTGAAAAACCTCAGCAGATCATTTCCTACTGGACATATTTGGGAGTGTATTTATTTTATATCTCATGAAAAAAAATTCCAGGATGTAAGTGAGAAGCCAAGAAAGAAAAAAAAAGAGGGGAGGGGGAAAGAAAGAAAACAAATTTGAACTAGGACTGTTTTACATGCAGTATTAAATCTCCAGCACACAATGAATCATGTAGTCCTGGGTCTAACAAGGAGGACTCCAGAAAGTCTGTAGCATGAAGGAGTCACTGGAGACTCTAAGAAATATGAAAAGCTTGATCCAAAGTGCATAAAAGAAGGGGGGGGTTTAGTAAAGGGGAAAGAAAAGAAAAAAATCTAATGATAAAAAGAAAAAATCCTCTGAAATTACAGTCCTACAACAGCTTCATTTGTACAGTCCTTCTGGTGGCCAGGAGCTGTTCTGAGTGCTCCCCAAGACTAGAAACAGATGACAAAATGCAACAAAAGCAATATGTGTGTGAGGTTCTGTTGCAGGTCCCAGGCCTGTTTTTGGGGACAGGGCACTCACAGCTGGGCTGAGCACACAAACCCCAGAGAGCCAGGGCTGGAGCCCAGGGAGTCACCAAACCTGTTCCCTGCCCAGGGCAGCTGCTGTTGGCACAGCCCAACGAGTCTGAGCTCTTTGCCACGTCCCTCACCCCCTCTGGGGGCACTTCCCCAGCAACTACAGAGTTTTCCTGACATCCAGCTGGGTCTGCACCTTTGGCTTCCTCTCCCTGGAGAGCAGTTCCCCTCCTGGAGATCCTTGCCTTGTTTCTCTAGATGATGCTCCCTTTCCTTTCACTCATCCTGCTCCAGGGTCCCAATCCCTCCTCTCTTCTATGGAATACTGAGCTCATATCCCCCAGGAATGGCCCTGGAGGGCACCTCAGTGTCCACTGCTGGGCACATTCCAAGAGAGGCCTGACAGGCTCTCCACAAGTGAAACATCGCCCAGTATCTCTGTTCTCTCTGCAGTGACACAAAGCCAGGGATGCTGCAGGAGCACAGGGAGAGCCAGCACAGGGAGAGCCAGCACAGGGAGCTGGATGGAGCCCGGTCCGAGCCGGGGATGCTGCAGGAGCACAGGGAGCTGGATGGAGCCCGGTCCCTGAGCCGGGGATGCTGCAGGAGAGGCACCACATCCCGCGGCAGCTCCGGGCCGGTCCCTGAGCCGAGCCCGACCTCCACAGGCAGGAGGGATCATGACAGCCCCGCGCTGCTCCCCGGCACCTTTTCCTCCTCCTCCTTTTCCACCTGGAGAACAGTCCCGAACCGTGCCAGCAGAACAGGGCCCTTTGCCCACCAAACTGTCCCAGTGGTACCAGAGCTGCACTGCGGGAGCCGGAACTGCCTCCCAGGAACCAGCTCAGGGCACAGGAGCTCCTGGGCTCGTTTCTCCTCTCCTTCTTCCTGTGAATCTCCCCTCCTCCTGCCCTCCCTTGTTCCAGAAATGAAGAGGTTATAAGAGACATGGATGCTACAGAAAGGGAAGATTCACAGTGAACGAAGCTGTTGGTCTGACAGGGTTTTCTATGCCCTGAGGAGCTCTTTGAACACAGAAGATGGAGCTTCAGGGCCAGGAGCAGACACAGGAGTCCTGACTGCCCAAAATCCATGTCATCTGCTCAAACAGGTGGCAACAGGCAAGGACTGTTCACATCTGTGCACTAACACAGTGCCTGGAAAGGCAGCAAACCTTGAGGATTTGGCTTTCAGCTCAAAAAGGAAAATCTCCCCTCAGTGCAGCTGATACTGAGGCTCCTTTCCCAGGAAAACCTGAGTGAGCAAAGTGAACGCCCCGACAGAGCCCAGTCCCCCCCGGGGCAGCTCCGGAGCCTCCGCCTGCCTGAGGTTTGCACCAGCAGCTGCTGCTGTGGATTCCTAAGACACAGCATCTGCCTGCTCAAAGCCTGGGGTTTGTCTGGGAGCTGCTGCCAAATTCCCGACTCCGCAGCGTTCCAGGGGATGGGCGGCAGCTCCTGCTCCCCAGACACGGCGTATGAGGCCAAGGGGGAACTCCCCACAGAGGGGCAGTTTGGGCTGGTGGTGCCACTGGGACCCAGAGCAAGGAAATCAAAGGGTTAGTCAGAGCCTGGGGGAGAGTGAGCAAAGCCAGTCTCACTGGCAGGAGTGAGCAAGTGGTCTGCAGGTCTGAGACATTCACTTGAGGACATTGGCCAGACGTGACAGGAGCTGCTCCTGTCCCTCACCCCACTCCACTGCTCTCCCTCTGGCCCAGCCCTGGGGTCTCACCAAGTGCCAGCACTGATAGTTCCCCCACAGCTTCCCAGCCAAAGCTGCTCCTCCGAGATGCAACAACCCCCTCTGAAGGCTTTGGAGCAGCTGCATCCACAGCACAACAGCCAGTTCCCAGGGACAGGTTTGCTCTCTCCCAGTGCCACTGCAGGTGGGAAGGGCAGGGAACAAGCAGGGGGAAAACAGACCCTCTGGCATGGAGACTCAGGACCTTCTCTGAGTGTTGTGCCACAGTGCACCAGCTCTCACATGGGCCTCTGGACTTCTTGCCCTGCACACCTGTCACTTCTTCCTGGCCAGGGGAGAGGGGCTGGACTAGTGCTGCCTGTGCAGACACGAGGAAAAGCCTCCCCTGAACAGCCTGGCAGCCAGTTTGATGCACCAGAACCTTCTGCAGAGCCAAGTGTTTATTCCCAAGTGAACTCTGTACAGAGTTGCTCCCCAGGCTGGGCAGAGAGCAGCATCACAGCAAGGCTGTAAATAAAATTAGGAGTCCAACACTGATTCCAGCTTGCCCACTAACAACGTTCCCATTCACTCAAGGAAACATTCCCAGGAATTGCTTCTATTTGCTGTTTGGCAATTCAGGCTGTGTTTTTCCCCTCTGTTGAACCAACACTCCTGATAAAGCAGGAGCCTTCCGGCTACTCCCTCAATGCAGAGACACAAAGAGCCCTCGCCGTTCAGTGCCTGTTCCAGCCAGACAGTGTGGCCAGGCCTGGGGAGTCTGGACTCCTGGAGTCCTTCCTGGCCTTTCTGCAAAGGGGGGCTCTGACTTGTGTCCCCACTGCCCTGAAGCAGCATCAGCTCCCCAGAGAGGTGATGAGATCAGTCCTTGGAGGCAGCGGAACCACAGCAGGACAGCACTGAGCGGGGTGGTGTCACCCACACACAGCACCCAAAGCAGCCTCAGCCCCTGGGCCAGGTCAGAGCTGGGGATCTGTGCCCCAGACAGGCCCTGGGTGACTCCCAGAGGGCACCTGGAGGGACCCCCAACGACGCTGTGCAGCTCAGCTATTCCTGGGGCCCGTCACGACTTGCCTGGGTTTCAAGGCCTCTCTTATCTTGAGCTCATTGTGCAATCCCCCAGTGCAGAGGCACAGCCAGGATTTATGGCTGCTGTAGTTCCCCTTTCATCCCCAGCTGGGAGCACTGGCGGAGGATGAAAGGTGCTGCTGGGGAGGGATGGCAGAGAGCACTTCAAAGGCTGCCATGCCCTGAGTCCTGTTGGGATCCTCAACTCAGGAGCTCCTGTACAACCACCCAGCACTTCCAGGAGCTTCTGTACAACCATCCAACACTTCCAGGAGCTCCTGTACAACCATCCAACACTTCCAAGAGCTTCTGTACAACCATCCAACACTTCCAGGAGCCTCTCCTTCCTTCAGCACAGGACAAACCGTTGGGACCCCCAGTGCAACACCTGCAGCTCAGCCCTCCAGGCCCACAGGCAGGACCTGCCCTCAGGAGCCCCCAGCAGGTCTCTCCTCCCCTTACAAAGCAGGACCTTCCTCCTGGCCCTGTCCAAATCCTTCACTCCCAAAGCAAATGCAATGCCAGCTGGCTCAGACCATTGCAGTGGCCAGTACAAATCCAGTCTGGAGCAGAAAGTTCCATGGGAAAGCTGAGGAAGTTCTGCAGCAAAGAGTAACTGGCCATAGGGGAAGTCTGGGCTGGAGGGAAGGCAGGAGGAGCCTGGGAAGGGATTTGGACACCAATCTCTGGATCATGTCACCCTGTGGGCAAGTCACACTGTAAGAAAGTTTGCTCATGTGCATCCTGCACTGCCCACTGGTACAAAAGGATCTCAGACTAACTGAGCTGGTCTGTCACACTGTGGTGCCTGGAGGGACCCAGGGACAATCCCACCCTGTGAGCTGCCGGCAAGTGTGCAGTTTCCCTCCTCAAGGAATCTAACAGACAATAATTCACCCCAAGGAGCAGCATTATTTCACACTCCTTGTGTGCTGATTCTGGCTCCAAGTGGACAGGAGGCTGGGAGGCACAGAAGGCACAGGAGGCTCAGAAGGCAGAGCAGATCAAAGAGCCCTGTGCTCGGCCGGGCAGGCGCCGTGCTGAGCTGCCCAAGCTCCCTCCTGGCACACTATCAAACCTGCTGCCTTTAAGTGTTTTACTGCTCACAGAAGCTTCTCACAATCAGCTTTTTTAATCACACATCATTTAAAATGTTGCCATGTTCTACACCCAGGGCTCAGCCCCGCCAGTGATTCCTCCTCGACCAGCGTGTGGACAGAGAAGGGTATTTTAACCAGCGCTGCCCTCAGGCTCATTAAGAGGAGCACTATCACTTCAATCAGACTCCTTAAAACAAGAATTCCATGTGCACACTGACAAAGTCATTCTCCTGGGTCCTGCCAAGCCCTTTGCCGTGGGCAAAGCAGTCGAGACGTCCCTCAGCATCGACTTTGTTTGTTTATTTATCAAGTTCACATGTTTGATCTTTGTTTAGCAACTGTTTTCATCTCGCTGTCCATGGTAAGAACACAGCAGTTCTTCTCTTGAGTCAAAGAATCATGAGGTCTCTTTTTCCAGCTCTGGAAACCCTCCAGCATCAGCTTTGAGAGCTCATCCCACATTCAGCCAGGCCAAGTGCCAGAGCTGCTCAGCCCCACTCTGGGCAGTTCTCAGTTACAGGCCAGGCTCTGGATGTCACACCTTACTCCAGACTTTTCAGAATTTACCTCACAACACTTGACCAATTTCCCTTCCCCACCTCTGGTTCATTTTGAGCACAGCCATCATGGCCCCAAGTTGCTCAACCACTACAACTTTGGGAAGTCTTGGAAAAATACTAATCCAGCCTAAACCCCTTTGTTATTGCCAGAGCTGCTGCATTGGATTTCACTGGAGTTTAACCTGGTTTGATTCTCACCACTCTGCCTACGACCTTCAGGAGACCCCCCCAAGCACCTGGGAGGGAACCACTCACCAGTTCCAAGGAATCTTCCTTTTGCAGAGTGGATCCAGTGAAGCAAAGGCCTCAGGCAGGCAGCAGTTCCTAAATGCTTGTGATTAAAGTCAGTTACTCCTCATGGACCGTTCACCCTGTTAACACAAACCCGTGATTTGTAAGTCCATCAAAGACTGTCCTTGGCATCCTGTGATCCACTGAGAAGAGTTTGGGAACCACTACAGTTAAACATGTTCTTGATCAATGACTCACTGCATCCACCCTTTCTCCTGAAGACGTTCAGAGACAGCAAAACCATTCAGACATTCTGCTCATACTCAGCTTTCATTGTGTCCAAGAGCCCTCAGGCAACCACCCTGAATGAGTTCCTGTTCCATCCCACTGATCACAAAGGTTTGTCCAGGTTTCTTCTTCCTTTCATAAAAATCTCCACTACCATCTGACAAATTGGTGCATTGCTATGCCAGGAAGTGCCACATCAGCAGCCACACAGGACTGTTTGGCACTGGGCTCACAGCCTCCTCTGGAGCCAAAATCCAGCTGGTTCCTTGTTAGATGTCCAGGAGGAACCTTAGTTAGTCACCTGGGGAGTCAGAAAAACAGAATCTAGCAAGAAATTCAGAGGTTATTAACCAGTCAAAAGCAGCTCTTGCAGCAAATCCTGATTATACACAATACAACTCATGCCAAGACTCCTGACTCTGCCATGTCTGACAAACATCCTCCTCCCAGCTCAGCACTATCCCCTGCCCACACCCCCCTCTGTCCACCCTGTCATGGACCTGTGAGACCAAACTCAGGGAGGGCAACTGCAAAGCTCACTGCACAAGCACCTGGGGGCTCAAACCTGAGTCAGGGAAGGCTTGGAGTCGTGGTTTGGGCTGGAATGGACCTTCAGGATCAGCCAGTGCCAGGGACACACAGGGATAAGGGATAAAATCCTACCAGGGGTTTGCTGCTCCCACAGCAGGGTGTTGTTCCCTTCCTGCACTAACTCAGACAGGTGATGGCAGCCCACATTACAGGCTCCAGGAATGTCTTCTGGATTCCACAGATTTCCTTTCAAAAACAAGAATTAGAGCCCGGCTACACCCCAAACAGGCATCAGACAGACAAGAGATGGACGTGGTAATGACTGGGAAGTCTGGAAGAAAAGCTCCAGCAGTGGCTGGTGGTCTCTGCCTGCAGACCCCCAACGAAACCAAGGCTTAAAAACCCTGGGGTTTGCCAGGGCTGGTTGAGGCACATTTGAAAGCAGGAGACAGTCAAGAAACACATCTGAAACCCAGAAAAAATCCACGAGTTCTGTAGATGGGATCCATTCAGTCCCAACTCATGCAATGGCCATTTAATGGGTTATCTGGGTGGAAACAAGTTGAACTAAACATGAGAATTTTGATGTCTTTTTGATCAAGTTCCACAGTTTAACTCTGCAAACTTGTATTCCACATAAGAACAGGCTACCAGAACTTGTTCTGAAGAGTTTCCACTTAAATCTGAATAAAATGGCACTTGCCATAATTTCCTTAGGAGCCATCACCTCTCAACTCATTCTAAATTTAAGGAAGTTGTAACTTTAAGGGGCACAACAACAAGTAATAATGCCAGAAATGACACCACCACTGAAAACACAACAAACCTGAGGGCCAAAATGGGGATTATAATTCCTACAAAGTTGTGTTTGCAGCTGAGCACCACATTGCAGTCACAGATTACACGTGAAGTCTTCAGAAATAAGAGAAAGATCTGCTTGGTAGTGAAAATATAATTTTATTTAACAATAGCTGCCAGCAGTATACTGGTATATCTGTAAGAGATGTTCCAGAGAGTGAAAGACAAAAGCAAACTACAATAAACTGTATCAACTCTTCAAGTATTTCTGCAAACAACGCTGCAATCCTTGATGTCCTGTCTTGGGAGTCCCACCATCCTAACTCTGCCCCCACCCCCTCCAATAGCAAACTGTAAGAGCTGGTGGCACAGGCTGTGAGGCAGATGAAATACTTTTCACCTGGGATAAGCCCTTCTCCTGGCAGCATTAACTGGCTGTGTTCAGGGAGCCGTGAGTGGCCAAGAGCACCACAAAGCCGCCCGTGCTGCGCCGAGATTGGCATCGCTGGGTTTGGCTCCAGCACCTTCCACTTATTCCTGTCTCTGCTCCTTTGATACCAAATGCTAACTGGCTACTTTAGCATAAAAATTTGATTACATCTCTCTTCTTATCGTGGAACTCCAAGCAGCTCCCAATCAGTTCAGACATGCCCACTGTGGAGAAAACCAGCAACTTTATGGGAAAATGCAAATGTGTAAAAGCTCCAAGGCTGGGCTTGTGTGGGACACCCAGAGGGAGCAGCAGGGAGAGAGGGGGGCACAAGGAGGCTCTGGGGTGCAGGGAAGGGTCCCACAGTTCCACACACCTCTTGTTCAGCAGGCAGCTCTTCCACAGAAGGGATCTCTTCCAGAAGGAAAGCTTTGTGAAGGGAAAAAACCCTAATCATGCATATACAGGATAATCTGCTCTCCCACACAAAACCAGGGTGCAGATGATGGATTTTCCCTTTATGCTCAGGAAATACACAAGTCACCTGTTTTAATGCGAATTTAAGCATATTTCAGCTTGAGAATAAAGTAAGTTATTCAGCATGCTAATACATGCAACCAACTTGCAAACTGGAATGCCAACTTGAAAGGGTAACTGCTGTTTTTAAACTGTAGAAGGGGCTTGAAGCAGCATTTTAAATTTAAACAGGGGGTAGATTAATTGCTGTTTGATGAAATTAAAAATGCATTTAAAGATCAGATTGTAAACAAGTTGACAGAAGTCAAGAATTTACATAGTTATGAAAGGGCTTTTTTAATTGCTGTGGAGCTGGTGATTGGGGCCAGATGAAAGTGCTGTGCCCACAGCAGACGCTGAGCCTGCCCCAGTGCTCTGCAGGGATCACCTGTGCAGGTGGGAGCTGCTCCTCCCCACGACATTCCTGCTCCCTCCAGAGCCAGGAGGGGCTGGGCAGCTCCACAGCAAGCCCTGACAGACACAGCCTGACAGACAGAGCCTGACACAGCCTGACAGACACAGCCACTGCTCTCCCACAGGACAGTCCCCACTGTCACTGCCCCTCAAAGGGAGGGCTGGGCCTTCCCCCTGTGCTGAGACAAGAACTGCAGCAGGTACAGCAAGAGCCTGAGCTTGGCTTGCAGGCTCTGACACAATCATTGAATACTGAGGAGAAGGAGCTACAATGGTCTGGAGATTGCCTAAAAAGCAGAGAGAACACATTACCTCTAAAGGCCCACGAGAAGCCCAACCCTGCCCCGAGTGCCCCAGGCTCACCCCAGTGCCTGAGCACACCAGGGAGCTGCTCCTCAAGGGCTCCCACAGCCCCCACTCCTAAAACCTGGGACAGCTTCCAGGGGCCCTCTGATCTACTTTTAGAGTTAAGAACTCAAAGACATGCCCACAATCACATTGCTTCCTACATTTCTGTTTGTAAAGGTGAACTATATGATGGCAAAGAGCACCAAACCAATGAGGACGGAGGGGATTTTACTCTATATGTCACTAAAAATATTGTTACCTAAATAAAAAAGTCCTTCCTTTTTCTCTATGTCACGTTGGAGCAAAGACTGAGCCCCTGCAGAGGATTATTATGGCTGAGCAACTTTATTCAGGAGGAGAACGTGACATTAGAATACAGTCATTATTAAAAGGCTACAGTTAAGTGTTTCCTAACCAGGTCACTCTGCAGAATTTTCCTTCTGTGCCTGAACAGCTCTGTAATAAATCAGAACAGGGACCAAGTGTATCTAAAACAGTTGCCTTTGAAAGACAAGTAAGAGGATTTCTAACTGCCTTTGTATTGGAATTGTAGCTCTAGGAAGGCAAGACAAGGCACCACAAGCCATGTATACAAATATGGATCTGGTCCTCTACCTCTTCTATGTCAAACTGACTCCAGGGGTATATAAAGTAGCAAAAGCAGGATGCTTATAAAAATCAGGCTGGTTTTCAGAAAGCCAGTGCCTACCAAAAAATTAGTGTATAAAAGTGTTTATGTGAGCATTTCCACGTTATTGCAGAATGTTAAATACTCCAAGAACAACCTACCAGGAATAGCACTTTCCAGCTTCTAAAATCAGTTAAATACAAAAGTATCTTTACAGAAAAATAGGCATATAAGTCTAGAATTCTTTGGAGTTGTTTATGATGGTCTTTAAAAATAACATAGCAGTTCACTTCATGCCTCAATAACATTAAACACAAAAACTACTCCCTGGTTTAGAAATATTTGCAAATTGCTTTTAAAAAATTGTAGTGCTATTCCTCAGTGTTGTGTAAAAAGATTCTGTATAGTAGTGCAATGATTATGGTCATGCAAAACTGCAGTCCAGGTGCACAGACAAGCAACTGGGAGGAATTCAATGGAAAGGACTGGATTCCACACACCATTTCTTCACAAAATAATCAACAGATTTCCTTTCAGGAAAACAGAATGCATACTATAATTTAAGGCAAATCTTCTCTTTAAAGGTCACTTTAGCTTTCTTCAGGAGAGAAAGAGCATAAAAAAGTTCCCCAAAGATTCCCATTTCATGGCTCTCGGGTCATTTTGCAACACTAATCATTGCACTGCTATTCACCAGTTACCAGCTGGGACACTGTGGGACACATGGACTTGCTTTAGGACAGAACAGGGTTTTAAGTAAATATCACCAAAAAGATCTATACAAAACAAAGGCTCTTAACTACCAAAAAGAAACCACTTGCAATATTTAAGGTGAGCAGGTGGCAGCTTCCAATTCTGCTGTTTCCTGGTGGTCAGGGGCATCCTAACAAGTATTTGTTTGCTGCAATTCAGAATTCAGGACAAATATACATGTTTTACTCTCATCAAGCTCTTGAGGACAACTAAAAACCAACTCTGAGCTTTGCACTTCCTGCCACAGCACTCAGGCCTGAACTCAAACTTCCCTGATGCTGAGGCCTTTCAAATCCAACTTTCACACTGAGTCCATTCTCAACCACTACCATGACTTCAAATCCAAGAGACTTTTTTTAATAAAAGAAAACATTGCCAAATATTCTGCAAATGGCTCTTTTGGATAATAAGTTCCCTTCTCTGTGTAAATAGGATAGACAGGCAGGTACAGTTCAACGTGTCACAGGGATGACAACTGTGTACAGATCCTCTGGAAAAGCAGTAAATTCCAAAATACATAAATATTCCTTGTACCATAGAGCGAGACAGTGTCCTAAACCAATTCATGGACAGGGACCAACTGTGTACAGAGAAAAGCCACAGGGCAAGACAGCCCTTCACACTGAGGGAGCTCCCCAGTGCACCATGAACACGACTGCACTAATGAGATCCAAAGGAGGTAAGGAAAAACAAGCCTGTAATTAACTCTGCAAACTTTAGGTAATTACTGTACCTGGTCTATCCACCGTAACTTTGAATAACTGCAAGTTCATGCAAAAAAATTGCTATCTTATATGAAAGGAGCAGTCTGTTAGAAGCATTGTTATGGAATATGCAGGAAGTCATCCTTTTGCAAGTGCTGATTACTTGGTGAGTCTCTTGGCTACATCACTGTAAGCTATTTCGATTTCTTTGTCTCCAGGACAGGTGTTGGTGAACTCATCCCTGCTGTAGGCATTGGTCAGGTATCTCCAGATCCCTGTCATCTCCTTGGGGATCTCGAAGTTTCGGTACTTCTTGGCCACCACCTACAGCAAAGGAATTGGATCATGAATTTGCATCCTCCAACTGAAGCCACTTTTGCACTGCTGGTCACTCTCCTGTGAGGTTATCCCTCCCAGTGGGACACTCAGAGTTGTTCCCAAAGCCAGCAGCAGCTGTTCCTCGGGATCCACCTGGCCCTGGCAGCTCTCTCTGGTTTGTCCTCACCAAGGAAACTCTCCTGCACCCTGTCAGAAACTGAGCCTGTGGCTCCATCTGCAGTACAAACTGGCACAGATCACTGCAGACTGTGAGAGAAATCAACCCACAGTTAGGCAGACACACCTACACTCCTGTGGTTATCCCAGGCCACCTCTTCCAAGACTTCCAAGCTTCTTTTTTAATGCAATGCTTTTATTTCACATTGTGTCATTTCCTTTGTGCTAACAGGGCAGTTTTCTCTACAGAAGTGAGCAGACACCCCTGCCACCACCAGATGCTCACCTGACCTTCACCTTCCCTTCTTCCTCTACCTCCCACAGCAGCTGCCTGTGCCCACGTGGGTCAGTGCAGTTAAAGGGGTTTGGGTTGTGCCATCCAATGCTCTGCTGCCCAACCTGTCTGCAGGTTCACACCTGCACTGCATTCACCTGCTGGAGCCCCAGAGCCCTTGGGAATGACCCAAATCTTACAGAATTTCATGTCCTGTTGGTGCTGCAGTTAAACCCACATGGGAGCCTACCAAGAGCTGACCCTAGCTGGGCTCCAGACTGCCCCAAGCCAAAGGCATCCTGTCCCTCTGCCACATCCCCCAGGGGCACCTTGACAATGTGCAGCTTGGGCAGCAGGTTGCAGTCTGCCAGGGTCATCTCGTTGCCGTCCAGGAAGCGGCGCGTGGACACAGACACGTCCTCCAGGCTGTTCTCGTCGATCTCGTCGGGCAGGGGTGAGTTCAGGTACTCGTCCAGTTTCTGCAGGGTCTTCAGGAGGCCCCTCTCTAAGGCTGCACAGCAAGGACAGGTGTTAGAACAGAAAGCCAACCCACAGCACACACATTTCAAAACAAATTCTCTCTTATAATATTGATACCAGTAACAGACCTGAAAACCAAACCCACATCACTGCCCTGCCCAGAGCAGCCCAAAGAGTGAGAAACTGCTGTGGCACCAGCCCTGCTGTGGCACCAGCACTCCTGGGGCTGGCTCTGTCTCACCTGAAACTCTGCAGCTGAACCACAGTCCCTGTACACATCCCACACATGCAGGTTATTTAAAAGCTGGCTAATACAGGAGTTTGCATTAGTTTAAAATACTCTAAGACTGTCCACAAGGGTTTATTTTTGGTTTTCAAAGTGGCTTATGTCAGTTCCTTAGGCCTGTGCCTAATGGGCTTACACTAATTAGAATTAAGCTATGCTGAGGTTTATACACATTCAAACGTAATCTGTTTAAGGTCCCATCTCAGCAAAGAGCCAAGCCCAGCCCAGCTCCTGGAGGTTCCTGGGAGGCAGCAGCAGAGGGCAGCACACCCCACACAACCCAACCCTGCTCAGCTGCTCTCAAAGACTTTGCACATCCCTTGGAAATGCAGCAGAAAGGCCTCCTGACCCCCTGGCTGCGGTCCTGCCTCAAAGCACACTGAAGATGAAAGAGCTGTACTAAACTCCTTAAAAGTCCAACTGTGAATTCTTTCTGACTTACTGATCTCTCATGTTGTATCTACTGTTTGCTCTCCACACACAAAGGTCTTTAATCCTCTGAAGAAAGTGAAGGGAGCTGAGCTTAGCTCAGAACTCTGAACAGGAGCCCTCAGTCCCACAGAGGGCAAATAATCAAGTGCCACAGATGCACAGAAACACAAACTCTGCACGAAACTGGGTTCTGGCTGTTAAAGTATTTACCCTTCATCCCAGAGTTTGAGTGGCTGTAAATATCCAATACCAGGCACATACAAACCCTGCACACCCTACTGAAATTCTCACTGAACACTAGCTGGAGTTCTCTCAAGTGCTGAAATCTTTGAGATGAACTTTAAACCACAGATTTAATTCATGAGACTCTCCCAAGTGTCCATCAAGTAAAGGCAGCTGAATCTGTCAGTGAGACATTTCCCAGCAAAGCTGCTCTGAAAACACCAGCCAAACAAAGCCACATGTGCCCAGGCCCTGTCCCAGCTCACCCACCTTCATTTGCTTCTGGTCTGGAGTTCTTGATAAAGGCAGAAAATTTGGCAAATATATCCATCCCAGCAGTGTTTGATTCTGGATGCTTTGGTGAAAGCTTTAGGTACCTGGAAAGTAGAAAGGGGTGGATTTACAGCACATGTAGCACAATGATACTCATCCTATAAATTAACTAGGACGAAATGATCCTTTCTAAAAATATTGTACATAATGTAATTTACCAATTTATCCATTTTCAGTGTTGCTTCTGAAACAGTATCACACAATTACATTTAAGTTGAGATTTTCAAACCCACTTTTTAATCACTTTTCAGAAGATCATCAGAGCATCTTCCTGCTTTCTGAATCAGGCATTTGTCTCAAACAGGTAACAGTTCATAGTTGGGGAATCAAACAGGTAACGAACTAAATACACTTGTCTATTCCCTGTACAGAAACAACCCCTGGAGATCTGTTCTTCCATTTAAATTAATATCAGCTGTTTCAGAATATTGTGGACTCCCAAACTTTTAACAAAAAGTGAAGTCTGGCCACACTAAGAAGACAAACAGTCCAGTCTGTTACAGGCAGTGTCTGGATTTTGCCTTTTCCTGCCAGCTGAGGAGGAGAGAGCCAACAGCTGAGAGACAGCTGGAACACAGGGCAGCACATCCCACTGCAGTTACAAGTCAGGACTAAGTCTTGTAGGGCAGACTCATCTTCATTTGCATTATCTGGGCACGTCATCAGAACAGCCAAAAGGAAGAGTCATTTCGTTTGAAACTGCAGGGAGAATGGCAGGACTCAAAGGATAATTTAAAAGTAATCTTTAAGAGAAAACAGTTTTTAATACCTGGGGAGGGGCAGGTACAACAAGCAAGAACTTCAAACTATTTTCCATGCCTTCCCTTTGCTGCTGCTGAGGAACATCATCACCCTCAGTGCAGGATCCCTGTGGGAACAACGGGGACTCCTCCAAGGGGACAGTCCTCATTTTAACACTTACTTAGGTGGAGCCAAAACATCTTCCAGGAACTCTTCGATCTTATTCACGTCTGTTCTCACTTCCCCGTTGTATGTGATGAAGGGGGGGTGAGTGCCAGGGGCCAAATTCTGAAGGTCTGCTGGTTTTCTAGGGAGGAACACAAAGCAGTGCCAGAGTGAGCAGGGACATCCATTCACTGCTGCAACACAAAGTGCTGCCTGAGCCTCTCACAGCTGGAGAAAGATATCACCATGTTTCTTGTTAAAAACTGAGTCTACAACTTGATTAGCCTCTTGAAGATACTTCCTAACAACTTAAAATACTTAAACCCAACTGCTTCCTCCTGCCTCTGGCTGTGTTTATTCCCAAATCAATACAGTGGGGCTACACATACAAACACCCCACACAAACCCAGCCTCTCCTTCCCAAGCTCTGCAGAACAGTTTATAAATAGCATAATCTGTGCTGGGTGATAATCCTCCCCCTCACACAGACCTGCTCTGGAAACACCAACTCTGACACACAGCAGTGTGTAGGAACCATTTGTTATGTGCCCAGGGAATCTGGTGCTAGACAAGCTGACAGATGCTTAAACATCACGTTTAAAGCTATGCTTAAAGTTCCATCCAGTGAAAAAACTATTTACAAATAAGAGCAGCACACCTGGGGGAGGAATTCTCAACATTAGTATGAGTGGACAGAAGAGAAACAGCATCAAGCTGAAATACTCCGACATTTCTAACTCCTAAGTCAGTTTTGGCAACACCTCTCGCTGTTCTCTCCAGCTCCTGCTCAGTAATAATCCCCCCCAAGCTAAGCCACTCTGTTTTATGAGCAATTGGCCTCTCTCTGCTCTGGCTGTGCCTCGATGCTGCAGTGACAAGAACAGCCCCAGAGGCCTTTCTCTAAAGCCTGTGTGTCAGCTGTGGCACCTCCTCACTCCCCCGAGTGCCCAACTCACACTTCATGGAAAGCTCCCCCAGCTGCCTGGTCAGCAGCCTCAGACTGAAGGCTGAAATCAGTGAGAGGTGGATCCATCCCAAGCTATAAAACCCAGAGCAGCACCTGAAGAGCTGCAGCCAATTCCCCCAGTAAGTCACCTGGGCATTAGCTGGCCTCACAGCAGTGCCAACAGAACAGGATGAGGCACTGCTTGGCACTTGAGCAGCAGCAGCACCCAAACCTCCCCTGAGGAGGGTCCTGAGCCCAGCCCAGGACACTGCCCAGAGGGCACGGCCTGACTCTGCAGGGCACTGCCCATGTCTCAGAGGGCACTGCCCATGTCTCAGAGGGCAGGCTGCAGTTCCCAGCCCTGCACCCTCACTGTGACTGACCCCCAAGGGTTCCCACGACCCACAGGGGCAGGTTGGGCAGAGCAGCCTGAGCCCCACCTGCTGCTGCAGAGAACAACAAACACTGACCCAGCAGAAGGTTTGCCAGGGGGAAGCTGCCCCTTTGTTACTGTTTGAACTAATCCAAACTGGACCATAACCTTTGAACTGGGTTTGTGCCTTGTACAGTGTGGCCACATTTCTGAGCCAGCCCCGGGCACCCAGGAACTGCATTCACTGGAGGGGGATCTGCCCTCCCTGGGGGGGGGATCTGCATTCCCTGGGGGGGGGGATCTGCATTCCCTGTTCAGGGATCCCTCCTGACTCACTGACAGGGCCACCAGAGCAGTGACTCCACACACACAGCCAGGAGGGCAGCAGGACAGAGCAGGGTGTGCAGGGACAGCACTGGGCTCTGTACACTAAGCACAGTGCACAAGTGCATCCCACAGAAATGTTGGGTTTCCTTTATACAAAATGAAGAATTTCATGTCCTGCACTGCTGATCCTCCCCCAGTGCCACTGTGCTTACCTGGCACTGCAGGTAGGACTGAATGGGAAAGCTGATTTTCATACCCTGCCATATTACACACCCTGCTTTAAACCAGGTGACAGAAGTCTTATTAATACAAGCATTTAACTTTTTTTTTTCATTTTTAACCTTCAAAGTAGTGCTTTCTCACCAGTAGTTGCCATCACTCTCTACTTTTAGGATTTAAAGTCTGTCTTTGGTTAATGCTCCAAGTAACTCAACACTTGATTTAAATACAGCTTTGTAACTCCCAACAATCACAGGAAGTCCTGGTGGCTCACTTCCAATTCCTCGTGTTGCACAGATAAAATTCCTCAAAAGGAATGTTGTTTGAAAAACAAACACAGGCAAGACCACCGGATTTGCAGCAATACTCTCAAAGGAAAGGCCAGTGCACACACAGCCTGGTCTGATGAACTACCCAAAGAATCAGAGTGCACCTCAAGGACCCCACAGCATTTTATTAACCCCCTCAGACCACCTGCATCTTCCAAGCACAAGAAAGCAGATCAACATCCCACAGGCAAGGCCCAAACCCCACGCAGGGTTTAACTTCCCCTTTGCTTCCCTTGCCAGGAGATCATAACCAAGCCCTGGTTTACCACAGAGCAGCCACAGCCTCTGGAGCACAGGAACACCCTTAAAAGGCTGAGAGTACAAATTCCCTTAACAGTCAAACAAGGAGGCAATTAAAAATATTGCAGTGAAGTTCTGCTTCAGAGATAAAACTGGAGAGGTTTAGAAGACAAAAGCCAAACAAAACCCCCTGAATAACCACTCCAAAGGATTCCATGGTGCCCTGTGCCTGCTCCAAACTCCACCAGGGCTTCTGGAGGCAGGGGCACTTCATTAACGATGTGGCTGTCACTACCTAATTAAGTGGGCAGGATCTTCAACACCAGAGTTAAGGTACAAACACTTCATGGCTTTGCCATAAACCAGAATGGCAATTAGCACACAAATCATTTCTTGTAGATCAGACAAAATCCAGCTCCCAAAGGTTGCCTGTGCTGCAGTGATTTATAAATGACACACACACTGCAATGGGTGTCTGAGGACTGGGGGAAAGACCCAGCAATAACCCCCCTGTGCCCAGTTGCACAAAGTGTTTCACACTGCCCAGGGTGGAGCCACCTTTTAATATTTACTAATGGTGTTATTTAAACCTTTCCTTTCAACATCCCTGTGAAACCACCCCGAGGGGTGTTCAGAGCAGGATTCCCTGCTCAGCTGCAGGGCTGCCCAACAAATGGGTTCTGTGCTCAGCTCTGCCCTCCAGGACAAGCCAAGAGCTCTGAGCACGGAACTGCTGCTGCTCAGAGGGGAAGAATGAACCCTCTGTGTGCCCAGAGAGAGCCAAGAAATGTGCAGCTCCTTGCAGAGGGTGGGGGGGCCCACATGCTCTGCCCATGTGTGTGTTCTGGTGTGCCAGGAGTGCAACCAAGAACTGCAAAATGTTCTTTTGTCAGCACAGTGGGACGTGCAGTGCAATATGGAGGGGGAAAATACCCAGCACAGTCAGTCAAACCAGGCTCAGTTTGTCCCAATTCCTCACTGTGAACTTTTGTACCCAATCCTGACCTTTCCAGCCTCACAAACAGACAGAGCTGGCCTTGCTGTTGTGCAGAAATGATGTTTGAGGCAGAGATGTGGTTTGTAAGGAAAGTCTTTTCCTTTCCTGGGCTAAGGAAATAAATTCAGATGCTTCTAACAATTAGTACAGTGCTCTTCAACAAGTGTCTTTAGCAGGAACAAAAAGCAGAGAAGATAATTGGCTTGAATAATGTGCTTGTACAAGCAGTTTCTTGGGACAGTATCAGAAGTGTTAAGGCAACATCTCACATCTACCATCATCTGGGAATGATAACAAGGGAAAACAATCCCAGCTGGTATAAAACAGTTCCCACTGAACAATTAGCTGGATTGGACATTCTACTGCTCTACAACTGGGTATTGGTCAGTCTAGAATGGGCAAGTTCTATTTATGAAGCTTTAATTAAAGTCTAAAGAGAATTAAGTTTGTATCAACATCTATTTAAATCTGAATTAGCTTCAGTGGTCCTTTGTTTCCTTTACCAGAAAATCCCCCCAGTGCATAACAAAAAGGCAGCTTATTGGACCTATTCCTCTGCAATGCTTCTAATTTTGTACTTACTCTGTTTTCCCCTCCTCAATATTAAAAGAGAAACACACAAAACCAAACCTGAAAGCTTTCCTTGTGTAAGGAACGTCAACTTTAAACATCTGCAACCAATTTATATGTTAAAAGTTATTCTTACATCCCATTCCCCTATTCAATTAACTCAAAAGTTGCCAAAGGGAAACAAATAAAGCCAATTCATCAGGCATATTTGGCATTTTAATGATATCTCTGACTGGTTCAGCAGTAAAAATGCTTCCAAAGCCTAAAATAAACCTTTGCACCTTCTTCCCACCCCCCTCCCCACCAATTCCTGCACTGAGTTAAACCCCACCACCATTGAAAGCAAAGCAGTCTGGGATCCCAAGGAGCTCCCAAGCACAGGCTGTGCCCCTGAGGCCCCCCCAGAGCACGGGCAGGCTCAGGGCAAGGTGTGACCCACCTGGGCTGGGCTGTGGCAGCAACAAGATCTGCAGGGAAACCCCCCAGTGGCCAGCAAAGAGCTGGAGCAGCCAGAAATGCACACCCAGCTGACAAAAGCTGCTTTCTGCTCCTGCCTCGGCCCCACCACCCTGGGGAGTCTCTAACACCCCTGGCCAGCACTGAGGCTGCAGCTTGGGGGATGGTTCAAATCCAAACAAACCACCTCCTTCACAAACATCCCAGGAGGTTCAGGCTGGTGGGGCGAGTCCTCCCTTCTGTGCTGGCTCAGAGCAGCCCAGTGTGTCCCACTGGCCTTGCCCTGTCACTCAGGTGTGGGGACATGGGCAGGTCCCCCTGGCCCTGCAGCACCCTGGGCTGGGAACCCACCACAGCAGAGCAAGGAAAGGACCAGGGCTCTGCTGGACTGAGCAGGGCCCCTGGTAAAACAAAACACCCAGCCTGAGGAAATCCAACTCCTGCATTCACTTCTCACCTTTCCCAGCCACTGAGCTTTCATTAGGGAAATGGAGAAGCCACACAGGGCATCATAACCAATCAAGCAGAATATTCTACATTTTGTTCCTTCCCATCTCACTTGTATTTTCCTCCTGCACAGATATTTTCACATTGTTTTCATTACTACTGCAAGATAAGACACATTATCCCAAGGCTTGGAGTAAAGGAGTAGGGTGTGCATTATTTGTGACAGTTATCCAATAACCACTGGGGATCTGCCAAGGGTTGGTTGATCTGAAACACCCACCCAGCAGTTTTCCTTGTAGGATCTTTATGTGAAGGTGGTAAAGAAAGATTCCATATTCAGCTATAAGACTTATAAATAAGTTTTAATATTCTTGTCACTGTTAAAGTTCTCCAGGAGCATCTCTGAAGAAACTCAAGAGAATTTACCACCCCCATTCCTTTGGTTACAGACACTGATCAATAACCCCCAACAAAAGCACCACCAGAGCAGTTCCCTCAGTATTTATAAGGACAAGTTTTCCTTTTCATGTCAGAGAATGAGCCCTGCAAGTTCAGACCCTTTGTTACCCCAAGTGCACTGTGCTTGTCCCATAAATGAATCATTTCTTACCTCTTCAGGTCGACTGTGGTGACACTGAACACGACTCCCTTGAGCCACAGGATCATGAAGAGCCTCTGGGAGAAGGGGCAGTTTCCTATGCTCTCCCCATCGCTGCCAGCCTGCAGAGGAGAACAGAGAGAATGGCAGGCAGGGCAGGGCATCTCCATGTGCTCACCAGCACTGAGGGATCTCCGGGCAAGAGCAGACCAAGCACCAACTGGAACTGGCACATTTAGGAACTCAGGTACCCTCTTTACTTGTCATGTCTCCAACAGCTGCTCAAGAAATGCATCTGAACTCTATTCCAGCCCACAAAGCTCTTTCCCACTGAGGCTGATCCAGTGCCCTGAACACCCTCCTGAGCAGCCACACCTTTGGATGGCAGATTCCCCACAGCAGAATGGTTCTTTGCTCTTTGTTAATTTACCCCTTCTCCAAGACACAGCCAATCCCCTGGAAACTCTCCCAGTTCCCTGGTGTGCATCCCTGTGCAGGCCCCAGGCCCAACTGCCCCAGGCCCTGGGAGCCTCTGCTGGGCTGCAGGTGTGGGAGCCCAGACATAACTGTGAGTACATAGAGACTTCACTGACCATTAACTAATATTCCAAACCCATTTTTTATAGACAATTTATCAATCAGGCTTTGTCCTGCCAACAAAGGGCCATCAGAGAGCAGCAGCAGCCCCCCAGGGATGATGGCATGGATCTCATGATTGCCCCAACAATGAGGGATACATTGCTGAGGCGGAAACTTGGAGTTCTCACTGGGCAAGAATCAGCACTGGAAACCCTGAAACTTGTAATACAATTCAATCCTCTGAATGGAGAGCTGGTTCAGTACTTACAGCAGCCACTGCCTGGCCCACTGGAACCCCAAGCAAAGCTGCTTTAACATCAGAGAACTGAACAAAAAAGTGTTCCAAACTTCAGGCATAGCACTGAGCTGTGGCTCTGGTTAAGGCTCATCTCCTTAGTCCAAGTGGCCAGTGAGGACCAAAAAAGGTCAAATGCATTTATGCTGCAGAGCCAACTTATCCCAAAATCTCCTTCTCTGGCAGTGCAAGTTTAACATCCAAAATTTACAAACAATGAATTGCATCTGCTTTTGTTTAAGCAAGACAGGCTTTTTGGATGATTTGCCTCAGAAATCAGGGATTACAGCCCAACACACTCAGTGCTACAAACCAACCCCACTGCACTTTCCCAGCCGCAGCTGAACAGCCCAGCCCAGCCCTCCCTGTCTCCACTCAAACGTTTGTCCCACTTTGCTCCAAACAGTCCCGAGTTATTCTGAGCACATACTGGAAAAGGAATGCACTGGGAATGCCAAGAAACTTTTGGCTCCAGAGCACAAGGAATCCTGCTCTGGAGCTGTTTGCCTGAGAGGCCCCTTCCCCATCTCCTGGGCTGTGATGCCCCGAGCTGTGGCTGCCCCAGCCCATCATCGCCGGGACAGCTCCGTGTGTGGGGCACTGTCCCATGTCCCCTCACTCAGCCAGGCCCTCCCCACAGGGTCCCCACCTGGGGAAATGGCTCCGCAAGAGTCACTGCTGGCTCTGGTTTTCTGCCCCAGGACAGAGCTGTGCTGGCAGTAAATCAAAACCTTCAAATACTGCAAGAACACTCTGGAATTCCACACCCCTTGTCGTGCAGGTGGTCCATCAGACACCAGTTGTGCTCCAGCCCCTCACCGGAGGCCAGAGAGTTGTCACTGCCTTGTCTTTTCATTTAGGCCACAATATTCCAGGGTATCTTCACTGTCTAATCCTCAGCACCATCAGAGGAAAGTAAATATTGTCTGTTGACTTCTTTGCACTAACATCAGCCTAAATTATTGGTTATCCAACAAGATTATGCTCATTCTATACTGAGAAGCTTTGAGTTTGGATTTCAAACTCTTTCTAAAACCAGTCTAAAAATCTTTATTACTAAATAATGCCAACCCACCCTCAGTAGGCTGATTTTCAGTTCCACCATTGTCCACTGAAGGACATGCACTCCAGAACTTCATCATCCATCTGTGTTTCTCTGCCAGGTTTGCACCAGCAGGGACCAGGATCAGACAGAAGAAAGTGCCCCCCTCCCACAGAAAGGAAACATGGCACTCTTCACGTGGGTGTCACCCTCCACAAACTGCAATGGAAAACCTTCTGAAAAGGTGGCAAACCTGACCTCCTTAACTGCAAGATGTGCACAGAAAGAGCTGAGCAAAGACACAGCACAGCACTCACCCTACAGTGTTGTATGAAAAACAAACAAAGCTGCTTTGTAAAGTCACTTCAATAAGAAAGTGAGTTCGAATAAGCACGAGGGAGTTCCCAGGCAGTAAAACCAAACCAGTCTGCTCACTGAGATGGCACCCTGGTTTATCACAGCCACAGTAAAACTCCTGGCAACTCCCAGTGCCAGGGGGCTCAGCCCATGCCAGAGTGCCAGCCACTTGGAAAGGGGAAAAACAGAGAAGAAATCTATTTATCCCACTGTCTGGAAGTCTGAGCTGAGCTGATCCAGCCCATGCAGAAGCCACCTCCTCCCTTTCTCTTCCCCTCAAGCAGTGATTTCATTCAAATGAGATTGGGTTTTTTAAAAAGAAAAGGAAAAAAACAACAAACCAAAGCCCCAGAGAGTACAAGTAAAAATACATCTGTTTAAGTGGCTGAACAAGCAATGAGAAGGAAAAAACCCCTACATTTAAATTGTGAAATGTTTGTCTTTGCAGCTGCATAAAAATTAACCTGAATCCCAACACAAGAACCTGCAAAGATTGACTCTACCAAGGCAGTGCTGAAGGTTATTGAACACCAGCAAGAAAACCAGAGAAGCAAAGAAACATTTCAAGGCACCCCAAGCCCTTGTTACACAGCCCAGAGCTGAGAGCCTGGAGAGCAAACAGGGCCCAAGACACCTCTGGTGCCAACAGCCTGCACAGGTGTCCCAGGGCCCCAAGTGAAAAGGCAGCACTGCCAGTGTCCCAGGGTGGATCCAGTGAGGGCAGCAATGGCACAGAGGGCACAGAGGGCAGCTGAGAAGCTGCCTCACCTTTTGGGGACAGACTCTGTGCAGGTACTTGGCATGTGGGACTGGCCCTTCCCATCCAGCTGGCCTGGGAGTGTAACAGAGCAATGAAACCCACGGTAAAACAGGACATTTAAAGAAAGGGATTGTGAGCATAATGGAAGCAAACACCACCTCAGGCCAGCACAGACCCAGCAGCAGCCCTGGCCAACTCCTCCTCCCAGCACGTTTGTTCCTCTCCCACCACACACACCAAGTGCTCCAGCAATAAATAAACATTTCCTAAGTGTGGTACAAACAGCCCCTGGCATTACTAATGAGCCAGGGGGAGCTGTTACCAGCACATGCACCTGAAAGGGGAATGAGAAAGGCCTGGGAACCACCCACCACACCTCCCGTGCCCAACAGGAGCCCCACAGGCCAAGAGAGGTGTAAGAACTGGGCTATGTGTCCCAGCTGAAGGGAGGGGACACCTCGGGAAAAAACAAAAGTACACACAAAGAGGACAGAATAAAGAAGATTTTAAATATTGTCCCTTGGACATTGTCTTTCCTGACCTCATTTTCCATCAGAATTCCCATCTGGCAGAGCTGTTCAGTATCTGACACACTCTGAGCTCCTTCAGTTCCAAGTGCTCACTAACAGCTGACATTTGTCATGGTTATGAACCAACTCACCTCGGAAAGTTTTGCTTAACAGAGAGGAAAGTGCTGCACGTTTCAAGTTCCCTGCCAGGCTCTGCAGAAGAGCCAGGAGAGCAAAGGCAAGTCCCTCACAGCCCAGGCTGCTGCTCCCTCAGTGCCACAGGCCCTGGGCACTGATACCACAGCACAGCTTGTTTCAAGCACTTTGAAACCTTTTCCACACATTTACTGCTCAAGGAAGTTAAAAAGTCACTAAAGACTCAAGTCTGAGAGCAAAATAACCTTTAAGCAACCATTAAGAAGATTTATTCCCACTATTAATGTCTCTGGCAAGTAAGCCAACTCCTGTAATTCTTTCCCAACGTTAAGAAGATTTTCAATAAAACATCCAGCCCCCTTCATTCTCCTCCCCTCAGAGGGCAGCAGGCTGGCACCTCTCACCACACCCACCAGGCTGGCACCTCCCAGCACTGGGCCTCCAAACTCACCCCTGCTGCCCATGTTTGTCAGTGGGTGAGGCCACAGCACCCACTGGGATCCTGTTTCTGGGATCCTGTTCCCCCACTGCCTTTATAACTCAACTTCAATGTGTTTCCCCAATACCTTTATGAAAAAGGTGACTTTTCTCATTAAAATGTGACAAAATTAGCAAATCCCTCATTATGTGCCATCTAAACATATGAAAATGTTTTTCAGGACAAAGAGTATACATTCATTTCCAAACTGCAGAGCTGAGCTCAGAAAGCTCCAAATTCAGCTTCCAGCCCCTGAATGTCTCAGTCTGTTCTTCACAAGAACTCCCAGGACTGGTGTGACCCCTTTACTGGACTCCCAAAGGGCAATGGTTAAACTGTTGGTAATCCTGTCCCAGGTGAGGCTCTCCAACCACAGCCAGCACACAGCCCAAGCCCAGTTCTACCCAACAGTTAGCCCATCCCTGCTGCCTCAACAGCCAGTGCTTTACAAACAGGGAGAAGAGAAAACAAAAGCACAAGGGCCGTGCTCATCCCTGGACTGCACTACAATACAAAGGCCCAAGACAGTCAGTCCATGTTTGCCGTGGGCTGAGTGACACCAAGCCCAGGCTGGGCAAAGCCCAGCTGGGTTCCCCCTGGCTCTCCATCAGCTCCATCTCTCTGCACACCTTGCAATCACTCCATGCCCCACAGCAGCTGCAATTCCTTTGCACTGAGAAAGCTCTAAAAAACTAACTCCAAGTTCCTGCCTTCACTTGAGCTCTGGCAGTGACACCAGGGAAAGGAATGTTTACCAGCCCACTCAAGTTATTACCTTTCTGATAAGCCCCCTCTGTGTCAGACAGGACTGCAACAGCAGCTGACCATTTGGGGGATGGTATTTTTAGCCCTGTTTCTAACAGAATAATTAGCAGAGCTGTCTTGCACACTTTCCTGCAGGTCTTACTCAGTTGCCACCCAATTCCCACTGCAAAGCTCTCAGAGAAAGCTGGGGGATCTCCATGATGTATTAAAGTAAGTTACAGTTCAGCAGAAATTAATTAAGCACTTCTAGTTCTTTGGAGAAGAGAAATTATCCCATGTTCATCCTCTGGGAAAATCAGATGAGGAGTCAGAACCCAAACCTGCATTAAATACCAACCCCATTTTCTTCAGTGAAGAAACAAACTTAATGATGTGGGTACAGACCCCTGGCATTGCTGTGGGCAGAGACATGAACACAAACCCCTGGCATTACTGTGGCACAGACACACATGCCCCTTCCTGGCCTGGCACAGGCCAATTGAATCCCTCTCTAATGGCAGAGACCTGGCTGGCACCCCTGCTGGCCCTCCAACAGCAGGACCTTCCCAGGGTGATGCAGGACCAGCTCTCCATGTGCCCAGCAGGGCTCCTGACTCCGCTGTGCTCTGGGACAGCCTCACACAGCCTGGCAGTGTTCTGCCCTCCCTCCCTCCCGTGGGACACTCTGCCCTCTCTCCTGAAGCTCCAGCACAGCCTCCTCCCCAGGGAGGCCAAGGCACACTGGGAAGGGCTACAGAAATCCATTGCTGTGCTGCTTTGATTTGATTTTAGCTAAAACCAGGTAACAAATGGTTTCCTTTCTTTCAGCAGAGCAGCTCCCCAAAGCCCAGAGCAGCCAAAACAGTCAGGTCTGAACGGGGCCAGAACAGCCTGAAGCACATCCAGTAGCCCTGAGTGATCTCATCAGCTCCTCTCAGGAAAACACACAGATATGATTTCACTCCTGGATTACACTGCTATATTTAGTTTATACCTAATATGGATATTCAGTGTTCAGAACTAAGTCATTTCCTTTCCTCGTGTGAGTTCCTTGCCCTTTGTCTGGCAAACAATACAAGGAATAAGTCTGAACCTACAGAGAACTCACACACAAAGACATTTGGAATTAACAGAGTTTAGATTGTTTTTCACTTCAGCATAAACAAACACAGCATTCAGAGCCCTAAAATCAGATTGTGCCACAAATGCATTTGACCTGAATTAAAAAACTCTAACTACTCAAAACAAGTTTAAGAAAATTAAGGGTTATCTTTTGCTAGGGAAAACGTATTCTAAATAAAGGATTTAAAGCTCCTGGAAGCACAACTCTATTTACACTCACTTTGGCTTTGGGTGTTTTAACTGTTAAAATCTGCAGAAACTCTTAATACCACAAATGAGCACCTAACATCCATTTTAAGAGTGAAACTGTATTATTCCACACTGAAGAATACGCAGGAAAAACCCCAAACCTGACTAGGACAGTAAGTTGTTTGTTATGGGTTATTTACACAGAACTTGGAAGATAAAAATCAAATTAGATGGATGACAAATACAGAGGTAAATTATTTTTCCACAGACCATCAATTTGCAACCAACCACCACCTTAATTACATTTTGTTGTCTTAGACAAACTGAGTGTCTACACTGGCAAACAAAATCCACCTTTTTAATCCCATTCTGCCCAGTTAAGGCTCTACAGAATTGCACTGCTCAGTGGATTCTCAGTCACAGGGAACAAGAGAACATCCAGCAAGAAAAGGCAACAAATCCAGTTACTGGCAAATACACTTATCCAGCCTCAAAACTAGTTCTTGTGGATTTTTAAGTGGTATGTCCAGCCCAGCCAGAACTTGGAATTGATGTGGGCACTGCTATAAAGGCATGTGGGCCCTGTGTTTGTCACATCACAATAAATGTGTCATTTAAAGAGAATCTGAACACACACTGGGGAGAAAGTAACAGTCCCAGGCTTTTCCTGTCCCTCTGAGCTAATGAACACTTGGACAAAGTCAACCCTCCCAGTCCAAAAGTCACTTTCCAGAGCACACAGCTTACTGTTTAGCTGGAAGCTCAAGGAATTCCCAAAATAGATTCTCCTGAACAGATCTGTGTAAGGGACAGCTCAGCCTTCAAAAATGCCCAAGTCCAGCTCCAGACCCAATCACTTCCCTGCTCCCCCTGTTCCAGCCCACAGCCAGTCTGACTCCTGCAGTAAAGAACTCTCTCTGTGCTCAGGATGAGGTCAGAGGGCCAGGGAAGGGCCAGACAGGGACCCTGAGTCACTGCAGGCTGGAGGGGGAGGATTCCTGACTCCTTAGGGAGTGACTGCTGTCCCAGCTCTGCCCTCTGCCAGGTCACCAGAGCCCCCACCCAGCTCCTCCCAGTGAAACCCAGTTTGTGGGTTTGAGCACCTCCTGGTACTGCTCAACAGCCAACCACCTTTACACACAGGTGAGACTCTCCTTCGGAGGAGTCTCATTCTCTTCATGTATTTGCACCAGGATGTTGGTGTTCAGTGACGTCCTCCCTGTCTCGTGAGCTCCTCACTGCACACACCCCCCAGTCACTGACACACACACACAATGTTGGTGTTCAGTGATATCTCCCTGCCCTGTGACCCCTCACTGCACACACACCCCAGTCCCTCACTGACACCCCCAGTCACTCACTCACTCACACACACACACACACAGTGTTGGTGTTCAGTGATATCTCCCGGCCCTGTGACCCCCTCACTGCCCCCCCCCCCTAGTCCCTCACTGACACCCCCAGTCACTGACACACAAAGGCTCAGGACAAGTCTCAGAACCCCTGACCTTCCACAGCATTCAGGTCCTGAAGTTTGTCCCACAATGCTCTCGCACAGGGGCTTCTCCTTCCCCTTCCAGCCCTCAACACACACCCTGAGAAATCCCAGCTGGAAAATCTGAGGACAGATTTGTCTCTTAGAGCAGTTTGTGTGTTCCAGGAATGTCTGTACAGCACAGAGCCCTTGTCTGGCCCACGGAGAGAGTGACTCACAGGCAGCACTGGCCAGGAGTGGGACTGGCCAGCCCAGCAGGAGCCACAGCTGCCCAGCCAGGAGCTGGAACCCACCAACTCAGACAGTTTGCAGACTCCTCTGAGGAGAAAGGGAGGAAAAGTGCCCCGAGTGTTACAGACTCATTGCAGCTGCAAAGCAAAGTACAAGCTCTCCTGAGGATCAGAGCTGTCTGGATGTTACTCACTGGCAAGGGGAGGAGGGATGGCAGGGAGTACAGCCACTACTGCTGCTCAGAGGAATTCCTGACTGAACCCATCTGGGTAACCCCTTTGGGTGTGATTGCTGGGAGCATTCAAGCTCACTGACCCATGTTTTGCAAAATAATTAACATTTACACCAGACCACATCTCACTTTTACCAATACTGTACCAAGAGCACCAGTTCTGTACTAGCAATCAGATTCAAATCAAAAAGCCAAGGCTGTTTGTGGCTGTGAGAACTTTCCCAAGCAGAATTTAAAGGAATACAGTTTGCTGGCCCAAGAAGGAGCAGGCCTGATTTATAACCACTGAGCACAGGATCCAACAAGGTGGTTATGCCTCAGTTTATAAAGGGCTCCTTTCCAACACCCCAGTGTTTGCTCACAAGAAATAAACCTCCCACAACACTTTGCTGTCTATACCAAACACGTATCAGAGGAGGCTGAGGAGTTCTCAGGTGCTGAGGTTATTACAGCAAACCCTCCAAAGGATGAGCTGGTATGTAAGGAGGAGACTTACCTAATAAGATTATCAAGCAACAACCCTGCCAAGAGTGTCTCTGAGAAGCAACACTGCATGTCTCCAGTCCTGTTATTTCCTTGTATCAATGTGCATATAAACTGTACAGCATTGTAGGTGAAAAAAAATGATGACAATCAAGATCATGGGCGGGTCTGTTATAAACCAACATAGAGCAGCTCCAGGACTCCAGAATGACACAAACCCTGAGCTCCACATCCACATCCCTTCCTGCCAGGGCTCCAACATTGGCCTGACCAAAACACACCCTGATGCTGGAACACAAACAGTTCACCTGCCAAATCTCTGTTTAATTCAGATCTATAAAAATGTAGACAGGTTTCTGTTACAACCACTGGGAGTGTTTCAGAGTGGGGTATTTGTGAAATGTGGAATCACAGGATTTTTCCTACTGAGTGTACAGCTCACAGGTAAACAAAGACTATACACTATCTGATTTTCAGAACAGGTGCCCAGTTTCACAATGCCATTTGAAAGCTGTCAGAAATCCAAGGGCTAATTAATTTGCAGGTATGTACACGTTACCCAGCTGAGAGGAGAGTGCCTTCCTCAACGGTTCCCTACACATGCTCTACCCCACCTCAGGCCAGCACACTGGGAATTTCTTGTCTGTGGAGCCTGTTGGTTTCTTCCTGTAACACTGAACTTGTTGCCCCTGTGTGTCTTCACCTCCCTATTACAAGAGGATGCAATCCCTGCCTGCCCTCCCGAGCACCAGGGGCTGGGCTTTCAGCAGCTCCATCTCCTCTCCACACTCCCTTAAAGAAGCTGCATAAGTAGTTTTGTAACTGTCCTGGTATTTCTACAGATGAGTTGTTCTATTTGATCAGGTCAGTCCAGCACAGTTTTTATTTACAATGAAATTCCACACAGCTCTGATTGCAGGTGACCCACCCGAGCTGTGTTCAGCTCTCACTGCAGGCACATTGGCCACAATGCCCCTTCCCTGCTCTGGGCACAGAGAATCCTCCTGGCAGACAATGGAGCGGGCCTCCCTCATGAATAAAACATGCAGGCACACAAGGAAACTAAATGAAATCAGATACATCACTACTTTCTCCTAATCAGCTCTCAGGAGAAAAGACTTGAAAAATATTGACAGCGGGTTTAGGAGAGCACAGACAGCGCCGGGTCTGCGCAGGCTGCTCATGGGGAGCCCAGGGCCGGCCAGACCGGGCCCTCCGCTCCAGCACTGACACATCCTCCTACCCCAGCACCCTCATTTGCACGGCCTTAGCACACACTGGGAAAATACAAGTTACAGCAGACTGATACATTGTCTTTTGCGGAAAAATCCGCTTTGCTGGTTACAGTCTGGTCATTGGTAACCGCAGCCCCACTGTGTGTGTGCTCCTCTGCTCCTCCCCTGGCTGGGCCCGTCCTGTTGTGTTACTGAGCTCAGTTTAATGAGGTTCAAACCCCACGTCTCGGCCGCGGAGCCAAAGCGTTTGTCCTGCTGCGCAGGTTTGTTTCTCAAGCTTTAATCGGCACCTTTGTTTCATCCCAGTCTGGCTGCTCCGATCCTTTGTGCTCGGGTCAGGCAGTCCCCGCCCTGGGCCGCGGGCCTTGGCAGAGGCTCCACCGGGGTCAGGAAGCCTCTCCAGCACCTCTACCTGGAGAGCTGCGCTGCCTAACAGTGCCCGAGATCCCAGACACTGCCCGGAGAGACCAGCTGTGCTGGGAATCACTCAGGAAATGCCGATTGTTTTCTACACTACAGCCATAACCAGGTGGAAAACTGCAACAGACTCTGAGCTTCCCATTTATAAGGAAAAAAAAATTCCTGAATCGAAATCCAGTGCTCCAGACAGACACTATTAACTCGCTTCAATAACCACATTCTGCTGGCACTTTCTGAACAGAAATACTTACAGAAATCCTGTCCTGCCAATCCCCACCATCCCCCACGTGTGGGCCGGGCAGCACCGCCCAGGGAAACCCCAGTTTGGGGCTGTGCTGGGACAGGGGGGCTGCTCCTCCTCTGCAGGACTGCCCAGGGAATAACCTGCACCTGAACAGCACGAGGGCAGGCAAGAATAACTTCTTTTCTCAACGTGAACTTCATCCTCAAGGCAGACAGCACAGTGTGCAGCAGTCACCCATGACACTTGAAAAGGCTTCCTTGAGGGAGGAGCAACTGGCTGATAATCCCAAATTTAGCCTTCCTAAACTCATGCCAATAAAGGAAGTTTCAGTAGAATGGGACGGAAAAATTTCACTGATTATCCTCTTTCATACAGTCTCAATCTTTACTGGCCCAATTCTGATTTAATCAGAATGAACACATCCTTCTCAACTATTTTTACAGCTTCTTCCATGCCACTCCTCATGCATGAAATGTTCTCTTTAAACACACCCACAAAGGATATTTCCCCTGCCCCCAAATCCCTCTGCCATCAATCACTGCTCCGAGTTGTTTAAAAATAAGAAAAAATCAGCCAACGAACTTTAGGACAGATAAATTGGCGCGTTATATTAAAGAAGTAACTGCTATAAATAATTCAAAGTAATCTGTAACTTAATTGACGTGGTTCTAAGTCCCAACCTCTACACTAAGAGCCTCAATATCCTGACTAAAATCAGGTCTAGAATCCTCTCCTGCTTTCCCTGGGTTCCATTACTGCCTCTTGATAGTATGAAATGGGGAAAATACAACACTTTTAGAGTATTAGTTAAGAAATAAAATTGATATTGAATAACTTATTTTCAAAGCTCTACGTAGTCTGCTGGAAATTTCCAAGTTTGTCATCGTGGCTTTTATACAAAGCATTTTTTCTGAGATCTCAGATGAAGAGATCTCCGATTTTCCCACTGCAATTGAAAGAAACTTTATCTTAAGTATTTAAATACTTTTCTACCGAGGCTTTCATTAAGGGGCATTTAAGCACAGAAAGAGAAGATTAACACCAATTAGTCCGTACACTTTTGATACGAAGTAAAGGCAAGATGCTGCACCACCAGAGCCCCGGAGGATGCAAAATATTGCATCATACTACAATAAATGAATGCAAAACATGTGGAGATACCATATGGTATCTTTGCCCAGATAAGGGCTGTACAAACACATGCTCATTCTTCTGGTTCCGATAAAATCCTGGCGATCGCTTACACGCTCTGTTTCTGACGCAAAAGTACTTTCTCGGTCGGGGAGTGAGCACAAACTCGTGTTTTCGCCGCCCTTTCGCCGCCTCCCCGTGCGTTCCGGGCACACAATGCCGAGCGGGGCGATGCCTTGCGGCGCTCGGTGCCCCCGCTGCTCCCGGGCCGGGCAGGACCCTCCGGCAAACGCACTTTGCCCAAGACTTTCCCCGCGCTCCGCTCCCGGCGCGGGGCCCGCCCTCGCTGTGCCTTTGTGCGGGCCCGGGGGGAGCCCCGCACC
>VWZD01002985.1:154116-171515 GCA_013396695.1 Sakesphorus luctuosus
GAATGAAGGGCGGGGCCTATCGGGGCGAGGCCTCCCCGAGGGGGCAGCGCTGAGGGGGCTCCCCTAAGATGGCGGGCGCGGGGTCCCCTCACAGACGGCCCGGCCCTTCCCTCCCCACAGACANNNNACAGACACCGCCCTGCCGCCCCGGCCCGGCCCCGCCGTCCCCTTCCCGCCCCACAGACATCGCCCTGCCGGCTCGGGCCGCCCCGCCGTTCCATTCCCCTCGCCACACGCGGGGACACCGCCCTGCCGGCCCAGGCAGCCCCGGGCCCGATGCCCTCCCGGGTGGGAGCGGCCCCACCCGCCTCGGCCTCAGGGAAACCGTAAAGTCCAGACCTGGAAACTCTCCCTCACCGCGAACAGCTGCTGTCCTTGCTGGGGAAGAAGCCGTTCCAAGAGACAGGAGAGTCTCCAGCCCAGTTTTCCCCTCACTGTTAAGGTCAGGGATGAGGAGCTAGACAGAAAAACTGGGCGGGAGAGCTGAGTGAACATGGGAATGAAAGGAAACCGCGCTGTTCGCAGTGTTCTCACCGAAATAGCTCGGGACGGGGTCACATTTTCCCCAAGCAGAGCCGGGGCCTTCCCTGCCGGCACCGCCCGCACTGCGGGGCCGGGCCTGCCCTGCCCTGCCCTGCCCTGCCCTGCCTTGCCCGGGGCAGTTTGGGACTGTGGGGCTGTGGGACCCTGTGGGACCTGGGGCAGTTCGGGGCTGTGGGGACTGTGGGACCTGGGGCAGTTCGGGGCTGTGGGACCCTGTGGGACCTGGGGCAGTTCGGGGCTGTGGGACCCTGTGGGACCTGGGGCAGTTCGGGGCTGTGGGACCCTGTGGGACCTGGGGCAGTTCGGGGCTGTGGGATCTGTGGGACCTGGGGCAGTTCGGGGCTGAGGCACCCACAGCCAGCCCGGGATGCCTGGGGGAGCAGCTCCTCTGCTGCCTCAGCGCTGGAAGGAACTCCCTGTAATTTGTCCCCAGATGCCTCCCTGCAGCCGGGAATGGCTCCCCGTGCAATGGATACCAGTGGAGGACTCGCTGGTAATGACAAAACCTCCTTCTCTGCAGGGCGTTTCGCTGCCCTTGGTTCTGCATAACCAGATGTCTTTACACAAATATCATCTTTGAATGCCCTTGAATTCATCTGGAGCAGGAAAAACTGCTGTCAGCCCCTCTGATAGGGCCAAAGTCCTGCTCATTGCCATCCCTGCAGCTCCTGCACGGCCTCAGCTCCCCGGGAGCCAGTGGAATATTCCCTTCTGTTTGTTTTAGTCTGGCTGATTCACGGGGTGGGACCAGTTGGCAGTCGGTGTGTCACTGTAACCAAAGGGCTGTGGGAGCACGGCAGGACTGGGCCAGGAGCCTTAATGGGGACTGCCCATTAATTAACTGCAGCCTGTACCACAGAGGATACCCCCACTGTCCTTGGAACCTGGGTGGGATGGAGGGGAGGGAAAAGATTTCCCCTAAATGGAATTGTCACAGAAACATTCAAGCATCCATCAGTCTTGGGCTTTACGGTCACTTCACTGCTTGGCAGAGTAAGAAATTTGCCCCAGTTGGGCCCAATGTCCCCAGTAGATTCAGGAACTGGTTTAAGGAGGGGCTGTTATGGTGAGGCCATTGCAGCACGTGGCAGGGCAAGCCGTGTCCTCTGGTGGGAAAGGAGCTGAGGCCTCTTGCCAGGGTAAGGAACACCCAGCCAGGTACTCCCCTCTGAGCCAAGGGCTGAACCCTCCTCTACTTCCCCTTCCTCCTCCACCACCAGTTTGAAAATCACAGGGTTTGGTAAACCTTGAAAGCCTTTCCAGCCTCCCCAGAGCAGGAGCCACCTCCTTGGGAACAGGCAGTGGCTGAGCACAAAGGAGCAGCTCTCCCACAGAGCCCGTGGAGGTGGGTGGAGAGCAACAAATCCCTGGTCTGAGGCACTCGGGGCCTTTTCATGTTTCACCAGCCTGACAAAGCAGCTGCCAGGGCTGTTTTGCCCTCCCCACTGCTGCATTTCTCCTCCAACAAAAGGGCTCCCATGCTGTTATCTTGCAGAGCAGCTCACAGCTTATTTCATTTACACCCAACTGCACCAGCCTCGCCTCTTGTTCAATATCCTTTCAATTATTTTACTTTTAGATGACATTTGCCTGGTTTCCAGCTGCCACCTTCCAAACCCTCACAGTGCCCATTCAAACAGAACCTCTAACGATGCTCAGAACAGTGTGGAAGGCTGAAAGCTCTTGATTCCTTCCTAGTGCAGTAATTGCTGCTTATATTATTCTGGAAGATTTATTTTTTTCTTTTGATAATACTTCATTTGTCCAAGTTTTACATAATAAACCACCAGTCCTGCTAACAATCCATAGGGAAATGAGTGTCACCCACCTTAACAGCGGTGAGGAATGAGTCAGGAGAGTTCAGAGACTCATTCAAAGCTAAATTTGCACCAAGGCAGGGAGTCCAACAAAGCAGCTCTGGCCCCCACCTGTGCTCAGTGGGTCCCTCCTCGCTGTTATTTTATGCTGCATTGAGGAGGTTCATTTCTGTTTGGCAAAGCAGCAAAACAACCTATTATTGTTTCACTTCTCCAGCACTTTTGGCCTTTCTGCAGCAATTTTCCATCTCAAACTTTCCGAGTGCTTTTGAAACTGGAGGCATCAGATGTGAAAGATATCAAAGCAGGCATTCCCTGCCCTGGCCCTCGCTGTTCCACGGGGGGAATTCACTGCCACGCTGACCCTGGGGCTCAAAAATGGGCTTTTATTTCTCGAGGGAACTGTTCAGGCTCTGGAGGAGCTCAGCACACAGGTCAGCAGGACCACAAGAAGATGAACACGCTGGTTTTAAGCATAATGAAAGTGCTTTGAGAAGGAAAGTGCTGAGGAAGTTTGGGAAGGCAAGAACCACCCGGTGAGGCTGCAGCTCTAAGTGAGAGCCTGGCCTGAGCCTGGGGCTCATCAGAGCCCTTTAAAGCAATGGTGGAGGGAGCTGTGAGAAGAACCTGCCCACGGATACCTATTAAAAGAAAGGCAGGATTGACACACCCTGGTTTAAAAATACCAGCACTCTCATTCCAGGGCTAATTCAGGATCCTGGGCTGGGATGCTGCAAAGGCCTTTCCTGGAGCCTTTGGGTGGAAGGGCAGTGGCCACAGGCCCAGCCCACCTGTCCCAGTGTTCTGCTGAGCTGGTGCCCCCTGGGCAGAGCAGCTCCAGGAGCCCTGGTTTCCTTCTCCCACCCAGGCACTGAGCAACCTTCGGGCTCCATCCATCACCTGCCACCTCAGCCGGGCCACTCTGTTCCTGTTCCCCCTGAGCTGAGCAGCTCTGGGTCTGGAGCTGCTGGGAAGGTGTGAGCCTGCCAGACTGCCAGGCAGCACAGGGGAAATCAAACCTCTGCTGCTGTCAGACTGCTCGCAGCTTGCTGGAATTCCCATCCAGCTGTCCCTGGAGAGCTCCTTTCCATCGGGGCAGGTGCCAAACTCCAGCATGGGCTGCAGGCTCAGGACTGGAGTGAGGAGCTGAGGACACACCGTGTGGAGCTGGACCCGGAGCCAGCGACGGCCAGGGGTGAGACCCCCTTGGAAACCAGCTCTGCCGTGGGCTGGGGCAGAGCACACACTACGTGGCATTGTGTGGGAACCTGACTTCATCCCACAGTTGCTGGGTCACTCCTCTTTGCCATGCTCCAAGTTAACACCTCTGCAAGCAGAGGCTGGAGAACTAAATGTTTCTAGGAAACGTTCATGAGGAACTTTTAGCGGCAGTAATTGCAGTCGGAGGCATTTAACAATCGATGTACTTTCCATGGTTTTTCCCTTCCCTGGTTACTGGCATATGGGCCTTGCCCCGGGGAGCTGAACGGTAATTAATGCATTTTGTGGTTAAATGTTTGGACTCAGCATCTCGCGGCGCCCGCGGAGCAGGGCCGTGCACAAAGCCCGCATTGTGTGCAGGGCCCGCCGCCGCTGCCCCGCGTCCCCTCCGGGGGCGGGTCATGGAACGCTGACACAGGCACAGGGGCCACCTCACCTCCTTCTGTGCTGCTGAAACCCTGGGGAGTCACACTGCCTGTCATCGCCCTGGCTTGGGAGGTGACACCCAAGGAGGGCAGAGCAAAGTTGGCTCTCAGGACCACCCAGCCAAGAGGGGAGTGGAATGCCCGGCCCTGCCCTGGCAGCAGGAGCTGCTGCCATGCTCTGCTCCCCTCGCCAGGGACTCTCACTGCCCTACTTTCCCAGTCCAGATATCGGCCTGTTCTCTGCTCTGAGCATCAGGAAACAAAGATTTCAGCTTCTCCCTTTTGTAAAAAGTGACCTGGAAAGGACTAAGAGGCAGAGCTGGAGCCTCAGCTGCAGTGAAGGAGCCAAGTCTGGGTGCTGGGAAAGCCCCCTGGACACCTCCCCAGGGCAGCACTGTGCAGATGCACATGCACCGGGAGTTCCTTCAAGAAAAACCCCAAATCCATTGCAAATCTGGTTTGGAAAGTTATTTGGGAAAAAAAAATAAAGAAGAGTTTACTGCACCTGATTAAAATCTATTTCCCCACCTTTATGTATAGAAGTTGCCTGAAAGTAAATAAATCAAGGTATTGGCTGTTTTCTTTTAAGGTTTGTCTCCAGGTGATTCAAACACCTGAATTGATAAGGTGACTCCTCTAAAAAAAAACCCACTACACAACCTGCTTCTCCCAAAATAACAATCCCAGGTTTGCCTGGCTGTGGTCAATTAAGTGGTTAAATCAACCCACTCCCCTGAAGTGCAGCAATCAAAGGGCACCACGAGCTTCCCTGCTGAATTTCCACCATCTGAAAAGGCTGGAAGTTGCCAGGAGTCCCTGATGAACTCAGTTCATCAGATCCCAGCTGGGTATCCACACCCTGGACTCGCTGCTGTCACAAAGCCCAGATAGAAGAGACACTGTTTGCTGTGGGTTTGGGATGGAGTCCAGGTTCTGTGCCCCCTGGGGCAGGTGGGGGGTGTGCACAAGCAGCTCCACAGCCCCACAGCCCAGTGGTCTCTGGGTGTGCACAGGCAGCCCCACAGCCCCCACATGTTCTCTGGGTGTGCACAGGCAGCCCCGCAGCCCCACAGCCCGGTGTTCTCTGAGTGTGCACAGGCAGCCCCACAGCCCGGTGTTCTCTGGGTGTGCACAGGCAGCACCAGCCCCTTCCCACTTCCATCCCCCACAGAGGCATCTGCAGGGGATCAGCCCAATTACAGCAACCACACTGAGACCTGGATCCTCTCTGGGGTGAAGGTCAACATCACAGAGAAAAAAAGCAATGCAAAAAACGCCAAATCCAACACCCAGATCTCTTTATCCTCACATGGGCTTGATCCAAACCCATGGATGTTATGAAGAAATCCTTCCATTGAGGGGGTGGGCAGGCCCTGGCACAGGTTGGTCAGAGGAGCTGTGACTGCCCCATCCCTGGGAGTGTCCAAGGATGGGGCTCTGAGTAACCTGGTCAGGTGGAAGGTGTCCCTGCCTGTGGCAGGGGATGGAACAGAATGAGCTGGAAGGTCCCTTCCAACCCCAACCATCCCATGATTCTGTGGCTGTAACAGTGTAGGCACCTGATAATCCATCCCGATTTACAGCAAGACTGTCACTTTCAAAAATACCACCCACTCTGTTTTCTTCTCACTGCTCATGTTCTTGGCTCCACAGCAAAGCTTCAAACATGGCAGAAACCCCTGAAGAGAGTATGGGGCTACTTCCTGCCCCTGAGTGGCTACTGACCCTGTGCAGCTGAGGAAGGTGTGTGGTGCTACCTCACACCAGCAAGAGGAGGAGAGAACAAAGCAAGGAACTTGTTTAAGGCCCAGGTGAAGACACTTCCCTGTCACTCATGTCCTGCCCCAGGAAAGGAAAACCTCCCTGCCCTCCTCCCCTCCCTGCCTGAGCCTCAGACCTGAACGTGGAGCTGAGGAACACCCTCCTGCTGGCAGCACAGGAGCCCTTTGTGGTGCCTCTCCTGTCCTTCCCAGGCTCTGGCTGCTCCCAGCACTAAGCCTCCCACACCAGACAGAGCCCACTAAATCCCTCTGCAGATTAGGCAGCTCTGAGGGACCCAAATCACCTCCCTGGGTGTTTGCCCCTCACGGCCTGGCAGGGGCCTTGAGGACATGAGGACAGTGGGATCATTGGAGCCCTGCAGAGGAGGCTGTGAGTCCCACGGGAGCAGGGCAGCACTGNTTGTAAAAAGTGACCTGGAAAGGACTAAGAGGCAGAGCTGGAGCCTCAGCTGCAGTGAAGGAGCCAAGTCTGGGTGCTGGGAAAGCCCCCTGGACACCTCCCCAGGGCAGCACTGTGCAGATGCACATGCACCGGGAGTTCCTTCAAGAAAAACCCCAAATCCATTGCAAATCTGGTTTGGAAAGTTATTTGGGAAAAAAAAATAAAGAAGAGTTTACTGCACCTGATTAAAATCTATTTCCCCACCTTTATGTATAGAAGTTGCCTGAAAGTAAATAAATCAAGGTATTGGCTGTTTTCTTTTAAGGTTTGTCTCCAGGTGATTCAAACACCTGAATTGATAAGGTGACTCCTCTAAAAAAAAACCCACTACACAACCTGCTTCTCCCAAAATAACAATCCCAGGTTTGCCTGGCTGTGGTCAATTAAGTGGTTAAATCAACCCACTCCCCTGAAGTGCAGCAATCAAAGGGCACCACGAGCTTCCCTGCTGAATTTCCACCATCTGAAAAGGCTGGAAGTTGCCAGGAGTCCCTGATGAACTCAGTTCATCAGATCCCAGCTGGGTATCCACACCCTGGACTCGCTGCTGTCACAAAGCCCAGATAGAAGAGACACTGTTTGCTGTGGGTTTGGGATGGAGTCCAGGTTCTGTGCCCCCTGGGGCAGGTGGGGGGTGTGCACAAGCAGCTCCACAGCCCCACAGCCCAGTGGTCTCTGGGTGTGCACAGGCAGCCCCACAGCCCCCACATGTTCTCTGGGTGTGCACAGGCAGCCCCACAGCCCCCACATGTTCTCTGGGTGTGCACAGGCAGCCCCACAGCCCCCACATGTTCTCTGGGTGTGCACAGGCAGCCCCGCAGCCCCACAGCCCGGTGTTCTCTGAGTGTGCACAGGCAGCCCCACAGCCCGGTGTTCTCTGGGTGTGCACAGGCAGCACCAGCCCCTTCCCACTTCCATCCCCCACAGAGGCATCTGCAGGGGATCAGCCCAATTACAGCAACCACACTGAGACCTGGATCCTCTCTGGGGTGAAGGTCAACATCACAGAGAAAAAAAGCAATGCAAAAAACGCCAAATCCAACACCCAGATCTCTTTATCCTCACATGGGCTTGATCCAAACCCATGGATGTTATGAAGAAATCCTTCCATTGAGGGGGTGGGCAGGCCCTGGCACAGGTTGGTCAGAGGAGCTGTGACTGCCCCATCCCTGGGAGTGTCCAAGGATGGGGCTCTGAGTAACCTGGTCAGGTGGAAGGTGTCCCTGCCTGTGGCAGGGGATGGAACAGAATGAGCTGGAAGGTCCCTTCCAACCCCAACCATCCCATGATTCTGTGGCTGTAACAGTGTAGGCACCTGATAATCCATCCCGATTTACAGCAAGACTGTCACTTTCAAAAATACCACCCACTCTGTTTTCTTCTCACTGCTCATGTTCTTGGCTCCACAGCAAAGCTTCAAACATGGCAGAAACCCCTGAAGAGAGTATGGGGCTACTTCCTGCCCCTGAGTGGCTACTGACCCTGTGCAGCTGAGGAAGGTGTGTGGTGCTACCTCACACCAGCAAGAGGAGGAGAGAACAAAGCAAGGAACTTGTTTAAGGCCCAGGTGAAGACACTTCCCTGTCACTCATGTCCTGCCCCAGGAAAGGAAAACCTCCCTGCCCTCCTCCCCTCCCTGCCTGAGCCTCAGACCTGAACGTGGAGCTGAGGAACACCCTCCTGCTGGCAGCACAGGAGCCCTTTGTGGTGCCTCTCCTGTCCTTCCCAGGCTCTGGCTGCTCCCAGCACTAAGCCTCCCACACCAGACAGAGCCCACTAAATCCCTCTGCAGATTAGGCAGCTCTGAGGGACCCAAATCACCTCCCTGGGTGTTTGCCCCTCACGGCCTGGCAGGGGCCTTGAGGACATGAGGACAGTGGGATCATTGGAGCCCTGCAGAGGAGGCTGTGAGTCCCACGGGAGCAGGGCAGCACTGCCCAGGGCTGAGGGCTCCTCCAGGGGGAATGTGCAATTCCTCCTGCAGACACGAGGCCTCCTGGGCTGCTGCTGCCCCAGCTCAGCCCCACATCTCCCCCAGGGGCCTCGTCTCCAGGCTGTGCCCCACCAAGGAGGCACCTCAGGTCCCTGGAGCTTTCCAGGTGGTTCTTTGGGCCATGTCCATATCTGAGAGGAATTACATCCATCACCAGGAACACAGTGAACACCCTCCCAGAGCCAACCTGCTCTGGACTAATGGCGTAAATACTGATCTGACTCAGGCAGGGACATGATGAATGTGGGGTTTATTTCCTCCTGTCTGAGTCACAGTGGAAGGAGCCAGATTTTTTTCAAAGGGCTCAGGAAAGAAAAGGAAACATGACCAGGACAAGAAGCCAAGATTTCTCAGTTCTACTAGGATTTAGAAATAATCTCTTTGATAAAATTATTTGCATTGCAGCAGCACATACAGAGCTCCAGCCCTTTAAACACGGCACAGAAACTCCCACACCTCCTCCAAGCCTGGCAGCCTGGGGTGGCACAGCAGTGCCAGGCCCTGGAGTGCCCACAGCAGGACAGAGAACTGAACCCAAACCTCCTGAGTCAGAAAAGCAGCTGCAGTCCTTGGTGAAGCCACTTGTGCCCTGCAGACGGGGAGAACAACAATCCTGCAGGGCAGGACCAAAGACTTCCCAAACCTTCCCACCTTCCCACTTATCTGCAGCACATGCTCTACCTGCTCAGGCAGAAATTCTGGTATTTCAGATCACCAGGTATTTGATTTTGCAATTTTAATTATCACCTCTTTACCCCAGTGGTGTTTCTATGCACCAATCACTGCAGGACACTCTTCAGGCTCCTGCTAAGTAATGATAAGAGCCATGTAGAGCCAAAGTTTAGGCCCAATACCAGGACAGAAACTGAGTACTGGAGCCATTCCTCTGCCCCACAGCCCAGCCCAGCCCAGCCCAAGGGCTGCCCAAACCATCCAGGCTCATCAGAGCACATCGCTGAGCACCAATGCTGCTGAGATTTTCCCCTTTTAAATCCTTCCCTTCTGTCCCAGACACAACCCCCAGTATTTCTAGGAGATTGCACCTCTTCCCCAGCTAACCATTGCAGCAAGATGGGGAACAGGATGGGCACGGATTCAGGCATGGAGCAGGGAGGCACTGCCATGGAAGGGTTAACGCTCTCCTAAGGAGATGCACAAGAGTGTTCTGTGTTCAGGTTTCCTTCACTGATTTACCACTTACTCTGGATAAGCAAATGAGCAATTAGCAGAGCTGCATCTGTGATGTCATTTAAATTCAGCTGATAACCTGACTGCTCATTAATAGCGGGATGTGCAGCTTTAGGAAAAGCACAACTGGTGCAAACCCCCCCAGAGCCCTGGGGTGTCCCTGGCACTGGCAGGTCCTGCTCCTCAGCCTCTCTGCAGCAAAGTCTCCTCCTGAACTGCCCAGAATCACATGAGTTTCATCAACCATTTTATCAATGGGAATCCTGTGAAGTCACCAGGGAATGCCAAACCCGTGGTACTGATGGGGACACTGAGGCAGGAGGGCCCAGGAGCTGCCCAGCTTTATTACAGTGTCAGCAGATCCAGCTCATCCTCCTCCTCCTCCTCCTCCCCCAGCAAAGATCACCCAGAAAGGACACAGAGCAGGAAATTAGATTAACATTTGCTGCAGCCTCTCTGTCCATGCTGGACTGAGGGCAGGGAGGAAGGAAGCAGCAGCTGGAGAAGGGCCAAATCCCCAGTGGCAGCGAGGCCGACCTTGGGCCGAGGTGCTCGTGGGGAGAGGACACAGCAAAGCCTTCCCTGCAGAGCAGCCCCGGCAGCTGAGCCAGAGCAGGACACACACCCTGGGGGGACTGAACTCCTGGGGGGCAGGGCTGGAACAGCCTCACCCTCTCACCCCCAGGGACAGTGCAGGGCTTTTTCTCAGAAGGGCTTTACCCCGTGGTAACCTGGGAACCCACAGACCACCAAAATGAGCTCTGTCCCCGTGGAGCTCGTCCCCTCCTGGGTAAAGCCCAGAGAACACGTGAATTACTCCATTTTCACACAACTGCCTTCCCTGTCTCTGTCCTGGGTAACAGTGAGGTGCCCACTTTCCTCATCTGGAAAGAAGAGCTGAGCTGAGAGCAGAGTCTGCCTCCTCCTGCAGCCACAGGGACGGCTCCCTTTATCCTCCCCCATAAATAATAGAAGGATTCATTCACAGGCTTGTAACAGATTAAAAATAAATAAATAAATAAAAGCTCGATTTTGTTTTGCCAATCATGCACTTAATGTAATTTTCCCTCCTCATCTCCCTGTGCATGTGGACTCACAAAGATTTTAATAAGCTGGAAAGGTGCCAAACCATTTCTGTCTCATTAAAAAAACATCAGTGTTGTGACAAAGGTAATTTTTTCACATCAGCAGTCAAATCCACTTGCTGAATTAAAATCCAGTTGACAGGGAGACTATCAATTTTTAATGGGGACTTCCTCCCTCCTGCAAAGGGGAAGCAGGTGGGGGTTATTCATAAAAAGGATCAGCATTTCTCACCAGTGTTCTGCTGGCTTTGGTTTCATTTGAAGCTCGTGGCCAATTCTTTGTAAACCTGAGGGAGGGAGTACAAAAAGCCTCCCCAGGCAGCCCCCAGAGCGCAGGCCCAGCTGTCCCAGCACAGACATTCCCTTCTCCCACCACATGTGCTGGGTCAGGGCAGGGGCACCACGGAGGCAGCTGAGGTTTGTGAGCCTGGGGACAACCTGGAGCAGGACATGGCACTGGAACAGGCCAAGGGAGGGAGAAATCCCAGAGGAAGGTCTGGCTGAGCAGATAAGTGAACCTTGTGCTTTGAGAGCCCAGACCCACGGGCAGACCCTTCTCTCCAGGGGCGATCTCAGAGCTCCATTTCTTTCAGCACAGCCACAATTCCCACAAGCTGCAGCTCTGCCCCTGCACCCAACAGAAAGCCTTTGTGGAGGAACCAACAATTCCCTTTCCCCCAGGGCTGCTTTCCCAGGACAGCCATTTTCTGTGTTTTAAGTGGAACAGAAGGACCCAGAGCTTCACCCAGCCCTGCCCAGAGCAGCAGACTTGGCTCTGACCAGCCCCACTGCCCTCCTGCAGCTGGAAACAGCAGCCTGAGAGCTCCAGGACCTGCTGGACAACGTCCTCCTCCATCTCTGTGAGCACCTGCTGCTCCCTGGACTTGTCACCTTCCTGCAGCAGCAGGACAGCTCCAGAGGGGCTGCCCCAGAAGCCTGGACCCACAGCCCCTGCTCAGGACATCAGCTCTGGCTCCATTCCATGCACAAAGGCCACACTCACTCCAGGAGCCACAGAGACCTGAGGGGCAGCCACGTCCTGCCTTTGTGTGGGAGGAAGGACACCCCAGAGCCCACATCCCTCCTGCTGCTCAGCTCATCCCACCACACACAGCCCATCCTGGCTGGGGAAACAGATGGGGAGTTAAAAAGGAATCCTGAGCCCCTGTTCTGGCTCACGGCCCGAAGGTCAAGCCCTGCACCACTGGCTCTGGCAGGTGCTCACTACACAATTCCCCAGGCATTGATCCCAAACGAGGGGAACCACTATTCTTACAGAATCTGCCACAATATGAATTCTGTGCATAATTATTTGATGATTAAAACACCTTGCACTGAAGGCTCAGTCATCTCCACCCTTGGGAAACCCCAACCTGAGGGAGCTGCACTCCCAGCACTGCCCCCAGTCCTGCTCTGGGAGCCAACACTCCCTCCTGCAGTGCTGAAGTTTGGGGTTACCCAGCACAGAGCAAAGCCAAGAGGCACAGATGGCACAGAGTGGCTGCTGCCCCCATGAGTCACCTGCCCTCCAATCCCAGCTTCTCCCAGAGCTGACTGACCAGCCCAGGAGCTGGGCAGGTCCCACTGCAAATCCAACACTCTCAGCTAAGGAAGAATTCAGTGGGATTCTCCCTCCCTGGGAGAGAGGCTGGATCCAAACTGCACCCGTTCAAAAGTCAAACTGTTGATTAAAGTCTGGAAATACACAACTGCCTGTTCCATTGTGCTCAGATTTGATAATCTTTTTATTATCTTTGAAAAGATATTCTACTTCCAGGTAATTTATTGGAATGAGTAAGGCCTGATCAAGAGAAAGACAATTGCACTGGAACTGTCAGGGCTGTGACTGCTTTGCTGGGTACCTTGGTGACATCAACAATGGACCTTAAGCACACAATTCAAGGTTTTACAAGATGATTCTGCACTAAATCAGAAGTTCCCACACACAACAGCTGAAATGAAACTCCATCAAGACACAGCTCCACGCCCTGCCGAAAGCTGCTGCTCCAAGAGCTGCTTTTACACCAAAAAACACATAGCTGTAGGTTGGTGCTTGAGGAATGAAGTCAGAGTGCAGAACTCCAGGTGGGGTTTGAGCTGCTCCTCCCAGCCCAGTCCCACCTCCAGCCCTCACTGCCCAGCCCTCAGCTCGGAGCCCGAGGGAGCTTTGCTGAGGGAGGTTTGGTGATGGCTCCAAGCTCAGAACTGCCTCAGTGCTGGCATTTCCCTCTGGGATCACAGCAGGGAGTGAGTGAGGGGCCCTGTCCTGGGCAGCAGCAGAACAGTTCTGGGTCCTGAGGTGATTCACCACTTAGTTCCAATGTAAAAGCTCCACACGGGACTCCAGGCAAGTTGCCAAAGTCACACAAGTGGAAACAATTAATAATCCAGCACTGAGTTTCTATAAACCTCCATCTCTTGCACACACACACACACACACACCTGCCATTGTCCCACCTGTTGACACAACAAATAGAACCTTCTTCAGTGTGAGCTACAGAGACCAACCTGCCCATGACTCACCTCAGCCTCCCAGTCGCTCCTGGAGACTCATTTTCATTTAAATTATTTAAACCAATTAAACTTGAGTAGGGCTTTTTTGTGGAGTAAGATATAATTACTGCAGCAAGTCCCTTCTCTAAACCCTGTACCTGTCACTGCAGGAGGATGGACTGGATCAACAACCCAAGGTTCAGCATCAGCAGATCCAGAATGGAAAGAGCAGGTGAGATCCACGCAGCTCCTGCCCCGTCGCACCAGGGACCTGAGAGGCACCTCCTGAACTACAGCAGCTACAAGTGAAAGCAAGAAAAACAGAGAGAAGAGGTTAACCAAGAAGCTGGAGTGGTGGAGGGATCAGACAGGTTTGGGTTTGGATGATGGGATCTCAATTAGAGGATCAGGAGTGAATGCAGTGATGTCAGTGCAGAGCTCCCCAGGACGAAGCTTTGCAGGACAGACACAAATGGTGACCAGCCCAGCAGAGATTCTGTGCTAAAACACATCTAAGCAGCAGCACTGAGAGCAGCAAGACCAGAGAGAGCTCAGGAGAGCACAGGAGAAGGCTGGTTATCCCTTGACTGGAATTTAAATACAATGTTAATAGTTGAATGGGTAAAAGTAAGAAGGAATTGTAATATTCAGCTGAACAAAACACAGAAGTTACACTCCTCTCAAAGAACACATTTAATTGCTCTTTTAAAACTTAAACCACTTTTAATGAACAGCTGAAAAAAAGGAGGGAGCACCAATGACAGAAACTCCAAAGCAGAGAGGTGGGAGAACATCCCAGCCCAGCAGAGATTATTTATCAGAGTCCTGGAGGCAGGAGATGGAAATAGGTGTGAGGCAAGATAGGCAGTGACTCAGTACTGAGCATATTTAAAGAACTGCTATTAGTGCTGAGATTAAAAGGCACTGGGAGGTCACCAAACCCAGGAGGAATCAAGATTGGGATGATAAAGGACATAAACCCCTGGGAGCTGCACACCGAGGGCTCTGTGGGCTCCCAGGGAAGGTCCAACCAAAGGGGCCCAAGATCCGTGGCTGGGTCTGTGGTTTCACAAGCAGCAAATTCACTCAGATGTACTTGTTAAAATGCCTTTGTTGAGAAGCTTCTTGGAATTTATTATACACATTTTAGTAACAGATGATACTCAACATTCAAGCTGCTGAATAAGTTTACAAGCACTTGAGCATACAATGATTATGCCAAGAAACAAAGATTCAGCACATCAGGAAGAGCAGGAGCTACCTGGAAATCCCCCCTTCCACCCACCATCTACACCAGCCCTGCTTTAGTTTAAAACTCTACAAGATGGCAAGTAAAAAGACTCCTCAATCCTCAAATATCTACACTTCACTGTACACATCACATCTACTTTAGATACAGGACAAACACTTCAGAAGTTTGTTCCATTCCTCCTTCCAGAGGAGCTCCAGAACTGACTCGATTTCAGAAACACAGCTCGAGTTTTTAAAAGAATTCAACAGCAGCAACCCAGCAAGTTTCCAGTAGGATGATACAAACGTTGGGACTGGATGACTTTTAAGGTCCCTTCCAACCCAAACTATGCTGTGATTCCATGATTATGGAAAAGCCCCCAGGACTCCACAGATTCCTCACACAACAACAACTCCTTCACTAAGTCAATCAAACCTGCTGTTCATTTTTTTGCAGGACCTTGACACGTTTTACTTGCTCTGACAATCAATTTTCACAGCACATGTTTAGTGTTTTTCTCCATCCCCCCAGTGCTGATCAGGTAGGGCTGTTTGACTCTTGCTTTGCAAGAACACAACAGGAGCATTACTAATTAAAGGGCTCTTCCTGCTCCCCCAGGACAGTTAAAAGCCCCAATTTTCCCAGAGCCAGCATACTGGATCAAACACTTTTTCATCTCTGAGTATTCATTAACCCTGTACAAAAGAAAGCTGATTAGCAAATGTAAATGTCCATATAAAAATAGCCAACATCTGTTTAAATTTAGAAATTTATTTTGTTTAATCCACAAGCTTTATATAGCTTTAGTTAAAAAAACAAAAACAAAGAACAGTGAAAACATGACAATATCCAAAGTTCAGGTTCCTCAGACTTTCAAAGACCACATCTCTGAAAGTTGCTCTGACCACTCCGAAGAACCGTAACGAGACAAGATCTATGAATGGGGCAACGACAGCTCACAAACAAAAGTTATGGAACTGAAGGAATTATTTTTTTCTGGGACTGCTGATCATGGGAACTGCCCTTTAAAAAAAGAACATAAAAATACAAATGAAATTCCAGTGTTCCAAATCAACATGTTACATCAATATAAACCCACAGTGTCCTGGTAAACAACATGCTTTCATTTATGCACCACTCTAAGTTGCTATTCTTGATTGGTTTTAATGGAGACTATACAGGCAACAGTAGAAAGCATTAAAATATAGATGTATTTCCTTGGAATTTTGCAGTGGTTTTACTTCTGGGCAAGCTTACAAACCACAAAGGTTAGTAGCATCATGTAAGTGGATACAAAAGAGGTCAAATGAGACCCTCACAGATTATGCTCCAGGCCTTGCTGGATTTGAAAGAAACAAGGGAATTGACAGTCACGTTTCAAACCTTCAAAACAAAATTCCTATTGCTTCTAAAAAGTCTCACTCTAAATGAAATTATGCTGCCAATGAAAGAATGTCACTAGTACACTGTGGACACCTTTGTAATGTAAATCCATGCCCTTTGTACATGGTGAACCTCAACCTAGCAATTATTACAACAAATGTTATATTCTAAAGCTCAAACACATTTAGCAATTTGAAATTGAGTTCTGAGTACAAACCAAATAAAATGTACATTATATCAAAGGGCTGGCCTAGGAGGGTGGGGATACTTGCGCCTTCCTCATGGACCGCAGGGCCTTCTCCCGCAGGTGCTTCTCCAGGTCGTCCAGGTTGTCCTCAGGTTCACTCTCTGTCTCCTTCAAGCAAAGACAAAGTGCTGCTTCAAACACCCCAACCAAGCCAGGCTGAGCCCTCCCAACACTGCAAATCCAGGTCTCCTCAGGGAATTGAGGCTGTCAGACCATCAGGGGGGCAGAGCAGCTCCATCTCCACCTCCCTTCTGACACTGCAGCCTTACCAAATCCCTACCTTTTTGGGTTCCGTCTCCACTTCCTGGTCTTCCTGTGTGGAGGTGGTGTCTGCTGCAGCCACAGCAGCAGCTGCTGCAGCCACAGCTGCCTTCTCCTTCTTATGCTTTTTGTGTTTCTTGTGCTTTTTATCCTTTTTATGCTTCTTATCCTTCTTTTTCTTCTTCTTCTTGCCGCCACCTTCTTGATCTGAATTCTGTAACAAACAATTCAACAGATGTTACAACTCATCCCTAAGGCTTCGAAATTCTCTGGCAGAGTGGGGATGTCCCTGGGAAGCACCTCAGGAGAACAGGTAAGGAAGCCAAACAATCTGTTCTCTTCCTGCCAGGAACAGCCCATGTTTGCAAGCAAGACCACAAGGCATAAATACACCCACTTCGCACCACAAAACTCATGTACACTCATAAAAAGGGAAAGGCTTCTCTTCCATAATTTCTTATAAATAGCACTTTTTCTAAAAGTCTGAGATGTTAACTTTGAAAAATTTATGTTACAAAGTGTTTTGAGCTATGAAGAAACCCCCAAGGAGTTTTTCCCTGCTGTGGGAGTAACATCAGAGCTGCTCAGCCTTCTTGAAGACAACTTGCCCTCTAACCCCAAGCAGCATCGCTGTGTGAGCAAACAAATACCCTTGCAGGTGACGGGCTCTGGGTTGGGCTTTTGGCCTTTTTTGCAGGTGACCAGTTGGCAGAGGGAGACCGAGACCGAGCAGGAGAGGCAGGTCCTGGATGCTTTTTGGGCGCTGGCTCAGGCGACGCCGAGGCAGAGCGAGAGGAGGAGATGCGCCGGGGGCTGGGGGTGGGAGCCCTGCAAGACACGAGGGGCACGGCCGAGATCAGACACGGGCAGGACAACCAGAGAGACACAGCAATGCTTGTGCACGAAAGTAAACCCAGCAAAGATGGACCTCCTTACTTTGTCTTCTTGGGTTCTGGTGTTCTGGACACCCTGCGGATGGGCCTGGAGCTGGGGGACAGCGACTGCCTGTGCGGGGGCGATGCCGACGCTCCCCGGCGCGGGGCCGCGGGGCTGCCGGGGGGGTGGGCGGCGCGGGGCCGTGGCGAGGGCGAGTGCCGCTTGTTCTGGGCAGGGGAGCGCGGCTCCCGGGCGGCCCGGCCGGGTGGAGACCCCTTCCTGTGCTTGGAGGACACGGAGGGCGAGCGCCGCTTGGCCGCGGGGGAGCTGCGGGGCTTGGGCGGCGGCGAGTGGGACACTCTGCGCTTGGGCTGCGGGGACGGGGACGCCCGGCGCTTGGGTGGAGGCGGAGG
>VWZD01002985.1:171531-186950 GCA_013396695.1 Sakesphorus luctuosus
GCAGAGCCCTGCAACCCACCCACCCACCCAGAGGGGAACAGAACTACTCTGGAATGCTTTAGAACTTCCAAAGGTTTGAACCAAGTTTCTTTAAGGCTTTTAAAAATTTAAAATAAAATCCTTTATAACTTGTTGCCCAGAGAAGCTGTGGCTGCCCCATCCCTGGAGTGCCCAAGGCCAGGTTGGACAGGGCTTGGAGCAACCTGGGCTGGGGGGAGGTGTCCCTGCCCATGGCAGGGGGGTGAAATGAGCTGAGCTTTAAGGTCCATTCCAACCCAAACCGTTCCAGCATCTGTGACTTTATGACTCAGGATTTGCTAAAGCCATCCAGGCCCTGCACCCACCACACACAGCACAGCCAGAGCCCCCTTAGGACACTGTGACCCAAGGAACTGGTGTCAGGACAAGACTTCTCCCATTGCCCCACTGGGAGGGGGCACTGAGCCCAGCACACCCCGAGCCCAGCACCCCCAGCACCCCGGGCCCAGCCCTGGTACCTGCGCCGCGGCGGGGACGGGGAGCGCCGGCGCCGGGGAGGCGGTGCCGGGGAAGGCGATCGCCGCCGCCGTGCTGGGGGCGGAGAGGGACTCCTCCTCCTCCTGCTGCAGAGAGAGGGGCACAGCTCAGACACCTCCTGCACAGCTTGGGGGGCCTCTGTGCTCTGCCTACACTGAGAGAATCATCCCCCCCGTGCACTTCAGGATGGAATCCCACTGCAGCCACTGAGGGAAACACACACCAGTCTTTCTAGAGAGTGTGAGACAACTGAGCCCACCCTAGCAGGCAGGACACAACTCCACACCTGCACAACCTCCCCACAACTCCACACCTGCATCACTATCTCGTGGCCAGAGAGGAAGACCAAATGTTTGAAACAGGGGATGCATAATGTGCTGATTTGGGGTGGGGTAGAGCTAATTTTCTTTACAGTGAAACTGTAGTCCTGAAAACAGCTTTTAGCTATGGATCTGAAACCCAAAATTACTTATTTCTTGAAATGCAGAGAAAAAAATTCAGAGTTGTTGCTAAACTGCAGCTATCTGGATTAAAATGATTCACAAATTGAGCCATTTTCTGCTGTGCCAGGTTTAGACTTCTGGAAGGGGAAATTTTAATACAACACATACTTGTCCAGAATTCTAAAGGAGAGGAATATTGGTAAAATATTCTTTTTTTAAAAAAAGCAATTAAGATGAAAAGACTGGATAAGGGAAAAATGAAAGCAATTATAAAGCAACAAAGCTCATTTACAGTAACTGAGATCTGATTTCAAATGTGCTGGGTATTGTTCTCCAAGGCAATGATAAAGAGTCTGCTCCAAAAACACAATGTTCTTTTGTGATCCAAAAACCCCCCAGCCTTGAAATGTACTAATTGTCCTAATTAAATGTGTATTTATGCAATAGGTAGTAGGTGAATTCACTATGTTGCAAAACAGATCAAACCCCCTAATTCCAACCTGTTCTACACAGAATTGTTTGACAAGATCCATCACTAGAATGGTCTGCATTGGTAGCAGTCCTGCTTATCTCACACATCATGATGTGTGCTGAATCTTCAAGCTGGGGCTTAATTACAGCTTGCTCAAGGGTCATTACAAGAAATTAATACACCCAGGAAACACCCAGCTTTCTGCACCTTCCTGTGTTCTCAGATCAACACAGAGAAAACAGTATCACAAACAAGGTGTTAACAATACTGCCTACAAGAGAAAATAAAGGAGGTGTTTACTACCAGTCTGCTAATTGTGTACTACTAATTGTGTAGTTTCAAATATCTAATGAATTGAGAAATGAGACTTTTGAAAACTCCAATTAGCTGTGACCCAGAACATCAAGATCTCATTTGTTTGTTGCAATGGCACAGGAATCCAACACAGCTCAGCCATCATTCAAACCCACTATCTGGAGTGAGGAACCCCAAAGAACACAAGTGTGTTCAGGTGTTTTCAGGTCTCAGTAAGATGGCAGTAACACTGTTAATTATGTCACAGGCTGATGGGAATTAACAAGGAGACAGAGCATCTGTTCCTCCTTTTCTTTTTTCCCCAGCAAAATGGCCCCAGATCCAACACATTGGTCTGAATTTCCCTCACTTGACTACCCTGAGCGTGCAAAGCCAAAGGACAGTAAGAACTTATCTATGACACTATATATGACAGCCAGTCTAAATGATTTTCTACATGTAAACCCTATTTAACAGATGAATTTCTAACCAACCTTTTCATCACTGGTGATTGCCACCTCTTTTCCATCTGCATCCTGAGAGCAGTGGAGGAAAAACAAAACAAAACAAATCTATCTGCCATGTATCTGAGACAAAAATTAACATATTCACAAAAGGTCAGAGTCATTTTTACCAACCGAGCACAGCAGGAACAAAATCCTGAGTCAAGGCTGGGCAAGCTGGACATGATTTAACTGCTATGTATTTGCTGACAGATGCACAGCAGATAAACAACAACAACAGAGAGACAGAGAGAAGGTGTGAGCCTGTCCCAGCTGGGCATTACCGAGGGGAGGCCTCCTTGGGCCGCTTGCGCGGGGACGGTGACGGGCTGCGTGAGTGCGAGTGGCGGCGGCGCCGACCGACCTCCCCGTTCTTCACCGCCGAGCGCTTGGGCCGCTCCTCTTCGGAGGACGATGAGGAACCAGAATCTGCAAACGTAGAAGGATCACCCTCTGGAAAACCATCGTCACACTCCCCACAGTCCCTGCCAGTCAAAGCACCACCGGCCTCTCCCGCAAACCAAGGAGCTGCTGTTTAAATGGGCTTTAACTAAAAATGGTGGTTGGAGTCAATGGTCAGTAAATCCAACATCTGCAGCAGCCCAACTCTCCCCATAAAGTTTGATTAGCCAGGTAGTTAAAAAGGTGAACTGTAGTTACTTATAGAAATATCACATGGACAAAACCTACAACCGGCCCAGGGGAATTCGCTGATCTCAAGCATAAGAGTCCAAAATTTTACAAATACTAGGAAATAACTTACTCCAAGAATGGATGAGGTAATCCACAGCACACAATGTTTGTGTGTGATGTTAAGAGTTTAAAAGTGCAACTTTTAAAAGATGCAGACCCATTACAAAAGATATAATAACCTCTAGAAGTTACACTTGTATTCTTCCTGAGAAACAATAAAGTGACTTTATTATTAGTGACAAACCTATAATTAACAGTAGCACTGCAGAGCACACTGCAGATAATTTTTATCAGTATCTAAACTTAACTACTTCCTGCGAAAGTGAACTACAACCCAGCTTTAAGAAATTTCTGTCCTCCATACCAGATGATGACTGCTGATTTTGCCTCCTGTACTGGCGCCTCTGTTGGACAGAATCTGCTGCAGCCATTTTACCTCCTTTGTCTTCTTCTGAAAGGACAGACATGGACAGAATATTTAAACCAAAGACAATCAAGCATGGGGCATTTCCCTCATAAATCTTAAGGTAACACTGAGGCTGGAATACAGTTTGGCTGAGCTTTTTATTATGAAAGCTTGGCTAGGAATGTTTGAAGCAGTATGATTGATCCTATTTCTGAAAACTCTTGCTTTCAGTGCAGAACTATGAAGGGAGTTCAGCACTTCACTGCCCTTTGCTGTCAAGCATTTTGCACTACAAGCCCCACCCAAAAGCAGTGCTGAAGAGCAAGAGCTGTACCTGACTCCGACAGCTCTGCCTTCCTTGGCTTTGGTGCTGGCGAGGGAGATTCTCTCTTTTCAGTGCTCTTGTGTTTGGGTGCTACGAGGCAAAACAGGAACTCAGCTGCAATTCATCACATCCCTTCACGCTTTTGTGCCCATACAAATGGCACACACAGTCTCAGAGGACACAAGGGCCCCAAATGGCCAGGCCAACGGGACACAGTGTTGTGCTCCCCTCACCTGAGGCTCTGCTGGGCGAGGCGGAGCCGCGGCTCTTCCTGGCACGGTTGGATTGCTGCGGTGTCGGTGAGCGGCGCGGCTTGGGCGGGCTGGGCGCGGGCGACGGCCGGTGCCGCCGGCGGGGAGGGCTGGCCGAGGGCGACAGGCGCCGCATCTTCCGCGGGGGGCTCGACACCGGCCTCTTGGGGGGCTTCTTGGGCGGGGAGCGGGACCGCGAGGACGAGGAGGAGGAGCTGCTGCCCGACAGGGAGGCCGAGGAGCGTCTTCGCCTGCAAAGCAAACACGGCGTCAGACCCGACCTGCCACAGCAGGGGCAGCTCAGCACCAACACAGAACTGCGGCTGTTTGCAAGCACAGACAGAGCCACAGACAACAGCACTTCCAAACACGGTGGGCAGCCTTCAACACTTGGTTTGTAGAAGAGGAGAATAACATCCAGCCTTTCAGTTAAACTACATACTGAGCTAGAAATTGTTAGTGTCACCTCCACTGGCCTTCTATCAATCTACAGGCTACAAAACTGAGCTTTTCCCCTGGGAACAATTAGTTTTGTTTGGGCTCTCTAACTCCTGAATGGTTAAGAGAATTCTCTGTGTTAGCACATGTGATTTAATGATCTTCAGAACAGATCTATATAGGAGTTTAGTGTGCAAGTACACTGAATGTTTTTATACCAGGAGGCAAAAATTTCAGACAACTTAATGACTTCACAGTTCAGAATCAATCTATCCATCCTTATGTTTTAGTCTTTCATCTTTACTCTGCAATTTTAAAAGGTAGGGACTCAGAATTCTGCGGCAAAATTTGTGGCAAGTTCTGTTGCAATTGTGTACCTGCAGAATCCACCTTTGGCTGCAGAATTCCTGAGAACCTGGAAAAAAGAAACCCTACCTTGAGTGAGATAAACATTTGCTGAAAGGGAGCTCTTGCACATCTTGTAACATACTTGTTTGATACTTTTCACAGTTTTCCCAGTAACTGTGTGAAATCAACATATTGACAAACTCAGGAAACAGTCACACCTTGTCACAGAAAGGAAGAAGTGTTCCTTCCTCACAAAGAACAACTGCTGTACCAGGAAGCACCACTTTAATCTCTTCCTATGAAGAGAATAAGAATCTCTTCTCTCCCCATGAAGACAAATGCCTATTTTGCCATCACCACAAAGCATGTAATTTACTTTGCAAGGCAACTAAGAGCTTTGCTCCTAGAACCACTGCTTGTGCTGTCAAAAATGTCACTTCCAACACCAGAGAGCAGACCTTGAAGGTTTTTCAGTAAAATAACATGAGGAAGAAACACACTTCAAGTTCAAATTTGATTTTAGTTTCAATCTTATGTGATGGAAATGTAAGTCACAATTAGAAAATTCCTAAAAGTAAAATCCAGTTACTTGCTCTCATTTTTTTCCCCAGGCAGGGGGAAAAGTATTAAGACTTAAGGGAAAAGTCTTAGGAGATGTCATGTCAATCAATGTCATATCAATCTATGCTGGGAGCTACCCAGAGCCATTTGAAGAAGTAGCAGCTCTGAAATTAGCACTTTTCAAAAAGAATAGTGATGAGAATTCCACCTTAGAAGAAATGATGTCACAGCTACCACTGTGATCCCCCCAACATACTCAGGGAATGTGACACTGCAGTTTTCCCATCACTCTGATCCTACCCCTGCCAGCAGGGAGGTGAGATGCACAAGGTGACTCTGCTAACACTTGCTCCTCACAACCAGTGTTCCCTTCACCTCTCCAAGTCTAACTCCAGCTGTTGTCCCCCAGGCAGGACTCACCTCCTGACGGGGGACCTGCTGCGCCTGTGCCTGGGAGGGGGTGGCATCCTCCGGGGCGGGCTCCTCCTCCGCGGGGACGGCCGCCGGCGCGGGCTCGGTCGCCTTCTAGGGGAGGAAGGCCTGTCATGATCAGAGAGTCCAATGAACAGCAACTAGCTAATTCATACACTGGAGGAAATTTATCCTTAGGGCACCAAGGGCTGAGCTGCTTTTCTCCAAGTGCATCGTATCAAGGCAGCATTTAGGTCAAGATGCAAAGTGTACATCACACACAATCAGGCCTTTAAAGTTTACCAATGTCTCTCTATTAAGTTGCAAAATAATAAACAAAAAAGGAAAGACAGAAGTATTTTACATCTTCAGCATCACACCCATTTCCTAAACAAAGACTACACAATTCCCATTATCTAACAAATGCCATATTCAGTATTAAACGGCCCAATTCCTTCTCCATCCAGTGTTGGTCACTGTGAGCAGCTTCTCATGAACTGATAGAAAGAAAACACTCCCAAACAAATTTATGCATCAAATGCATCTTTCTCATTTGGCCTAAAACACCCACAGCTCAACACCTCTAAACCCATCACTAACCAGGAACATTAAGTGTTTCTTCAGCAGAAAATACTCATTCTCAACCTCCACAATCAGACCTGAAGTCCTACCTTGACCGTGATCTATGACGCCTTCTGGGGCGAGAATGAGATGGAGAACGGGACCGAGATCTTGACCTTGACTTGGACCGAGTTGGGGATCTCTGACGAGTCTTCTCTTTCTCCTTCTCTCTCTCCTTCTTTGAATTACGTTCTGGTGAAGTTTCCTTAGTCTCTGGTACAGGTGGTTCAGGTTTAGGAACTTTTGGAATATCACTGTTAAAAATAAGAGACTTTATTTATAAGCACATACAAACCACAGCCCACAGAGCAACAAGATATTCCCCTCCAACATTCTCCTGCCCATCCTCTAACAAGTTGCTCCAAAGCTGTGAAAAGAGAGTATGGTACAATGATTCAAAGAGAAGAAAAAGTAACACACAGGCTGTGACAACCTGCTGGAAGACAAGATGGCACAGTGAGAAGTGACAGTAATGACCAGGGCAATGAAATCACAGGGGCAGCAAAGCAGACTGCCCTTAGAACTCCACACAGGAAAAAGAAATCTGAGTGAAGATTATTAAATGGATTCCTTGGCTGTTGCAGAGGGCCAGGGAGAAGCACTGCCCCCCAGTCAGGCTCCAGTCAGGCATTAAGAGAATTCCCATTCCTTACAGGCAATCCCCAGTTCCACACACAGAGCTGCCCCACTCACCTGTTTGAAGTGGCCTCTTGCACAACAGTCTCCTTTGGTTTCACGGAGGGCTCTGGCTCCGGCGTGGCCTCCTTTTTCTCGGGGGCAGGGGTGGCACTGCGGCTCTTGGTGCGGTGGTGGGGCGAGCGGGAGTGGCTGCGCTTGCGCTCCCTCCGCACCGGCGACGATCTCCGGCGTGGGGACGGGGACCGGGACTTGCGCCTGGGGACGGCAAGGGCTGCTCAGGGATGCCGTGGGGCTCAGGGACACCGTGGGGCTGGGGCTGGGCGCTTGGGGATGCTGTGGGGCTGAGGCTGAGCGCTCGGGGACGCCGTGGGGCTGAGGCTGAGCGCTTGGGGACGCCATGAAGCTGAGGCTGAGCGGTCAGGGATGCCGTGGGGCTGAGGCTGAGTGCTCGGGGACGCCGTGGGGCTCAGGGACACTGTGGGGCTCAGGCTGAGCATTCCCCAGGGCAGAGCCACCCTCAGTGCTGTCCCAGCAGCCAGCACACACAGAGCCCTGTTCTCTGCTGACTGACGGGTAATGAAGGCGTCAAACAAAACCCCAACCCCCCCAGACCAAAACCAACAAAGCCTGGAACAGAAAACAGTTGCAACAGCTCCCAGTGCAAACAACACCCGTGGCAAAGCAGCTCTAGTTTACTTGCAGTGCTTGTTCTGCACTAAGTCAGGCCAGCCTGCTACAATACCCAAGGAGGGTATTTCCAAAGCTCCATTAATTCTTCTCTGCCACTTGACCTTCCTCTATCCTACAATATTCTTGATACACTGACAGTGCATTTTCATTACCTTCTTGGACTCCTGGATCTGTCTCTTTTTTCTCTGTTGTCTTTGTCTTCCTTATCTCTCTTCTCCTTGTCTTCATCCTGTTTCTTCATAGAAGCCAGTTTCTCCTGCTCTATCTGTGCAACAAACATCAGCCCTTCACTCAGAGGCAGCATAAAGACCCATCAAATATGTATGTCCAACACCAACAAATAACTCCTTCAGGACTCTAGAACATGTGCCCAGACAGCAGAGCTCTGCTGAACTCAAAATGTCTACTGAAACAGCCCTGAATTCTGCCCAGTGCTCAGGACTCAGCCACATTTCCATTTAAAAACTCGTACCTGTCGCTGTTTTATTTCTTCTTTCTTCAGTTCCAGAAATGCAGTTGGAATACCAGCAATGTTTTCTTGTGCACTTAATAGCAGTGGCCACAGTTCTCCCATGAACTCCCTAGCATTTTTCCCATTCAAAAAACCAGTCAGGTTGATTTGCATCATTTTGGAATCTGGATTCTGCAAAGAGATATGACAGGAAGACAAACCGGTTATCTGAAAAAACAACAGCCAGTCTATATTAAACTTAAATTATAACTACCATGGGGGCTACAATACATATACACTCAAGAACTATTTTTTAAAAAATCATTCCCTAGTGATCTCTCATCAATATAAGCTTATTGTACTAATAATTTTTTGTGTGTGTGTCTTACCATAAATATTCAGAAAGGCCTGTTAACCCTTTGTGGGTTTCATAAGTATTTTTGGACCGTGTGGCTCTACAGGAAATCAGGGGCCTTTAATTTAACACACCATTACAATGCTGCTATGAGATTTTAGGATTATGTTCTAGACATTTTTCCCTGATGGTTTTGATTCTGTTTGCTTGGAAATCTCTCTCACTACCTGCACAGGACAGGAGGTGTGTGAGTGCCTGGCACTGGAGAGGACATCCTGCTAACCCCTCACATCCTGCTGGGAAAGGCCAAGGTCATGCATGCACATTCTGACTGTCTCCCAACACTCTGCCTGCCTGAGGGAGCTCACACCACAGATGTGCCTCACAGACTTTCCTCAAAGTCACCACGTCACGTCCACAAAGGGTTAAGAGGTCAAAGAGGTTCAAAGTTAAAACGGGCTTTTTAATTCTAATGTTGTTTGTTGGTCAAGCAACAAGGTCCATAGAACAAGCACAGCTCAACGGCACAAAGCAAGTACAGATTCCAGGTGTCTTCAGATTCTTCTTGGAACCTTGGGGGGTTTGGAATCGCCAAGTCCCCTGTAGAGAAAGATGTTCCCTTGGCTTCCTTCCGACTCCCTACTGCAACTCAACCACCTTGAGTTTAATGTTATATCATTTATCTAAATTGCAAAAGACGAACAAGCAATAATGAGTACACAACCACAAAAAAGGAAAGATTGTTCTTTAAAAAAGTTCTAAACTTTAATCATGCTTAGTACAAGGGGAATTAAAAGAGTATTCAGACTGTATTACACTAACACATGATAAGAAAACATTTCCTATTACGAGCCCTGGCTTTAGTTAACTTAGTACTTAAACTTATTCCCCCTTTTTGTTCTCTATACATAAAAGCATCTAAATACTCATGACATAGATACTAATCTCTTCAAAATAAAGTGAAATTTAAAGGGATTTTTTAAACAGCAATACCTTTATCAGTTGAAATGTCAACTGCTCTCTCAAAACACAAGGTTGAACTCTTAGGAAGAAAGATTAAGTGTAAAGTACATCAGCATGAGAATGTTTGCCAATAACTCATATTGCACATCTCTTACTGTCCCTTGGGTTGCAGTGGCATAGTGGCAGATATTAAGAAAATCTGGGTTTATTACCACCTCATATTACTCATACCCTTCACATGGAGTTTACTGCATTAAATGATCTTGATAATGTTCATACTGTCTCAGTCAGAAGACTAAGTAGAAATAGAAAAGCTATTGGTATATACTGACTACAGTAATTAACAAAAGAAAAAATTAACATGGCTACAGATCTGGCCTCTACACTGACTCGAGCACTCTCAGTTACAAAACCATCCAATTTCAGAGTTCCCCTCATGCTGCACATACAACCTGACCTACTGCCCAGTAATTTCAAGAGCAGTGTAAAGCTTTGCCCAGTTCTCTGTGCTGGCTTTTGGTTCGGCCACTTTACACAACTCACCTCCAAACACACACTGCATCATCAAGGGAGTTGGGTCAGAGCGCCATTGGACACTCATCTGCTGTGACCTAATAGGGTGATGGTGCTATACTTCAGACGCAAGGAATAACTTCCATTTTGGTTCAGGCCTTTTAAATCATAAATCACATCATCATTAGAAAATTGCTGTCAAAGGAACTTAACATGTAACAGCAAAATTAAAACAGTAAGTTTGATTTTCACCTGAGCAGTTTGCAAACTAAGCACCTTCGCTAAACTTCCAGCCTTACAGCTGTTACAGTGAATTTCTTTCCAAAACATACACAGTAACAAAACCCCTCCTGACTGTACTTGAGAAATTCACAGGCTCAACAGAACTCATAATAATTATGTTACACATTTAGAAACAATATCCACAACAAAATCGTTACCTTCACTTCCAACTGGTTGAATATAAATTCAATTACTACATCATCTTCAAATCCAAGGATTTCTGTTACTCGTTTTGTTATCCATGGTTTGATTACTTCAAGATTTACTTTGCTCATGTCCACCTGTAGCAAAGAGCCAGAAGAAACATTTTCACAACAAGCTCTTTCACCAAACACACGAGCTCACAGCTCTCTCACTGCACACACTCAGTTTTATGCTGCTACACAATCCCCCCAGCCCAGTTTTGATTCAAACCACTCTGCTGTTGCTCAGAGGTTACAGTTTGATCAAAGCACACCCTTGGATGGCAGGAAAAGCCAAAACACATTAAACTTCCAGTAAACTTGAGTAAGCACCAGCTAGAGGAGAGTAAACAAAACCGAAAGTGAAAGGACACCAGAGTGCTGGTTGTTCCTCTCATCCAATCCAGTTTCCAGCAAATAATGAAATCCACTGAATAAAGCAAATCTCAGCTCAGCTCACCAATTCCCCTGACTCCAGCACACCAGACTTCAACAATTTCCCCCAAACCATTAAGCATTCAATGTTAGGAGAGAATTCAACCATTCCAAAGGTCCTGATTTCCACAATCCTCACCCAAGATCAGAGCACAACCCATTTCTCTACAGAAATGAACATCTGTAGATGTTTGATTCCTACCTCCATCCCTGGGAACTACAACCACACTGACCTCCTTGGAATGCAACTCTTCCACACCTCAGTGTTTGTTGCTTACAAATCCAAAGTCCCTCCCAAGCTCAGCCCTGCCCTCAGCCCTGCTCTGAGCTCTGCCCCCAGCCCTGCTGGGTCTCCCCACGGGTTTCTCAGCAGCTCCATCAGCTGCTGCCTGGGCAGGTTTGGGCCAACAGAGCCCAAGCAGGGCTCAGCTCTGGGCTTTGAAATAAAGCATTTGATCAACAGAGATCTCCTAGCAGCAGCTCAGAAGGAACCCTAAACTGCTCCTGCTCTCTCCTCTCTGTCCCTGCAGGAGCTGCACCACAAGCACAGTGCATTTTCAGCACACTAATCCAGAAAACATGAAGCAACAACAACGAAAAAACACCACCCCAGAAACTGGGGTTGGGGAGCTGCATCTGAGGATGCCCAGAATTCCAAACTGTTCATATTTGCTGGAAAGCTGACTCCTTTTGAGGTGTGTTCAGTACTGTAACCAGGTGATGGCTATCACTGCTCTGTCCTTGATGCTCCAGAGGATGCTCCAAATATCCCCAGTGTGGTTCCAGGGAAGACATTCCCCACATTCCTGTCTGTCCCACCTGGCACCCCATTAATGCCCTGACTCCCCACCTCCCCCCAGCCCACTCACCTTCTTTTCTAAGCATTCTGCAAATTTCAGCTGCTTCAACAGCTTCTTCTGCTTGTTGCTGAAGCGATTGTCCTGCTCGGCACTGGTTCCCTGCAAGGCAAACACGGCTCAGCCCCTGCCACTCAGCCCCCACATCGGGGTCATCATCCCCCCAGATCGGGGTCATCAGCCCCCCCAGACCTGCCCTGGCCAGGGCAGGGCAGCCCCACTGACAGGGCTCTGCAAGCCTCTTTTATTTCAGGCAAAATGAGCCTTTCCAGGTGCCTTGAGCACAACCCCTTTACCTCCTGCTGGGGGTTTTGGGGTGGGCACCTTCTGAGCCCCCCAGTGACCCCTCAGTCCCACCCCAGCACTCTGCCCACAGGTAACAGCACAGGAGGCTCCAGCTGCCAGCAAAGGGGCTGTGCTGGAAGGCACAAACCTCTCTGATGGAAAACAGTCTTTGTCCAAGAACAAAACCATCCTATTTGCTCACAGTGCCAGCCCTGAAACCTTTGGGGAACTCCTCTGGGGCAAAGCAGCCCCTGGGAGCCAGCAGAGTGCAAAGAATACTCTGGGAAAGTTCACCAGCTCCTTCCACTGTCACTGACAGGAACTGGGGGTTGGTTCATTGGGGAGGGAAAGGCCTGGAGTGCAGTGCTGGAAAATCCACTTGTAGAGAAGCAAAAAGGACCAGACAGAGACACAACCAAACCCTGCCAGGCTGCTGAGGACTCAGAGCAACCCCACAGCTTGGGAAGTTTATTCAGGAGGCCAATGTGAGTGATGGAAACATGGAATTTAACCCAGGCAATTCCCCGGGCCTGGGGGAATGGGATCAGCACCAGCAAGAACAGGAGCTGGCAAGAAACCAAATGATGGTAAATAACAAACCTCCTCCCACTCTGAGGTCCCCACCCAGCCGGGTCAGAGAGCACCTGGAATGAGCAACATAACACACTGCAAAGTGCTGAGACACTGAAAGGGCACAAAGCACCGACATCCCACTTGCTGTTCCAGCCCCTGGGAATGCTGCACACTGACAGGGGCACAGGCACCCTCCAGGACTGAGCCTGTTTAACACCCTTGGATACCTGCAGGCCCCCACGTGGCTCACAGCAAACACAACACTTGCCAGGTCCCTCAACAACTGAAGTTTCTTTTTTGTTTTGTTTTTTTTTCCTCAATTCTTTCCCAACCCAGAGAGGAAGTTTTGTGCAGCCTGTTTGTAACCCCTGGCCAGCACAAGAAGGCCCAGAGGGGGCAGAGCACAAGGGCTACAGGAATTTAAAGGCAGAGACAAAACAGGTTGCACAGAAACTCCACCCAAGTGTGAACTGAAAGAACTATTAATAGGAGTTTTCTTGAGCCAGAGTCCAAACACCTGCTCTGCTGCACTTCTGCCACTTCCCAACAACTCTGGCTCCTCCTGAGCCCACACTAAGGTCAGAACTGTTCACAGCCCCAGATCAGAAACATCTTGTTTTTAACACGTGGCACCTTTGCAGGCCAGTTTAGAAGAACATTATCAGATTTCTTATTCGATTTCTAATCCAGCCCCAGTAACTGTGCTGTCAGTTACAACTCCCTGACCTGCGAACTCCAGAACAATTGCGGCACAACGAGCGCAGACTTAACTGTTGTTTTCCTCATTAACACAACACCGAGCCAAGGGCAGGGTTACTGCGGGCCGCGTTTCAAAAGCGTCCTGGCTGCTCAAACTGAAGCGACGAGTGAATAACGAACATTTAAACTGCCTTTCAACACTATCAGAGAAAACCAGAAATACGGTAACGCCAATTAATGCAAGAAAAAGCTGAACAGAAACAGACCCTGGGTGGGTTTAATGGTCTCTGCAGAAAATACAGCCCAGCCGGAACAGAGAAGAGGAACTCAGTGATTACAAACCAGGTATCAATGCGAATAAAGCGTAACTCCTTTTCCCTATAAATACACTTAACAACCTCAAACCCCCCTCTCTATAGAAGGGGCAGCAGGTTTGCTGGGCTGGAACGCGCCGTGCGCTCGGCCCGAGCCCCGCACAGCCCGGCCCGGCCCGGCCGCGGTGCCGCGAGGCGAGCGGAGCCCAGATTCGGGGTGGGATGGGATAGGATGGGCCGGTCCGGGCAGGAACGTGATGGCTGCGCTGCCCTCACGGCGCCGCCGGGCCCGGACCTGTTCCCGCCGCCATTTTCTGCCGGCGCGGGGCCTGCGCAGGGCGGGGGCGGGCNCGCGCGCGGGAGCGCGGCCAATGGGAGAGCGCGGGGTGTGAGTGTGTGTGTGTGAGGGTGAGGGTGTGTGACCCATGCTCTCGCGAGACGTTGTGACATCCGCCTCTATTTGGGACGTCGAATCTCGCGAGATTTCGGGTGCCCTTACGGCCGCCCCTCAGCGGTAGCGGCGGGGCNGCCCCGGCACTGCCGCGGGCCGGAGCCGCACAGGGACACAGAACGGCCCGGGATGGATGTTGCCTCTGGCGATCAGCCAGTCCAACCCCTGCCCAGGCAGGGTCACCTGGGGCAGGTGGCACAGGGACACATCCAGGTGGGTTGGGAATGACTCCAGACAGGGACACTCCACGCCCTCCCTGGGCAGCTGTTCAGGCTCTGCCACAGCCACGGAAAGAAGTTCTGCCTCGTGTTGAGGTGGAACTTGTTGTGTTTTACTTTATGTCCATTACTCCTTGTCCTGTGACTGACACCACTGAACAGAGTCTGGGACCACTGTCTGACACCCCTGGAGATATTTGTGTGGATTGAGGAGATCCTTGTGTGGATTGAGGAGGTATCTGCGTGGGCTGATGGATCCCCTCTCAGCCTTCCCCTCTCCAGCCCAACCAGGCCCAGCTCCCGCAGTCTCTGCCCATCACAGAGATGCTCCAGACCCCAAATCCTCCCTGTGGGCTCTGCACGGCCTTGGCACGGCCCTGGCACAGCCCTGGCACAGGGGGGTGAGGGTGGGATGGGGCTGGAGGGGGTGCCTGAAGTTCAGCAAAGCCGGGAACTACAGTCGGGATTGCTCCGGTCTGTCGGGACACCCGAGGGAGGAGCGGCGGGAGGGAGGGAGGGAGGAGGGAGGAGGACACCAAGTGGAGCTCCGCGCTCTCTGCCGGCGGGCGGGGATGGGAGTCGGTGCTGGGAGCGGCCCCCGCAGGTCTCAGGGCTCACCCAGCGCTGGAAATCAAACGTTTTACCGGTGTGTTTGCACCAGTAAAGTGCCAGCTGAGAGCCTGAGGGATCCGACCTGCTGAAGGGACTCCAGGAGACTTGAGGAGGCCAACAGTGACCATAGAAAAAAGTGATGATTTGTCTGTGCCCTGCAGCCCAACTGTTCTTGTCACCACCACTGAGTTCAGCCTCACTGGCCTTTCAGAGAGAGAAACTGAACCCAAGCACAGAGTGAGGGACTGGGAGTGTTGTTTGTGTCACCCTGCCAAGGACAAAGGCCACGAGGGCCCCAACCTTATTAATTAGAGAGTCTGATGGATCATCTCCAGTGGGTTTTGTGTGAGACACAGTTAATGTGTCTGTTCCCCCCAAATGTGAGGGGTTTCTCCAACAGCCAATCTGCACCCTCAGCTTTCAGCTGTTCTTTACCCAGCTGGTTTCCCTGGGGCAGGTGTGGGGCAGGGGCAGGTGTGGGGCAGGGGCAGCTGAGAGGGGACATTTGGAACTGGAATGTGGGAGCCAGGGCCAGGCAGGTGGGACCAGCAGTGAAGCAGCTGCTGCTGCTGCAGGACAAGGGAGTGTGGGAGTGTTCCTGGAAAACTTCAATCCACA
>VWZD01002985.1:188760-218477 GCA_013396695.1 Sakesphorus luctuosus
GTGAGACACAGTTAATGTGTCTGTTCCCCCCAAATGTGAGGGGTTTCTCCAACAGCCAATCTGCACCCTCAGCTTTCAGCTGTTCTTTACCCAGCTGGTTTCCCTGGGGCAGGTGTGGGGCAGGGGCAGGTGTGGGGCAGGGGCAGCTGAGAGGGGACATTTGGAACTGGAATGTGGGAGCCAGGGCCAGGCAGGTGGGACCAGCAGTGAAGCAGCTGCTGCTGCTGCAGGACAAGGGAGTGTGGGAGTGTTCCTGGAAAACTTCAATCCACAGCAAGTTACACAAGTGGAAACACAACAGGGATTGTTGTTGCTTAGGAAGGTGACTCTGCTGGTTCAGCACAAACTCTTGGGGTTTGCTGCCAGGTCTGAGCAGGGTTTTGGGGCCTCCCAGGATGGGCCAATATGAGGCAAATTTTACTGGGATTGGAAGTTTTTTGGTTGAGCAAATGGTGGTGTGGCCAGAGCAGAGATTCTGCTGCCAATGATGGTAATCCCACAAACCCAGGATTGCTGACAGGAGCTCTGCTTGTCCTGCTGGGCAACTTCAGTGCTTTGAAATGAAGCAAATGGAAAGGAAACAGAGTTGGCTCAAAGTAGGTCTGGGTGGTGATGTCAAAAACAACAGTGAGATGGGACTCACCTTTTCTAAAGATCTTGGATTTCAGTTCATCCTCAGAGAGCATCCTCAGCTGATCAGAGAGAGCCACAGAAAGTCAACTCCTTTATAGTGTTAGGGAAAAAAAGAGATTTGCATCTGCTGCCCCTTCTGACTGATTAAGTCAATTCTCCCTGCCACAAAAAATAAGTTAGAGAACGAGGACAAGCAAAGTATTTACCTCAAGATTCAGAAACTTCACAAACAGCTGTCTCAATATTTAGTTTGGAATTCAAACCCTGCTCCAGTTTCAGACAAAAAATATTGCAAAGTAATTGAATTTAGTTTCTGCACAAAAAAACCCCCAAAAACAAAACAACCCAAAACTCCCAGTTAGTAAAACTGACCTGTTCAAGAGGTGTTTCCTTGGAAAAAATAGGAAACCAGACCCCCCTGTGCCCCAGTGCCTCCCCCTGACTGAGGATGGTGGGACTGAGGGAGGTACCTGTGGGTGAGGGGCTGGGCAGGAGCTGCAGCACAGAAGGCTCTAAAGCTGGAGGTTCTCTGGTCAGTTCATCACAGAAGGAACTTCTCTCTCTGTGCAGCCATTCCAGTGAGGCATCCATGAGATCTGAGCTGTGTGTGTCGGGGGGTGGGGCTGTTCCCAGAGCCTCAATCCCTCCATGTGAGACAAAGTTTAACTCCTCAGCTTCTCCCCAGTCCTGTCTGTGTGTCTGTCAGCACAGCTGGGGCTGCTGTGCCCCCCATCAGACAGACAGACAGACAGACAGCCACCACTGACAGACAGTGCTGCTCTGTGCCCCCCATCAGACAGACAGACAGACACCACTGACAGACAGTGCTGCTCTGTGCCCCCCCTCAGACAGACAGACACCACTGACAGGCAGCGCTGCTCTGTGCCCCCCCTCAGACAGACAGACAGACAGACAGCCACCACTGACAGGCAGTGCTGCTCTGTGCTCCCACTCAGGGGCTGTGACTATCCCTGGGAATTCCTCTGGGGCATTGCTGCACACCCACCACCAGCACACTTGGAAAACAACAGCTTTGGGGCTCTTTCTAGAATAAGAAATGGCTAAAAATAGTTGGAGCCTGGTGAGCAGCAGAGAACAAAGCCTGGCAGGGGGGAGTGGCACTCTGGGGCTCTGTAAAGCCTCATCTGCTTTAGACAAGCTGAGTCCTTCTATTTCCAGGCTTACTTTTTCAATTAAAGAACTCAGATTTTGTGTAAGGACAAACATTCTCACCCAGCTCCAGCATTGAAACAATTCCTGAGAGTGAAAACCCTCAGACACCGAGTTCATTTGGAAATGGAGAGTTACAGAGTTTATAGTTTAAAAACACTTGAAAATGAACAGTAACTTTTTATGTCAGCCCATCCATACATGGCATTAGAAACACCAGGTGAGTCACGATAAATACAATTCAGATACTTCTGTACTGTCCATCATGTATCAAAGAGACCACAAACCTCTTTCATGTAACTCATAACAAACCCAGGTCCAACCTGAGTTTTGGCATGTCCAGATTTCTCTTGCTGTTCCTCAGCAGTGCAGGAGATGTTCAAACTCAGCTCCACAGAAGTTCAAACTCAGCCCCACAGAATCTGAGCAGGAACCTCCTCTCTTTATCTGCTCTGCCCAGGCCAGGGCTCTGTCAGAAGCCTCACTGATGGTTCCTGCACCTCCACCAGGTGACTCCAGTCACAGAAAGAGTGTCCAGACCTCTGATGGTTCCTCCCAAGACAGAAGGATTAACTACAACCTACAGGCAAACCAACAGCCTGTTCTGTTCCAAGGGCAGCGTTGCTTTGCTGAGCAGCCAGGGCCGTGTGAGCAACAGTTCCATCTCTCCTCTCCCAGGCAGGACGAGCGTCCCGTTACCTGCTGTGCACGTGGCTGTCCCCGGGGATGAACAGCACGGAGGGGGGCTGGCACGGGCCCTGGCTGCCCTGCCCCACAGCAGGGGGCACTGCCCCCTTGGAGGCCTTGGGCTGCAGCTCCCGCCTCACCCGCGTGTGCCTGCAAGGTAAGGGGGCACCGTCAGCACGGGGCNAAAAGCAATAAAATACAAGCCAGGATCTCATCCTGAGGTCCCCAATGGCCAGGCTGTGCCTCCAGGGCATGTCAGCTCTGAGGAGTGGGAAATCCTCTCCCCTCTGGCAGCCCTGGGGTGCACTCACACCTTCCCCACACCAGCAGCAGTCCCTGGAAAGAGCTCCCTTCAGCTCCCTAACAATCCAATCACAGGGCACTGACTGTGAGAGTCAGGACACTTCAATCAGCACATTGAGGTTTAGATTCTTCTGGAACTTGTCAACACCAAATCCTGGAACGCTCTGCTGGCTGAGAGCAGTGACTGGTTCATCTGGTTTGGCCTCAGTGAGCACAGAACTTGGCCACTCACCTGTTGTATGTTTTCAAGATGAGCAGAACCACTGTAAAAATAATTATCACTCCTACTACGATGGCAGCAACTATTGCCCCAGAACCTGGGAGAGAAAAACAGGAAGGGAAAAAAAGCCTCATGTACAGAGTTGTCATTGCACTGTTTGAAGTTTGGTAAGTTGAAGGCCCACTTTAAAAAACAAGAAAGGCACCAGCCCACTCCTTTTCTTACTTCGATAGAGACTTTGCTGTTGGGACTTTGTGGTGACATTCACTGAGAGCTGAGTGTTATTGATCAGGGGCGTGGCTGTCGTCATCTTGGTTCGGCTGCAGGGGAAACCAGAGGGTGAGTCCATAAAGCATTAATGAAATATTAACCCAAGTTTGACCATGATAATTAAGCAATTGTCCATTAAAAGATCAGAACTTACTAAGTGCAGGTTCACTGAACTGGGGTTCCTGATATCTTCATTGTACTGAAAATCTGGCCCTGATGAAGTCAATGGAAATTTTGCTACAATCTTGAGCAATTTGCTTTAAAATATTCAGTATTAATAGGATAAAATAAGATATAAACACAGTAATGCATTGTTGTTACTGCTGTTATACAGGTTTGGATAAATAGCTATAGTTTTGGATTATCATCTCAGGCTGAGATTCAGATCACTGATCAAATAAGTGTGGGGGATTCTGTACCCAGAATTCAGCAACATGTCCTGAGGGAAGGGGAAAAGTCAGCACAGAAAGGTTTAATAACTCCATTAGAAAATAGAATTTCAAGTAGCTTCTCATCCAACATGAAGAAAAAGCCCCTAATTTGAAGCTCTGAAAGTTACAAACAGACAAGAGGCATCCCATGAGGGGGTTATTGAGGCATCCCATGAGGGGGTTACTGAAGGTGGCTGTGACAGGAGGGTGTGTGAGCCCAGCCCAGCACCCTCACACCAGTGGCACCTCAGGCTGCACTGGAGGGGGAGCAGCTTCCAAGTGAACAGCTGAAAACCTCTCACACCCTGGGTTTGGGGAGGTGTAACTAGCCCTGGAAAGAGCAGCCTGGATGTTTACTGACTTTATAAGCCTTTCCCAAATGTTTTCTGAGGGTACCTGGTAACTGAGCCATTCAAGGGCTCCTCCAGCCTGAGAGGGTGTGAGCACCACTCCAAAGAGCCCTCTGGACCCACCTCAGCCCCAGCTCAGGGAGCTGCTGCTCTCCAAACATCCAGAGAAAAGTAAATCAGTCTCCAACACTCAATGTGGAACTGAGTGTCCCATTTCAAATGCTTCCCAGCACAATCAGGCATTGGGATACTGGGGCTCTGTGGGATGTTCTTACTACAGTTAATTTTACCCAGCACAAGATACACAACAGCCAGGAATAATTAAGTGGATAGAAATCAGTTGATAATAAAAATAACTGGAAATCTGATGGTCAGCCTGCCCTCCCTTCTCCCTGTTAAGGCTTTCCCCAAAGTTCCTGCCAAGCAGGATCTGTCAAGTACAACACACACAGTGGCAGGGCAGGGATTTGGGAGGCAGGAGCACTCCAGGTGAGGGGGGTGTTTGGGGTGGGAGGGCAGAGCTGAGCCCACACACACACACATGGTGTGTCCTGGGGAGGCTCCATGGGTGAGGAATGGGAGGGCTCAGGGAGGGAAGCAAAGTGTTTGCCTGGGAATGTGGGATCAAAACTGCAAGGTCCATTCATCAAATGCTTCAGTCCCCTGAAGTTATAAGTTTGGGTTTCTTCTTTTAATCTAAAACCAAAAATAACTCTGTCCCAAGTCTGTAACTGGGTCATTCTCCTCTGACTGAATGATTCCTTTGTTTAGCCAAGGCCACGTTAATTCAGCAGCACGAACTCAGCTGTGGCTGTGGATCTTTCAACGCTGAAATATTTTGTGTTTAGAGTTTGCTCAGCTCATTGTAGAGCACAGGGCAGGGTTCACACAGCCCTGGGGGAGCCTGAGGGGCACCAGTGCCCAGGGCACAGCTGGCCTGGCCTTCCCACCCAGGGGAAGGTTGTGCCACTGGCAGCAGAGGCTGAAGAGACTGTCCATCCCTGCAGGCTGGGAAAGCTGGGCAGGGTTCTGATGTGGGCAGAATTCAGGAAAAGCCACGGCCAACTCTCACCTTGTGGCTCCTGACCAGAAGAGCTCAAATCCCAGACCTACAGAAGTGTTTTTATCCTCCTCTGGCTACTAAAATAACCCCCCCAAATAAATAAGGCTGAATATTTTGATATTAAGCCATGTAACATTCATGCTTTGTACCTTCCACCTGGTTCAAGCCACCTTGGGGATGGTTGAGCTGTCAGAGAATGAGTCACCCAAACCTAAAGAATTTCTATTGTTGTCAGTGAAACCTCCTGTTTACAAAAAGGATTAATTTATCCAACAGGGTGTATCAAACTGAGGTGCAATTTGAAAAATGCATCACATCAGGTTTTTTCTCAGTTGTGTAGCAAGTCAAGAGGTCCAAGGTGTGTGTCTGGCCAGGGCAGGAGGTGCCTGTCCTTTACCTGCAGCAAGTCCCAGCTCCATTCCTGCCCCGAGAAGCAGCAGGTCCCACCTGGCTGAGCCTCTGCTGTGACACTCTAGGGCCCAGCAAAGCCCAGTAAACCCACAGGAACCTGCTGATGTGGGGCACTGCAGCCTGGATCCTGCCCTGCACAGAAAAACCCTTGGAAAATCAGGAGGGCTGGATAAAAGCCATTCAGCAGAGGAGAAGAAATGGACTTTGATACAGCAATCACAGGACATTCCTTCTCCATGACACACAGCTGCACTTCCCCCTGTGCACACACACCTGCCTGGCTCTGAGGGCCACTCAGTCCCTGTGCTCTCCAGCCCGGGGGGAGGCTCACACTGCTTATTTCTGCAGCCCCACAGGACAGAGCTGGAAATGTTTCCATGAAGTTGAACTTCGGGCACGTGTCCATTGAAAACAGCTCTGCAGTTACAGTGTATGGGTTGTTTCTGGAGAGGCAGCAAAGCCCCCCTTTGTACAGCCCTCCTGCCCTGCCGAGGCTCAGTGAGGGCCCTGCTGGTTCAGGAGGAGACAGAGGGGGATCAGAGCTCACCTGCCAGCAGCTCCTGCAGCACCTGCAGTGCCAGGACAGGGGGACAGGGAACACAGGGCTTTGTGGGAGTTTCTTCCAGGAGAGCTGGACTTGGAGAACCAACTCCTTGCCAGGAAGGGCAGGTGCTGGTGAGGAGGACACACAAACTTGGTGCTTTCCACCTGGGAAAAGGTGGGGTTTGCTCAAACTCACTCTGCCAGCATTACCAGGAACATCACTGGGGACTGAGACAAACTGTCACTTCAGAAAGGAACAAAACCTGAGTGTGCTTCAGTGAGGCCTGAGTGTGCCTGGATCCACCCAGGGAGGCTCTAACGAGGGAGGAAAGAAAAGCCCAAGTTCAAACTGCTGGGGGGAGCTGGGGCAGAACTGTGGCCTCAGGGAACAGCCCCCTCTGTGTGATCCACCTTGTTAGAAGGTGCAATACACTGCTTGGTCTTTTGGGGGGAGAAAAGAAGGGACCTTTACAGGCTGTCTATTCCAACCCCCTTCCACTATCCCAGACTTTGAGCAACTAGAAGAGGAAGCCCAGGATTCCTGAAGGTGCAGATCATGACCTGCCCAGAGCAGCTGTGGCTGCCCCATCCCTGGAAGTGTCCAAGGCCAGGCTGGAGCACCCTGGGCTGGTGGGAGGTGTCCCTGCCCATGGCAGGGGGTGGGACTGGATGGGCATTAAGATCCATTCCCACCCAAGCCATTCTATGACATGAAGAATCTGTACAGGAATTGTGTCTGCAATAGAGAAATGCAACTCCTTTTGCTTTGCAAACAGCACCATGAAAGCAGTCACAGGATTTCTTTATGCAGACTTGTTGAACTGATGAGGCCCCTTCCCCTTCTCCAAGAACTCTGCAGACAAACACAGGTGGTTGATGCCTCACGTTTTCAGCCTGTGCTCCACTGGACTCACTCAGGCTCTTGGCAAGCCCTCCGTGCCCAAGCCTGGCACCCCCAGCCTGGTCACCTGTGCCCCCCAGCCTGGCACCCCCAGCCTGGTCACCTGTCCCCACACACAGACAGGAACCCCAACGGGCCAGCAAGTCACTGGTCACTGCTCTGCCTTTGTCTCCTGGTTTGTGATCACTAAATCAGCCCCTCCTGCCCAAACTCTCCATCAGCACAGTGTATCACAGGAGTGAAATCTGTTTATGCTCTGCTTCCTTTAGCAAGGACTTCCTGGGGCATTAAGGACATAAATCACCAGGAAAAACCAGAAATCGCCCTCTAAACCTGTCAGCAACTCCAGCATGTTCCCAAATAATGCAAGCACTGTAGTTAGTTCTGTGCTGGGGACACTCAGTGAACTGTAACACAATGCCCTGAGCTTTCTAGCTTTTTCCTGTTAAACATTACTTTGCCAGCCCTTTCCAGTCACTCAGCAGATTAAAAAGAAAACCCAAACCAACCAAACACCCAACCAAAACCACAAACAAAAACCCACCAACAAACCCTTATTATAGCGCTGGGGTTGAATAAGTCAGGACAGGAGTCAGCGTTTGCAGCGATGAAAGGAAAGGACCCCGCAAGCCAGGGGATGGTCTCCCAGCAGCCCTGCCGGCTTCTCTCGGGAAGGAACAACGTGCGGAGCAGCCCCAGAGCCGGCCCTGCACGGTCTGCAGTTAATGGAACAACTGCTCAAGCACCGGCTGAGCAGAGAAGCGAGCGGGGACATCTGCTCTCTGTTTCTCTCTGGTCCAGAGTTACCGGTACAGAGCTCGCGTTTGCCGTGGCACAAACACCGTCCCCGGCACACCAGAGCGGGGTCACCGCGGGCTGTGGGGCAGCGATGTCCCCTCTGTCCCCCCGGGGCTACTCACGGACCCGCTGCGGGCTGTGGGGCAGCGATGTCCCCTCTGTCCTCCCGGGGCTACTCACGGACGCGCTGCGGGCTGTGGGGCAGCGATGTCCCCTCTGTCCCCTCTGTCCCCCCGGGGCTACTCACGGACCCGCTGTGGGGCAGCGATGTCCCCTCTGTCCCCCGAGGCTACTCACGTTGATGCTGCGGGCTGTGGGGCAGCGATGTCCCCTCTGTCCCCTCTGTCCCCCCGGGGCTGCTCACGTTGATGCTGCGGGCCCGGCGCTCCCGCGGAGGCGGCTCCTTCCACCGCCGGCTCTGCCTGGGATCGGCCCCAACGCCGCTCCCGCCCCTTCCCCAGCCCAGCCCAGCCCGGGCCGGAGCCCCGGCTGCGCTTTAATGCACTTTAAGATGTTACAGGCACGTGGGAGAAGAATCCCAAACACATCCATCCCCAAGAGGGAACTGGTGGTTTTGTTCACCCATCAGGATCAAACTTGCATTTATAAATCTAAACTTAAACTTGCCTTGGTGCCAGTCAGTGCTTGCACCAAAGGGAAAGCTGCAGCCACATGTCCCATTTTAGCAGCTGGTGCTCAAGTCCAAGTGAAGACTGTAAAGAACAAGGAAACCAGCACAGGTCAGCACAGTAAATGGGAACTTTCCTCCTCCAGAAACATCTGTGTTCCTGACACAGGTCGTGTTCACTTTGGTGACCACAATGGGCTGGTTTCCACACTGAACCCCAAACTGAACCTCACAGAGACTTTCTCACCAGAGACCAGTTTCCAAGAGCCAATTATTTAGCAATTTTTCTGTACAGTTACAAAGACCCACATTAGTCCCTTCCAGCTCAATCCTTTTGCCTCAGTCCCACCAAGCCCCTGTGCAGCCATCACAGCTCCTTAAAACCACAGACTGAAACCTCAGCAGGGATTACTCACCAGTCGCCTTTTCAAGGGAATGAATTTTGCTTGATTGGTTTCTTTACAATTCCTGCCTCATCCTGCATAAACAAGAAGGAACATGAGGCTCTCTCAGGAACAGGAGTGGTTTTCCAGCCACATACCTTCCCTGGGCTGTATCTCTGGAGAGCACAAGGGGCTTTGTTCAACAGCAACCAGAACTTGGAAGCAAGTTAATAAAGGTAATTAATAACTCAATTTAAATAGTTTAAGAAAGGAGACACCAGCCTTTGTGACTGTGGAAAGGAGAAACCTTTCTGTGTCCGTAGCAAGCATTGTCTGCATGGTGTTCCTTCGTTGCAGAAATCTGAGTTTAAAGCAGAATTCAGATCTCCTGCTTCCCACTGCTTTGGCCTAAACAAGGAATTCCCTGTGGCAGGGACCTGAGGAAAGAATGACACCCTCTGCTTTCGAGAAAAACCCTCTGAGTTTCTGTCCAAAGTCTCACCCAGAGTAGAAGATCCACCCAGAGGGTCCCCCTGGGATGAACTGGCACACAGCACTCCCAGCTGGAAGCAGCCCAGTGGAATTGTTTCCAGGCATCACAGTGAGCAGCATCCTCTCAACCATAAACCCTCCTGGACTTATGAAGTGCCATCCCTGCCATGATGCCTCAGGACGGCTGTGAACATCTGCAGGGAGGCCAAGCACAAGCTCAGTGAAGGCAAAGCGGAGCTCTCAAAGCCTGTGGGGCGGCAGAGGGAGGGTGGGACTTGCCCACGTGTTTGCTTGGCAAGAAGTCGCTCACCAGGTCCTACGTTTGTAGCCCTTTACCATCAGCTACAGCCACACGCTGGGTTTATACACTGCTAAATGTGTCAACACATATAAACATTTCCACGCTGTTGTGGATGAGGCCTTTCCAGGGAAGCAGCTCAGTAAAGAGGTAGAATGATGAGCTGTTAATTACACTTTGCAAACACATGGCCTGTTCTCAGCTATTGTAAAATAAAAACAAACTCCCCCAGCAACTGCAAATCCAGAACACAGGCCCAGAGAAACACCACTCACTTCAGCTGCTTCTCAAGGAAGATTTAAAGGAATTTGGGGTATTAATTTATACAAAGTGCAAGCTCAGAAGGGGCTGAGTTGGTGCCTCTGTCAAGCTGCTCCTGAAAACAGCCCCAACAGCCCGTCAGTGACTCAGAGGAACAGGTTCTGATGTTGTTACCCAGCCGTGGCGTGGAGTACCCAAAGCAGACTTGACCTTCACTCATTCCCAGGGCAGGGCTGTGCCCCTGGGGCAGAGCAGAGTCCCTCCTGCCCCAGCAGTGCCCAGGACTCACCCCCAGGACTCACCTGTTCCTGAGGCACCGACAGAGGCACTTGGGAGCCACGAGCTGGTGCTTTGGGTCTGTGGATCGGTGCATCCACTTCTATGTACAGGAAGTCTAGTCTTTCCCTCTGCTGGAAATGGCTCTCGGAAGGGTTTTAAAAGCAAGGAAATATTTCTCTTTATTACAACAAAATGTTCCCAGAGCTCAGGATGGACCCAGCCAGACCCTCTGGCCCAGGACAGCCCGAGCAGGGGCCAAACTCCACTCAGGACTGGCCTGAGCTGTGCCAGGTCACACACAACAACCCACCACAACAGCCCCCAGCAGCTCCCAGGGCTTTGGGTTTATGCTGAAACCCCCAACCTCTTCAGCACCATTTTCTCATCATTTCCTCATGAAAACCATAACAATTCCCGTGACTCTTCACTCAAGCAGACACCACCATTAGAATCTTACACAGCAAACTTGGTCCACATGGAATACAGTTAAAATCCAACTGTGAATGGCACTGCAGTGTTTTATTTTAAGTGTCTTTACACAATGAAAAGTGCTGGAATGTTCCACATTTTACACATTTACACATCAACACCACACTTGATTTGCTTTATAAAATTGTTTCTGAGGGTTCTCCACTTACTCCTACTTACAGCAACTTCTACAGTGGGGGGGAAATTAAACAATTAACAAAAAATAAACAGCACAGAGAATCCAGACTGGGCTTCTGGAATTTAAAAACTCCACAGGCCTGATGGATAATCCAGGTTTCTGCTGGGTGAGAACAGTGAGACAGAGAAGTTGGTCTTTGAGTGGTTTTAATACCAGAAGAGATACATAAATATCCCACCTGTGGAGGCAAGATGAACAACCCCCATTTGCATTTTCCTGCCTTTTATCTCTACCATTCCTGCCTCTGCCCAAGGACCTGCCTGCAGGATCCCACTCTGACACGTGAGGCTGGTGCTGGGAGGGATCAGGAGCCAGGACAGCAGAGGGTGAAACTGCTCCATCCATGGCAGTTCCTGAGCATTCCTCTCCTCTCTGCTGTCAGTGAAGTGAAAACACTTCTGCAAGTTTGATAAGCACATCAGGTACAACTGAAACACACGGAAATGAACCTGAAAAATCTGAATTTCTGAATGACCTGAATGATTTCTACACACCAACATCAGCAGCCTGGTTTGTTCACAAATCATTTTATCCTTTTAAATAGAAAAAAAGAAGAATCTGTCTAGACTAAAAAAGTTTGGCTATAAAATAGCATAAAAGCACAGAAGCAGGTGTTGTTATACCAAGGCAAATCTTCCTCCTACGAAAACAGTTAACAAAAGATCACAAAACTAAAGATCTGTATTCTAAAAGATGCATCCTGGTCTCAGAAGCAGCAGATTCTCTGTCAGACAGACAGGATGCCACACAGAAAAACAGCAAACAGGGGCTGAAACTGCATAAAAACTGGCTAAGCCAGGCAACTGATTGTCTTTAAAAATACAAAACAGACTGGAGAAGTTAAAAACTAACCCTCAGTGTCTCATCTCCTGACATGACCCAACAGTCACTGAGCTCATCCCTGTGTGGAGGCCTCTCAAGGACTCAGGGAGGATCAGAGACAACACATTCAACAGCTGGATCCATATTTTAATCTACCTACTGTAAGGAACCCCTAATCAGGTGTGAGTGCAAAGCACCAGCACACCACAGAGGTGAGGGCAGGAGTGCTGGTGACAGGGGGTTCTTCCCCTGGTGTTTCTGGGCAGTCACCAAACCCACCTGAGTTCAGCTCCACACGTGTGTTTGTGCCTCATGGCAAATCACAACACACCCCTGGTGTTTCTGAGCAAAGCAAAGGTCAGTCTTCACCTCAGCTGGGAAGGGGTTTGAGCATCAGGAGTGCATTTCCCCTGTGTTTAACTCTGTATTCCCCGGAGGCTGTTGGGCCAGCACAGATCAGCCTTTGCCTGTTGTAAATGAACTTGGCTGGAATCCAGCCATGACAGTGAGATTATTTCAGCACTTGGTACCTCACACTGTACAACAGAGAGAAAGGAGTAACACCTTGGAAAACCAACACACAGCCAGACTTCCTAACTGTCACTACTTCAAGTCAGGTGGATTTGCTACACTCAGGGGGACTAGTCCCTAAAATTAAAGTGCTTTTCAGCGCATTGGCATCCCAACTGTTGCCCAGGAGCCCAGGGCCAGGTGCCATGCCATGGATGGTCTGGCCCAGCCCTGGCAGCCCTGGCACAGCCCTGGTAGCCACCCTGGCAGCCCTGGCACCACCAGCAGCCCTGGTAGCCCCAGGTACACCCGGCAGCCCCAGGAGCCCTGGCACAACCCTGGCCCAGCCCTGGCACGGCCCCGGCAGCACCAGCAGCCCTGGCAGAACAGCCCTAGCAGCGCAGTGCCCCGCCCAGCCCCATGCCCAGCCCCAACCCCTGCGGGTCGCTCAGCACGGCGGGCGGCGGCTCCGGGCGCCGCGTCTGCAGGATCTTCTGCCGGGGGTTCCGCAGCTCCTCCTCCTCCTCCGTCTCGCTCTCGCACACGTGCACCACCACGCTGGGAGTGGAGGCTGTGCCCGCGTGCAGCTCGTACTTCTCCCCTACGAGCAGCAAAGGAAAAGCACTAAGCCACTTGACCTCAAAAGCTCCTTAAGATCTCAGCAACACCATCAAATGTGCATCTATCCCATCTCATCTTCGGTTTGCTCAACTTCCACCCTTCAAAGAAGCTCTTACATCAGTCCCTGCATCAGTTACATCATACTTGGAATAAATCTTTCAGTGTTTAAGGGAAGGGATGTTAAAAACTGTCATGGACCACTGAAGGTATCAGGGCACAGGCTGCAGACACATTTTTAAGTGACATCATTTATGCTGCACATTTGTATTACATTTGTAAATGAAAACCTACAAAAGCATTTGAAAACATTAAGCCTCTCTATTTCCTGCTTTTCACAGAAAGCAAACACCACATTTTCCAGGAAGGCTCAGAAAGAAGTTGATTATTAAACCCCAAAGTACATATTAGTATCCTTATATCCTCAGTAACTTGAGCTGCTCAACTGCAAGAGACTGAACTTCTCATTCCTCTTATTGCTTGTTTCTTAATTCTGAGACTGACCAACTTCCATACCTGGATGTGATGGAGTCAGCACCACACAGCCCAGTCTGTGCTGTACTTTCAATCAATTAATAATTAAGTAAAAAGAGTGATGGGTGATTTCATTCAAGGAAGAAACATCACATAAAAGAGACTGAGTTTCTTCTCAGAAAGATAAGTAGATAAAATCCCTTTATAACCATTTTTTGAGTGAAGTAACACAACAAAAGCAATATTCCTACCTGGTCCCAGCTTGGAGACAGCACACAGCAAGTCATAGTTTATCAGGGGAGTTGCATCTTCACTCTGTTTCCACCCAACTGGTGGGGAGGCAGGAGGGGAGATCAGGAACTGCTTAACAGGCTGTGGAGGGAGGAGGTAGGACTTGTCCCCTTTTTCACTGGACACCTGCACCTGAAGGCAGAGCAGGAGATACAGATCACAAATATTAATTCCCTCTGCATTTAGTCATTTCCCCACTAATGCATGTCTGGTCTCTGCATTAGCAACTCTTCATTCAGCCCAGCTTTAAAAACACAAGTCCAGCTCCTGTTGGTTTTCTGGGCAGAGCCCCAGGGAGGGGCTGCAGGTCAGGCCTTGGGCTGTGCTGGCCCAGCACCCACCTCTTCTTCCAGCACATTCCTGTTCATGCATGAACAGCAGAACTGCCCCTGAAGTGTGAGTGTCTCCTGCCAGTGGCACCTGACCCAGCCCAGGGCAGAGCAGCCAGGCTGGAGGGGCCTTGGGCTGTTCCTGCACAACCAGCCAGGGACACACACACAGAGCAGGTCCCACCATACCTGTGCAAAGTAAAGCTTCAGCTTCTTCCCACCACACTCAGTCTCGTGCAGCTCTATCCGAGCTCTGGCTGCTGCCTCGGGATTGCTGAAGTTTATCCTCACCCTTCTGAAGCTTTTAAACAACTGGAATGTCACTTGGTCATCATAGACTCTGAAAAGTGCTTCAAACCTTTCCTAGAGAGGAAGCACAAACATTCTCCAGACACTAAATGAACATTTTCACTCCATGAAAACACGTTTTCCTTTCACTTTCCCTTCCTAAATCCTGTTCACTGCCCTGAGCTCCTCAGCCTGCACATTCCACAGCCTCCCTGTCACCCCAAAGTCAGTCCCTGTTCAGAGCAGCACAGCCTCGTGCCACCAGTGAGATCTGAACTCCCAGAGCACACGAGGTGAAGGAGCCCAGAAACTCCACACGCACCAACTGCCACCTAGTGAGGGAAACCCAAAGTGCTCATCCCCAAAGCCCTGGGGCTTGCACAGGACAGTATTTGCTGCCCCAGGGATTAAGTGAACCCCCTTCTCCAAAGAAGGAACGAGTCCTCCCCACTTCCTAAGGTCTTTTGAACTGGATGCTGATCTAGTAGAAACAGTAGTAATTGTTAGTCCTCAGTAAGTTCAAAATGTATCTAAAAAGGGAGGTGTAATCTTGCAATGACACCCACACTTACAACACTTCCTGCCTTACCTTTTCCTCCTGCACCTCAAACACAGCCTCGTGGACGCTGCAAGCAAAGAGGGAGGTGGGCAGGTCACTCAAATCCATCATCTCCTCCAAATCATCTTCATTTTCTCCAAAAACCATCTGTTCCTCCTCCTCCTGGTCGCTGCTGCACAGGTCGGACTGGCTGTCGCTCCAGGACTTCATGGGGTCCCTGAGCACCCTCAGCCCCCTCGGCTGCGGCTCCCAAAGGCTCTGCCAGGGCAGCAAACACAGCCAGGACTGAGAGGGGGGTCAGCACAGCCAGAACTGTGAGGGGGGGTCAGCAAACACAGAACTGAGAGGGGGGGTCAGCAAACACAGCCAGAACTGTGAGGGATCCACCCAGCCCAGGGGCCCGCCCACCCCACCCCAGCCCAGCACCCTGGGCAGGAGGGCACGTCAAGAGAACAGACACCAACGAGAACTCCACTGCCACCCACACCCCGAGCTGAGGACTCTGCTGCTGCTCAAGGAAGGGAACACAAAGTCACTCTGCCAAGTAACTGAAATTCCTCCTCCCTTTACCCTGACAAATCCAAACTGACAACTCTGTTCTAGAAGCTTTTCTCCATGACACACTTTTCAGTTTACAGGGACTTCTTACTCAATAATTAAAACCACTTCCCGAGCCATCAGAGTGCCCTTCTGATCCCTGAAGCAGTAACTGCATTTCCTCAATGGGAGCACAGCTACACAGCAAAGTTAAATCATCTCTCCAAAGCCTCTCCAGGCCAGTGGCACACAGGGAACAAAATCCCAAATCTCCCAATGGAAGGGAATTTCCTTCTCCTGAGCACTGGAAAATACCTTTCCCATGGGTCAGAGTATCCACAGCTGGGAGTAAACTCAGCAAGGAATTTTTAGAAATGCAAAAAGCAAAAGATGAAATAGAAGACTTTGGGGAGAATAGTGGAGGGGAAGGCACAGCAGGTGTTGGGTGCCTGTTCCACAGGGAGCTGCAGGAGGGGAACCAGGGCCCAGGATGAAGATGCAGGGACTGCAAGGGGAGTTTACTCCATGTTCAGTGATAACTGGCCAGGTCTGTGCACATCCCCAGCATCCCAGTGACTGTGCAGCCACCACTGCTCCACGGGCACTTGGGTTGTTCACTGGGACAGGAATTAAACTGTAAAGAACCTGGGGGCTGGGGCTTTGCTGTTGGCCTTTTTCCCTCTCCTTTTCCTTCCCTCCTCTCTGGCTCTGTGTGCTGTCTGTGATACCTGAGCTCCTGGCACTGTCTGCAAACATTTCTGTTTGTTATTGATCCCTCTGAGCAGCTTCCCTTTCACACAGAAAGCAAAATTTCCTACTGCAAATACCTTTACTGTGAGGACAATCCTGCTTTTTGCTGCCCAGCAATGTGTGGTGTCCCCACACGCCTCAGATCCTGCCCGGTGGGAATTCCTGCACTGGGGAGATGCTCTCCAGCCTTGCCAAGAACCCCGATGGAAAGCACAGCCCAGGCTCGGGCTGGGCACCCCGTCTGTCCCCAGCTCTGCCACAGGGCTGGGCAGGCAGGAAATCATCACATTGAACACTTAAATACAGCAGGAAAATACCTGGCTGGTTCAGTTCTCTGCTCTGTGAAAAGGAATGATGAGTGTAAATGACACCACCGAGCTGGGGCAGTTTAACCCTCCCCATGCCAGGAAGCAGGTTAATTATTCCTCAGCTGTAATAAATTAATCCCCAGCAATCATCTCTCTGCTTTAGAGAACAGGAGTGGAAACCTGTACACGACTGAGCTGCAGGACACAGGGCAGTTATTGCCTTGAATTCCTGCAAACAACCTGCAGGGGAAGGGATTTAATGGAAGCAATTTCAGTCTAAGTTAAGGAAACATTCCAGCAACAACATCAACAGCTGTGTGTGATTTCCAGAACAGCATTTCCTGCTGTAAAACCAAAACCTGAAAACTGAGCTATATAAAAGCTACTTCAATTATGTTGTGGTTCTTTTTTTAATTAAAAATGCATCATAGCTCCATTCTTTTTAATCATAAGCCTACATGGTTAATTCTATTTTTTTCTCAGATTACTCATTTCTCATGACTTCACCCAAATCAGCATCAAGACACCTGGTTAGTGAGCAAGGCAAGAACCTCCAGCAGCTCCACTGACATCAGAGGGGTAAGGCTGATGGGAATGTTACCGACGTGCAGTGACCAACAGCCCTGGGAGAGGCGCTATTTTAACAGATCAGGTACAATTATTTTATTGCACAATTATCAGAAAGCGTTAAAACCACAAAAGGGTTGGCAGGGCAGGGGTGTGCCCGTCAGTGCAGCAGCCGAACCGCTCGGGCTCCGCTCGCCCAGGAATGGGAATCGCCCCCTGGGAAGGGGAGAGGTTCGTAAATAGGAACTGCCTGGTATGAATGAACAGACGCACATGCAGGGCGCTCACTGCACTCAGCTAATTGTTACACGGGCACTAATTGCAACAATCAGAACTATGAGCGATTTCACTGCAATGCTCACAGGAGAACTGTTTGCTCGGTCCCTCGCTCGGGGGTTGCAGCTCCAACAGCCCCACACACAGGACTGAGGGACCCCAGAGCCCCATCCGGGAGCGCCCCAGGCCGGGCTGGAGCGGCTGGGCCAGGGCAGGGGACAGGGGGGTGTCCCTGCTCGGGGACAGGGACAGGGGACAGGGCAGGGGACGGGGGGGTGTCCCTGCCGGAGACAGCGCCAGGGGACAGGGAGGTGGACAGGGGAGGGACAGGGCGGGTGTCCCTGCCGGGGCAGGGCTGGCTCCAGGGGGCTTTGAGGCCCTTCCGGCCCGAACCACCCCAGGACCCCGCGCTGTTCTTTGATTAACCCCCAAAGCAGAGGGACAGGAACAACCTCCCCGCCCCGCGCGGCCCGGCCCAGCCCAGCCCAGCCCAGCCCAGCCCGGCCCGNAATTAATTAAGAGTATCCTGAGGGTTCTCCTCTCATCCCCCTGGACTAAACCCCATCTGTTGCCTGTTAATTAAGTTGGCAAACAGGCGGTGAAGCCACGTTTCCACTATTCTAAATTTANTCTCCCCACGGGGCTGGGCTGGCAGAGCAGCTCAATGTCAGTAAAACAACGCAACGATGTTGGGGTTGTGTCTCCTCCAGGTTATCCTTGGATCACATTTGCAAGCTCTTCCTCAAAATAATAATTGCTCATTGTTTTAGAGCTCTGCAAAACAGTTTCTAAAGTAAATTGCACAGTTCCTGCAGCTGACACCAAATCAAACTGAGCATTGGTGATGCTGCTCCCCAAACACACCAACCTGCACTTCATTCAAAGTATTCTGGTAAAAACAGACACACAGGTCTTTCAATACACATTTTAATAAAATAAATTCTGCCTTAACTTCTCTCCAGACATTTATGGCCAGCTAAAGCTGTTCCCAGAGCATGGGGCAAGCCAGAATTCTGTAGGTTTTACCACAATCTTCTACTCAAAGTTTCATTTTACCACAATCTTTTATTCAAAGTTTCATTTCCAAAGGCCTCACCTAAAAGACAAACAGAATTAAACAGACATGCAACATTGCCTGTGGAAAATGAAGCAGTTACCCTTAGAGTGCAATACTTGATTTATTTACACATTTCAATGTGAACAAGAGAACATTGAAGGCAGATCAGTTTATACATTCAGCCAGACAGGAGCTGCTCCACAGCATTGAATTACACACAAAGTACACACTGAGAAGGTATGAAGTGCTCTGGTGCATTGAAAAGCCACTCAGTGTGGAGGCAAGAGATGGCAGTTCACACTGGAGAAAGCAGCCAGAGATGGAGCCAAGGAGCTGATCCCCAGTTTGGTGGATCCTTCCCCTTTGGGACTCTGGGGGTGCTGAGCAGGCTCTGCCTCCCCCAGGCCAGCCCTGCACACACAGGAGGGGTCACATTCCCCTGGCAGAACGTGCTGTGCCCACTGGTGGGACTGGTCACACTGGGACGTGGCACAGGCTCCTCTCCTGCCCCTCCCTGTGCTGCCACCTGGGCAGGACCTCTGGCACCTCAGCCCAGCAGCTGCTCTGGGGACAGTTCACACCTGAAGGTACAAAGACCATCCTGGTTCAGCTTCTCTGACTGGAAGGCAGGTCAGGAGTTTAATTCAATCCTGAGCTCTCCCCTCCCTGTCAGAAAGAGCACACAAGTCCTACAAGTCAAGTTTAAATAAGATACTGGTCTCCTCAGGGCCCAGCTCGTGCCTTCCCAGCTGTGACTGTGCCAGGAGGCAGCAAGAACATCTTTTGGAAGCCTGGGAGAAAAAGCAGAAAAGGGGGAGGTGCATAACACAAAAAACTCATCAGCCCTCCCAACCCCTCCATCAGTGCCTGGAGCTGAGGCCCAAAGAGCTCCTCAGGCTCCGAGGGGGCACAGGAATCAAACAAACAGTGATTTATGTGCTGCAGAAAAGGCATCACCTCCCCTGCAGTCCTTTGTCAGGGAGTTTCCAAAGGCAAACCAAGGCAGTTCTTTGTGTCTCTGCAGGTAAAGGGAACTGTCATTATTAAGTAGAATTATTGGAACACATGGAGACTGTGTAAATAAAACATGGTTATGTAAAGCTTTGGAGCAAGAAATTGCCTGTAGAATCTTTGAAAGAAAAGGCAAACCCACACAATAACAGAAAAGCTCAAGTTCTGGCTGGAGGAAGTTCCACTCAGAGCAGCAATGCCAACCCCTGAGGGCTCTGTGAGGAGAGTCAGGGGTCAGGCAGAGCTCTGGGCCTGTGATGAGGAGAAAAAACAAACCCAACCACTTATTGCTGTAAAGTCTCTGCTTGGTCACCTGCAGCTTTTCAGCACTGAGAAACAGAACTGGGAAACCACATCCTGTTACACACAGGCCCATCCTGACACAGGAGTGTCACCAGCAGAACATTTGGGCCCTTCTGATGATTTATTTTATAGCACAGCAGCATCTGTAGTGATCAGACACAGAGAATACTGCCATGAAAAGTGTTTGTGGGGGACGGGCGTTTAGCACAGCTTGTTTCCAAACTGTGTGTTCTGTGGCTGCAGAACTAACAGGTCAGAACAGGCAGTGCCTCCTAATTAAAAGGAAGAGAGAAGGGAAGGCAGCATTGCTGTGCCCTTCCCATCAGCCTTCCCTGCATGGCTTCAGTTTGTGTTGTTGCTGACCAAAAGCTGCACAGAAATCCACTCTGATGAGCAGGATCCAAAGGCAGCCAATCAGTCACTGCAGCTCCAGAAGGTGAATGATGCTCTGGCAGCACCAGCCCAGCAACATCCTTATCTTGCCCAAACACAGGGAATGTCCAGGGGAACAGAAGAGCTGGTACTTCTCCAGCTTTCATAACCTGCAGAGGGGGGGATGCCACTGATGAGATCTGAACTGCCAGAGGTGCCAAAAAGCATCTGGAGCCAGGGGCAGGTGGGTGCCCTGGGCACCCCTCTGAGCGGGGCAAGGCTGGGACTCTGAGCTGGCCAGAAATGCCAAAGCAAAGGCATGAACAGACTAAATTAGTCCTCAGAGCTGAGAAGGCAAATACATGCAAAGGACAGTTCTGTTGTCACACAGAACAGCAGGAACCTGGAATAACTCTGTGCAAGGCAGTGGAGTTGGGGGGAATTCCTGCTGTGGGAACAGGAACTGGCCAGGAGTCAATTTCAAACCTAAAAATAAATAAATAAATGCAGAAAGACACTGACCCAAGTCCAGGATCCTCCCAAACCCTCTGGTATCACAGTAACCACTCAAAAATGCAGAGAACACAAGCAAGTAAAGCCTTCCAAGGTCCTGGAGACACTTCACTGTTCTTACAGCTTAAGACACGCCAAACAGAGTTAAAGTTCAGTTTCACAGGAAAAAAACAACTTCAGAGAGCACAACAAAACCAAAGAGCCAGGATAACCTGCCTACAGCAGCAAACAAAGTGGCACTTTGTCCTTTTGCCTTGACAAGAGCCCCTTCTCCCCCCGGGGTCTGTTCTCCCTCTGAGCAGCTCCTGGCACCTCCTGCAAGGTGGGAGAGAAACATCCCAAGTACACAAAGCTCCATCATTCCCACAGCCCCCACAGTGCACACCTCTCTCCTCCTCAGCTCATCCACAGTCAGAGAACAGTATTTTTTTTCCTTTTTTGGGGGGGGATCCCAGCCTACAACACCCAGACTGAGCTTTTGAACTAAGGAATGCCAACACCTTTAAGCATTTGGGACCACTAAAGTTGGAAATCTGCCTCAACCAGAACAAAAATAAATGTAATAAAACATTAAGACCTCATCAAAAATAAGATAAAATTCCCCACCAGATCCAGTCACATTATTCTCTGTCCTTGTACCTTACAGAGTTCCCTCTGCACCAGTTAATCCAACTTGAAGCTCCTGCTATGAAACAAAACCTGGCAAATAATCTTTGTTCTAAGCTGACATACAATCCAGTGATGCTCTAAAAACAACTCAGTGCTTGTGTTCAACACCAGCCACAGAACAGCTGGACAGGAGTGCCCGAAATTCCTGGTTTGAAGGGATCAAGCAGTTTTTTCACTCTGAGCAGTTTTGCTGCTCTAAAGACACAGCAAGTTCCAGTGTTGGTGCTTAAAAACAATTCCATTTATTGCCAAGGATTTACAGCCCTCCTGGAAATCCATCAGTCTCTGTAAGTGAAAGATTAAATCCTGCTCTTCTCTCTCTGTGAGCCACTCCTGAAAACTTCTGGCTGGAGATGAACCCACTCCCAGCAGGACTAAAAACTGCACAGTCCCTTCTCTTCCCACAGCTCAGATTTCACAGCATCTGCTCTCTTGTCCATTCCACGATGCTGCACTCCCCATTCCACACTTCCAGAGAGGGAATTCCATGCAGAACTGGGATTTACTCCTTGCTAAGACCAGTGCTTTCAATGTCCCAGCTACAGAGTTGTTTATTTTGATAATCAGCCTTGGAAGTTCAGCTTGACACGAGCTCTCAGCTCTTTCAAGGTTGGCTTTACACTTGCCTGTATTTTAACGGGTTAATAAATAAAGGTCCAACCTGTGAGGGCTCAGGTCAGTTCCCTGGGGGCCCTCACTCCCTCTTGCTGTGCTCCAGCACCCTGTAGGGAGGGGCAGGGGCTCCCCTGGGGCCGTGCTGCTCCTGCACCACGGGCAGCGTGGCAGGGCCGTACAGCTCGGGCAGGCTGTCGTTGTTCTCCAGGGCCCCGTAGGAGAAGGAGGCCTTGAGGTCAGGCTGGACTGCAGTGCCTTTGTCGTGCATGTTCTGCATGCCTGGGGAGGGCAGAGAGGAAATGCTGTGGGACAAAAGTGCATCCTCCCTGCTCTGTTAAACCTGTGAATTATCAGGGCTCTGGACAGGGCTCAGCAGCTCCTGGAGTGTCCAAGAGAGACTGGGGGGTTTGTGCCCAGCCCTGGGGCAGCTGCTGGGAATGAGCCCCAGGGAAGGAGGGAGGGCAGGCAGTGACTGCCCAGGTGCTGCAGAGCTCCCCAGAGTTCAGCTGTGCCTCCCAAGGAACTGCTGCTCCCCCTGCCCTCTGGCTCCTGCACTATCCCAGCCTTCCCCAGGAATCAGTTCTTCCTGCTGGGCCAATCCCAATCCCCAGAAACATCTTCCCAGGGAGCCTCCAGCTGTTCTGCCAGCACAGGGCACCCCCTGGTATCCAAGTGGCACTTCATGTCCCCCCTGCTCTGTGCCAAACATGCACACCCTTCCCAGGGTACAAGGAAACAGAAGGAAAAACCAGCAGACACCACAACTGATCCCTCTGAGGCTGAGCAGAGGCAGAGCCTGAGCCCTCACTGGAAAGGGGGTGAGGCCCTGCATTCCCACTGTTACCTGGCATGGCATCCATGGATATGTAGGGCTCAAAGGGGACTGGCTTCTTCCTGTTCCTTGTGATCAGGAAAACACCCAGAAATGCTATGAGGCACCTGTGGGAGAGCACAAGACACTGGGATCACTGGGAAGGCAGAGCACAGCATACTGGGATCACTGGGAAGGCAGAGCACAGGATACTGGGATCACTGGGAAGGCAGAGCACAGGATACTGGGATCACTGGGAAGGCAGAGCACAGGATACTGGGATCACTGGGAAGGCAGAGCACGAGACACTGGGATCACTGGGAAGGCAGAGCACGAGACACTGGGATCACTGGGAAGGCAGAGCACGAGACACTGGGATCACTGGGAAGGCAGAGCACGAGACACTGGGATCACTGGGAAGGCAGAGCACGAGACACTGGGATCACTGGGAAGGCAGAGCACGAGACACTGGGATCACTGGGAAGGCAGAGCACGAGACACTGGGATCACTGGGAAGGCAGAGCACGAGACACTGGGATCACTGGGAAGGCAGAGCACGAGACACTGGGATCACTGGGAAGGCAGAGCACGAGACACTGGGATCACTGGGAAGGCAGAGCACGAGACACTGGGATCACTGGGAAGGCAGAGCACGAGACACTGGGATCACTGGGAAGGCAGAGCACGAGACACTGGGATCACTGGGAAGGCAGAGCACGAGACACTGGGATCACTGGGAAGGCAGAGCACGAGACACTGGGATCACTGGGAAGGCAGAGCACGAGACACTGGGATCACTGGGAAGGCAGAGCACGAGACACTGGGATCACTGGGAAGGCAGAGCACACAATATCCCACTCTGCTTTCCCACAGTGCCCTGTGTGACACAGAACTCAGAGCTCAAATGAAGGAACTTCAGAGACAGAATTCCAGAGCACTCTCAGCTGAACCCCCTTTAACAGCTCTGAAACCCACCCAGCAATCAACACAATTCCCCTTTTCTTTATCAACACACAGGGATTTTTTTCATGTTAATTAATGAATTAACCTTGACTAACTGAAGGGGAAAGGAAGCAAATCAACATTTGGTTCTTTGATGAAATTCCAGGATTTGGCAGCCTGACCTTTGAAAGGCTTCCTGAAGGCAAACACAGGAACAACCACTGGTCTTGATTTTTCCAGTGTGTTGGCAGAGAAAGGTGCAGTTCCAAACAATAATCTGCCAACTGTGTTTTTCTTACCTGAAAGCCATTTGAGAATGTCCCTGACTAAGGAGAGCCAATTACATCAGACACAGCCCTGGGACTAATTTGTTTAGAGCTTCCAGCATCACCCAGACACAAACTGAGCTCTGACAGAGAAAGTGTTTTCAGTCTGTCCTTCTCTAGTCTGTACCTCCAGTAGGGAGATATTTCTAAAACAGATGTGTATTTTTAAAATTGGAGTCACACCAAGCAAGACTTTCCAGTTTTCTACCAGGGAAACTGAAGCACTTACCCCAGTGCAAACATACAAATATGGAGAACATCTTCACCCATGAAGTCCAAGTAAAAAGTAGCTCCTTCAAAAGGAAACAATTCATTACATCTTTCCCCCAGTGACACCTCCAGCACTGATCCCTCCAGAAACCAATCAGGCAACATCCCTATTTTTACAGTCAGCACCTTTGTTTTTTTAATGATCTTAAAATAGCAAAAGGTGGCCTGATTTCTATTTTAACACAAATTATTGACAAACCTTTCAAGAGTTTCACTACCAGAACAGCTCTGCTGGTGTGACTAACACAGATGTACAGCAGCACCAGCCCCTCTACTCCAAGGGAGCTGCTGCACTCTGGGTGCAGTGACAAGTGTCAGGGAGGGATCCCAACCCCTTTGGGCAGAGGAAGCAAAGAGGTGTGTCCACTGTATGACACACTTACAAAGTCCAGATAAACTCAACAAGGAGAGATTCCAGCTGTGTATTCAACTGAGATCACCCAACACCCTTCATGGAATGAGGAACAGCCTCAAACCCAAGGCCCCTGCACGTTAAATGAAGTGACAGCACTTAACAGAAAACTTTAACACAGTCTAAGGGGATAATTCATGTTGTTGGAAGGCCAAAACAAACAAAGGCATCTGCAGAGACATGAAAGAAAATATAAGTGGTCATCTTGCTGAGTGTTCCCCTCTCTCAGCTGTGAGGGAGGATTCCCTGCCCAGGGAGGATGCTCTGCCCATGGTGCTCCCCCCTCTCAGCTGGGAGGGAGGGCTCTCCCCCAGCCCTGCCCCTCCCTGGCCAGGTGTGCCCTTACCTGCTGAGATTGCTGCTGCTGAGCACAGGATGTGGCCCAGGCTGGCGATCTGGGCCGAGTCGTAGAGCTGCGAGGCCTGGGCCAGGAACCTGCACAGACACAGGACACTCTGCAAACACCTTTCAAAGGGATGCACACAGCTCAGAAAATTCAGCATTTTCCCCCTAAAGCAGCAGCAGTAGCAGCAGCATCCCTTGGAATGAGGATAAAGACGAAGGCTCTGGAATTACTGCCCTGACCTCAGGGCCAGAACATCACTCATATCTGGAGAAGCTTTTTATTCCTGCTGCTATTGGGCTTTTATGTCACTGCAAGCACAAAGGGGGAAAAAGCTGAAAATAGACACATCATCTACAACACTGACTCTGCACTGTGACTTCAGTCAGGACACAGACACTGTTGATGCTGGGTTAGGGTTAACCCAAACCCAACTGCAGTTGATTTACCATCATTTCATTCCTAAAACTGCTTTGCAAATGCTCAAATGATGTATTTGCCTTTGGGATTAGAACTGCAGGGCAGTGTCACTGCATGGAGGAGCAAAGAGCACCATTATCCCAGGCTCCTGGGACGTGGATGTGGGGACAGGTCACAGGACAGAGTGGGCAACTCCCCTGAGATTTAATGAGCATTTTTGGGTTGGTAACAAGGCCCCCACCCCCCCTGCCCCTGGGAGTGGGACAGGGCCAGCCCCAGAGCAGCCTTACGTGGCCTGGGAGATGGCTGTGGCCACCATGCACACCAGCATGATGTAGAAGATGGGTGAGTCCAGCTGGAGCTGCCCCTGGAGGGACACGAGCACCATCCCTGCCACGGCCTTGGCGCTCACCACAGTCACCGAACCTGCGGAGGGACCACACTGAGAGCCCAGCACCCCCTGCCAGCCCAAACTGCCCCTTGGCACAGCTCTGCCAGCTTCACTCCCAGCAGCCTGGGGCATTCTTGGCATTAATGAGGTCAGTGTAAGCCCTTAAATGCCACAGATGCCTCAGTTTATTGTTTAAAGGTCTCACAACTCTGTATCACCTTACCCAACAAAGCCACCAGCAGAAGAATAACCACAAGGTAGTTGGCATTTCTCTCCTTGTAAAAGTAGAGCAGCAGGCAGAAAGCAATGATCTCCACAAGCTACAAAAAAGAGTATTAAAAATGCAGAATAGATGGGTTGGCAGTAAATGGGATCCTGAGCTGGTCAAACATGAGAATTGCACAATAGGGCAAATCAAAGGAAAATGGGGATCCCCCCAGTTACAGATTAAATTTAGCATGATCTCAGATTCCTGTCAGATGAGACATTCAGTGCCTTCCTGCAGAACAGGAACATGGGACACTTTGGACATTATGGTAGGGCAGCAGATCAAATAATCCTGACTGAATATTCCCATCAGAGACCTCAGCCTGCTCTGTGTGATGGGTTCTGTCAGGGATCCCTGGAGCCCATGAATTAGTTAATGACCAAGCCTCTCTCAGCTATAAGGTGATACATTTCATGAGATTTGCAGTGAGAAATTAATGGCTCCAGAGAAAGCCAGTGTAAGAAAAGCCCAGGTGCAGGCACAGGAACTTCTCAGCTGAATCCCTTCAAGTGCCAACAGAATAACTCAGAGAAGGAGTGGGAGAGTTCTGAGCTGTGCCAGTGTCTGACACCTGGAAAGGTTCATCAGTGAGCACAAGGAATGTTGGTACAACCATGAGGAAAAACAACGCTTGAAATGAACCTCCCAAATCAGGCACATTGAGAAAACCACCCATTTCCTGGGCCCCCTTACCATGTAGAGCAGGAAGGGCCAGCTCACTAAGTGCCTGGTGATGTTCTCTGCTGTCATCTGCTCGTGGCTGTTGGGCCCAAAGGTCACCAGCAGGTAAGTGCCAACCACTGCCAGGCCACAGCCCAGGAAGGACAGCAGGTACCGCCCTGGCAGCAGGGACAGGACAGGGCACAGAGCACAGTCAGGGCTGGGGGATTCACCCCACACACCCCCTGGACCTGCCACCCCTTGGGGGGACTCAGGGCCACCTCCAAACCCTCCCACCCTGGGCACTGTGGGGGCAGCAGGGACAGGACAGGGCACAGAGCACAGTCAGGGCTGGGGGATTCACCCCACACACCCCCCTGGATGTGCCACCCCTCAGTATCAAATAATTCCAATATAATTCTTGAGAGGCCATGTCTGTGTGTGTGTATGTGTTGAATGGCCTGTAAACAAAGAGAAAAACTGAAAAGAAATTGTGGAACTTACTCAAAAATTCCTTGGGCTTCCATTTTTCTTTAATAAATATAATTCCTATGATTGCACTGGCTATGGGAAAAAAAGGGAGAAGCAACCAGTGAGTTTTGGGTCAGGCAGGAGAGCCCCAGTGAGGCCACTCAGCCCCCTCCTTACCTAGGACAGACACTGCACTGAGGGGCACGAGCAGGGAGAGGGGGGCGAAGGCGTAGGAGGAGAACACGCCCAGCTCCCCCAGCAGCAGCAGCAGGACCCCCCCCCAGCAGGCCCTGCTCCTCAGGAAGGCCCGGGGGTCCTTGGAGCCTGCCAGCCTGACGTGGCTGTACTTCTGCACAGAACAAGAGCACACACAGCAGTTTGGGGGGCCTGGGGGGCCCGGGGCAGGGGGGCTGTGCAGGACACTCACCTGCAGGTTGGGGGGCCTGGGGCAGGGGGGGCTGTGCAGGACACTCACCTGCAGGTTGAGGGCGATGCTGCTGACAAGGTGCCCAAAAATAGCCAGCAAGGCCCCAATCAGGTTCTCCTGCAGAAACAAAGGAAACACACCTGGGGTCAACTGAGCCAAGGGGTTTGGAGCTTTCTGCACACTCTGGAAGAAAGACTTTTAAAACTGTTCCTGAATCAGAACAGTTTGGGTTGGAAAAGACCTTTAAAGGTCACCTTGTGCACCACCCACCTGTCAATAGAATCTGTTTATCTCCCTCCCTTTCTCCTGATCTGGGTCAGTTCAGGGAGTTCTGTGGCTGTTCCCAAGCTGTGAACTCAGGTCAAAGATAACCCTTAACAGCCACTCTCTCCAATTCCTCTGCAGTTTCTCAGAGGGGAGGGAGATAAAGCCAAACACAACGACCCTGTCACTGTTCCCTTGGAGAAGCTCCTGTCATGAGGATGTTTATTGCCCTGGAACTCAACTCCGTGGATCAGCAACCTCTGCTTTCAAATATTTCCCTTTCCTCCACCTGTAACAGCTGCTGCTCCCTCAGTGATTCAGCCCATCTGATGGGGCAGCTCAGCTGTCACAGATTTGATGCTGCTCTTTATCTGACCCAGTTACTGCCAAGTCCAGGCAGGTGGTCAGAGCTCCAAACTCCCAACTCCTCCACTGGCATTCCCAGCAAAACAATAATTCCCACGGTCTGTAAAGGTGGAATTTGAAACCAAAGAGGATGTAAAGCAGGTTGAGTCACAAAGGAAAGGCAGAGTAGGAGTGAAGAGCCCGAGGCTAAGCCAGGCCTTTGAGCATCTGTGTGCTCCCCTTTGTGTGCCTGAATGCCATTAGATGTCTTTAGATGTTCATTGAGTGCTGGACTCCAAAGTGGGACTGAGCTGGGATAACCCAGCCCACATCCCCCTCCCTCCCTCACCAACCCCACCCTCCTCACACCCAAACCAGACCTCTCAGATCTCAAGGGGAACAAAACTCTCCCAATCAGGATGTAGGAAAATAAGATTCACCCACAGAGCTTCCCTCTAACCCACTGGGGGATGTCCCCCCAGCCAGGGGCGCTGGCACTGTGTGTGTGCCCACCAGTGTCCTGGGCTGTGGAGCAGTTGGGGCACCCCTGCCAGGACACAGCACTGAGGGCTCAGAGCACCTTTTCCAGTGACAAAAATCCCTTCTTGCTCAGGGCTCCTGGGCCCCTTCCCAGTCAGGGATGAGAGGGAAGTGGGATGGGAACAGCCCTGTCCCAGCTGGGGAACAAGCAGGACCACAGCAACCCCTGAGAGTCCAGCACTGGGACTCACAGCAACCCAGAACCCCCTGGCAGGATCCCCTGCCCTTGGACACCTCAGACACCCACAGCTTTGGCCTGCCAGCCCTGCCCTGGCTCTGTCTGCTCTGCAGACACAGAACTGCTCTTTCCTTCTCTCCCTGTGCACAGCACGTGACTCCCCAGGGCCTCCAGCAATGGCTGAGTACAAAGACAGAGCACTCTCTGCAGAATGTGACCCCCTCAGAGCAGCACTGTCAGCTCAGTCCAACAGGCAGGGCTTCCTGGGGCTGCCCTGGGTGGGACTGACCTTGTAGGAGAAGGGCTCAGTGTGTGGCTGCACAGAAACTGCAGCTGTGCCCACCAGGAGCTGCTGCAGCTGCAGGTTTGGGCTGTTCCCTCCCTCCATCTCGGAGCTCTGCAGGGTTTGCCTCCCAGCCTCTGGGGTGCTGCAGCTTCTCCTCAAGGAAGAGACCTGGATCTTGCTGGAAGCAGCTCCTGCTGCCCCTCCTTGCCCCCCATCCTGCTGCCTTGGCCAAGAAACAGAGAGTGCAGTGGGGCACCAGCTCTGCAGCCAGCTGGGAGAGCAGCTCTGTGGGCACAGGGGCAGAGCAGCTACTGTTTCCAGCCAGGCAGTGGGGTAGGGGGTTGTGTTCCTCCAGGGTGATGCTGGGGGAAAAAAGGATAAGAAAAAAGAATTAGATTGAATTCACTCAATGGTCCAAAACCTGCAATGAGATCCTGCTGAAGGCTGAGCCACAGGAACGGCCCTGGAACCAAACCCCCCGGAACCAAACCCCCCGGAACCAAACTCCAGCCGCACACACCAGCAGGGAGAGCAGAGTTTAAATGTCTTCTTTCGAAGTTGGACAGAAATCCCCGTTTGCTTCACAGGCGCTCTGAGCCAGCAGGCCCCGGGCTGGCATCTCCCGGCCCCACAGAGTCTCTGCCGCCCTGCGGGAGCCGCTTTCCTGCCCTGCCGGCCGTGCCCGGGGCAGCTCCGGGAACACCCC